>VWZD01009955.1:262516-303801 GCA_013396695.1 Sakesphorus luctuosus
TCAGGGACTCTAATATTACATACCAGACTATCGTCCTTTTTTTGTGGGTTTTTTTTTGGTTTATTTGGCTGGGGGTTTTTGGTTTTGGTTGTTGTTTTTTTTTTTTTGTTGCCCAGTGGAAATGGGAAATGCAGAATGTTATGCTTTATAAGCCTTGAAGTCACCACATTTTTTCAGAGGCCAGGCTGACAGTTGGATCTATTCTTCAAATTCTATTTCTTAAATCATGCAAACATTTTACCTAGTTATCAAAAAAACTGTCAGAAGTTCAAAGAAAAGGACAAATGTCAAGGACATAAAACTATTATGAATTATTATAAAGGGGTTTTAGAAATAAACACTAAATTATTAGTCCAGAGCTCTCAGTGGGGACTGGAGATCTGTATTATTACATATTGTTCCTGCCTTAAAAAGCTGATGATGGTTAGAAATCACAATTATTACTTCAAACTGTACTGTTAACAGTACCATTCACCACTTAGGTGACACTGTCTTCACAAACCAAATGAAAAAAGTCACATGCTGAAAAAAAATATATCTATCCTCCTCCTCCTCCTGAGAGAACTCATTAGAACTCTGTCATTAAGACAGTTACAGCAAATTAAAAACAGGTACATGTCTAGACTACCCTTTAGAATAATATTTCGTTTCAAAGTTTGTTAAGGCTGTTTTACGAGACTGTTTTATGAAAGAGATAAATGCTATGAACTAACACTGTGTAGATTTCTACATGTATGCAAGTGTCACATGTATTTATACATCCATGTATTTGAAACCATTCACTCAATTTCAGTTGACTTTGAGTGAAGATCAATTTCTTGTAGGCTCACAAAGACAGGCCTGGTAGAAGATAAACGATCCTGTTTATGCCTTCAATTCAGGGAAAATACGTAGATTGAACTTAACACTGAATATTTTGAACCTGTATTTAACCAAGATTACAGAGGTTGAGAAAGAAACCTCTCAAAAAACCCAGGATTTGTTCATTCCTCTACATGTGGAACTGGTTGGTAGCACACCAATAGAAACATCAGCTGCATTTTAAAACAGAAAAACCAGCCAATGATAAACTGTGTCTGGCTGATGAAACTCACTGAGAGAAAACACCTTCAACTGACAGAATTGCAACACCAGGGATGAGCATTATTTTTAGCAAGTAAAGCACACCACACACATCTCGAAATCTGTGAATATGTGTTGCCAACACTGTTAGACTTACATTCCAACAGCAAAACTGAAACTATACTTACAGTAGGTATAAACCAAATCTTCATTGAAATGGTGCTCACATTCTACTTTCATTCAAATCTCAGCATATTCAATAGATTTCTGAAACCACGAACTACACCATTTCTGAAAACAGTTTAGTATCCAGAGGCCAAAATGGAGCTCTTAACAGTAATAATAAAAATGTGATTTCCATTTTCGAGACTGTTTAAGTCCAGGATGGTACAAATAGCACTTCACAAAAAAGGGAAATCAAACATACAGCATCTCAAACTGTTAATACATAAGCTGCTAATAGTGCCTGCACCACTTAGAAAGATAGGTGTGACACAGAGTTGTCTACCATTGCCCCAAGCAATGGCAGCAAGGCAAGGAACTCTGGTAGGGACAGCATATAAACACTTTGACTTGAAGAACTTTGATATGTACTGGGAACTCAAACAAAACAGAGTCAGTTCAATTCAACATACAATTGAATATATGTATACATTGTATCCAAGTCATCCAATGTTCAGTGTCAGCGCACCAGAAGGCAACTTTGTTGTGGCACTGAACAGGCAGAAGAACTATTCTTGCCCTTTCAAAGCCAACCGCCACAGTCAGCTTGCTCTGCATAAAGAGTTGTTTTAAACTGCACACGCTGCCTTCTATTTTCTGCTGGAGAAGAAAGGTGTTACAGCAAATAAGGAAGGAAAATAAGACTGTAAACTCATATTAAACCTCACAACTCAAATGAATTGTTCTAACAGTGTGGACACTACACTGAAAGCATTCTGAAATATCTAACTTTTAACCAGGACCAACATAAACAACAGAAGTGGACTTTAATAAGCAAAAAACATTCACTGCTTTCCTCTCTTCCACCAAAGCAGTCAGTGCAGAAGGCTACAGGTTAGCTAAGCCCCATTTCCCCTCTGTAAACCCATGCCGAGTTTTCCCAGTCTCCTTCTTGTGAGGTCACATCTAGAGTGTTTATTCCAGTTTGAGGCTTTCCAGTACAAGAAAGATATGGACTTACTGTCCAGTGCAAAGCCACAAGGAGAGTTAAGGAATTGGAGCATCTTTTTTATGAGGAGAGGCTTAGAAGGCTGGAACTGCTCAGCCTGGAACAGAAAAGGCTCAGGAAGAATCTTGGGTGGTCAAACACTGGAAGAAGTTTCCCAGAGAAACTGTGGAATCCCCATCCTCAGTGATACTCAAAAGCCAACTCAACACAATTCTGGGCAAACTGTTCTATCCAATCCTGCTTCGAGCAAGGGGGACTAGGTGATCTCCAGAGGTAACCTCCAACCTCAGTGATTCTATGTAAATAAGAATTTTAGTAAAGTTGATTCAAAAGAACTGAGCTTTCTGGCTCAAGACAACAATCAGTAATAACTTCATTATAGATAGACAACAGGTGTGGTTTTGCATAGGAAGTTCAAAGCTGCTCTGTAAACAAAAACAACTGATCTTTCTACTATCCAAGCATAGTCCAAAGCATCAAGTTAAGAAAGAACTGCTTCATCTGTACACAGAGGACTCTTCATATCAAATCAAATTTCCCTGAAAGCAGTAAGGATTTTAGCAAATGTACTGTCTAAATTGGCAATTATTTCTTCAACTAAGCAAGGAATAAGTTTAGCATAGAAACAGAGTCATTGAGCTTAGAATGGACCTCACGAGGTCATGTGGTCCAAATGCCCTTGCTCATGCAGGCCCACCTAGCATGGCTGGCTGCCCAGAGCCACATCCAGAAAGCTCTTGAATATCTCCACAATCTGTCTGGGCAATTTGTTTCCATGTTCAGCCACTCTTATAGTCAAAATGTTTCCTGATGTTTTCACAGAGGCTCCTGGTTTATTTCATGCCTCCTCTCCTGTCACTGGGCACCACTGAAAATCGTCTGTCTGCCCTCTCTGCATCCTCTCTTTAGGCATTTATACACATTGATGAGATCCACCTTGGCCTTCTCTTTTCCAGACTGAACAATCCTGGCTCTCCCAGCCTTTCCTCACAGGAGAGATGCTCCATCACCTTAGTGGCCCTTTGTTTGACTCTCTTAGGCATGCTCATGCTTCCCCTGTACTGGGGAACTCAGCACTGGACACAGCACTGCAGGTGTGACCTCACCAGTGCTGAATAGGGTGGAAGGATGATTTCCCTTAACCATAATATACATGACATAATTAAGTATTATGTTTCTGTTTAGACTTTAAACCACTATCCTTTTCCAAGAAAAGTGCAGAAGAAATTTCCATTATAATTCCTGAAGTCACTAACATGTTATGATACAAAGTAAAGCTGCACCTAACTGATAGTGGCAGCATATCCCTGTAAGTAGGAAAAACATAGGAACAGATCCACTTTTCTTAGCCTTTCTTTTCTCTCTCACCTCTTTATGAAATGTTTTATATTCTAGGAAATACATACATGGAAAGGGTTTTGTCCAAGAAACAGGCAAGCTGAGATTATGCCATAAAACAGTGCAGGAGCATAACCGATGAAATCCACTTACCAAAACTAATTCTTGCAGGCCTGAGAAAAAAGATCACATAACCTGTTCTTAACTCTGCAGTATCCCCAAATGAATCAGATTTCCCACAGTTCAAGAAAATTTACCAAGGGAACAAACAGTCCACAAGTTATCCATTAAAAAAAAAAAATCTTTCTTCACTCCTCTTGAGTAAAGCATATGAGAAAGACTAGGTTGAAAGCAGAGGAAATATAAGAATCACCAGCTCTTTCCTAAACTATGCACCCAATGACAATAAACTCTTAAATCCAACAGTCATTTCTCTTCGCTGTCCTGATACTCTGGTTGTTGTAGCAAAATTATTATCATAATTTTTAAAACTAAACCTGATAGAATGAAAAACTACATAAAAAGTGGACAATAAAGAAGCATATACATACAAAAGGAAAATGTCTTTTATCTGTACAAGAATAATAATCTATCATCTGTGTGAAAAAAATTAATAGGTAGTGTTATTTCTGAAACTAAAACTGCCAGTATCAGTTCTAATAACCATAAATTTTTTCAAGATGAGAGTCAAAAAGACAAACAGAAGATTCAGAATTTATTGAGAAAAAGAGATCTACTACTGAAAATATGGAATACATTTAAGAGTAGTTGCTATGCATCTGACCTATTTTTATGCTCTTCCACAAACATTCCATTGGACTATACTAGAAACAGGACAGTAAGCCACATGAACTCCTCTTCCTAAGCAGCCATGTACTATTTTATGCTCCTGTGAATACTGTGAGTCAGCCATTAGACATAATGGGATTAGCAAGAGGATACAAAAAGCTGCACTGTTCAGGCTCAGAACAAAAAATGTAGAAATCTTGACTTCACAGAAGTATGAAGTTGTCATTATTGGAGCTTTTCAATCAATGCAAAACAGCTCATACTTTACAACATTTGGCACTGGAGTCTGAGTATCCAAAATTAGATGTTTGCTTCTGCCCTTGTGGACTGAAAAGCCCAGCATAAACTGAGGTTATCATCTGCAGTTCTGTTTTTGGAAGCATAATTACAACCTTCATGACTGTTCTGTTATAAAACAGGAAAATAAAAACTGATAATAAGCAGCATAAGTCTTTCTGAAGAAACTGCCCAAGCTATTCACTATATTTTCCGTCAATACTTTGTTTTCCATCAGTTTTTGTGACAAACTACACAATCAGTAACTATTTCAATTCATCTCAAAAAACAGCATCTACAATTATCATAATTTATTAAATATGGCTAAACTCCTTACCTGGGCTATTTGCAATATTAAATTGCAATGAATGATGTATGTTTTCCCTTAGATCTCTTCACCACTGAACTGTATTAATTTATTACCTAAATAAAGACAGTTCTACTCTGCAGAGACTTGATAATGAAAGCAAGCATACTGTAGAAAGCCAGAGGCAATAACGGGAATAGCGAGACTGTGCGTGTAATCACAATTTAAATACTGAATTTATATTGCCAACTCCGAAACTTATTGTTTTAACACACATCATAGCAATCTACTACTAAGGCTGAGAAAGCTATTGAAAGTCTAAGCAGCCACATACCTCACACCTTGAGGATCTTTGCAAATCTGGAGGCATCATTAATTCATGCATCTGCAAGAGTACTTGGCAACTTCAGCTAGACCAAAGTTGTTGGAGCTATACCTACTATCTCTAACCCACTTACTGGAAAAATGTACCACAATGCAAAAATCAACACAAGCAACTGTCTTTAACAGTTCTTTTCCTGCTGGAACATCAGGTTAAGTTCAACATTCACTTCAGCTATCAGAGAAGATCTAACAATTTTAAAAGGCTAAAAATTGAAGGGTAACTTCATTTCAATATCAGATTTGAAAAAGGACTTTGTCAAGTGCTTTAGAAAATACAATCAGACTGATCTTCTGTGTCTACATGCTTCCTGACTTCAAAGAACTCCATGGGATAATGATCCCTTGATTTTATAAAAGCTGTATTGACTCTTCCCCAACATGACATGTTTTTTTTCCATGTTTCCTCTAATTTTCCTCTTCAAAAACAGTTTCTACCCATTTTCACAGTGCAAATGTCAGCCTGTCTGATCTGCAATTTCATCATCTTCCCTGGAAACCTCTTAAAACACTGGCACCACAGTAACAACTTTGACAGTCAGTTGTAAGTGAGAGGATATACACAACAATCAGCAGTTTTGATACGTCGACTCTTGACATCTTTCAGAACTCTTGAATGAATATCACCTCTTTCTGGTATTATTTTCTCAGTCATCTTGCCTTTCCTGTGTCGTGTCTTCTATCAGCATTTCAGTTAGAGATGAATTCTCCAATGAGTCCTTCATAAAGAATTGCTTATATAAAACTTTAATCTCCACAGGTTAATGGATGCAAAAATTAATTTAGTCTTGTGGCTTTATTTCTTTTGCTGAGGCTTTCTTTCATATGTTGATTAACTAGTGATCTTACACACTCTTTGACAAGCTTCCTGTTTCTGGTATTTTCAGAAAAGTTACTCTTATTTTTAAGTCCATGCAGGTCATTATTGAAATTCCTCACTGTTGGTTTTCTTATTTAACCACGGCAGCCTTAAATATCTATCCTGTCTTCCCCATTTGCATGTGACTTCAGCTTTTTGGAAGATGCTGCCTTTTTTTCATAAGAACCTCCTTCTTTTTGTCCTCCTCAAGACTTTTTTCGTAAGTGGTACCTATTTACTTCAAGCTCCTCATGTGCTATCTTTAGAGTGCCCGTGATGTCTGTTCTTTTGACTACTTCTCTTACCTTTTTGTTTTAGCAAGGTTATTTTTATGCAGTTGAGCTCTTAAGCATAAAAGCAAAGAAGAATATTTTTTCAATCATCTGCACAAAGCCTAAGTTATTTTCTTTATAAGCCAGATAATGCTAAGGAGTTAAATTGTAACATGGAATGCCCCTGGAGCTCAGCTCCAGAAAACACAGGCTTATAAACATGAACCAACTGGAGAACTGAACACAGCTATCATGGCCTATGCCAGTCAAGTATTCCTTGGGAAAGACACCAGATGGAAAAAAAATGGATTTTCATCAAGTGCCCAAAGCAGACAGTGGTCAGATGCTATAATGTAATTTAAAATCATGTAAGATCCAAAAATTGAGTTCTGTAACAGGAGTTTAGTGACTGCACTGAATTTAGCCTCCTCTGATACAATCAGAAACTGGATATTTAGATCAAAAGAAAGTTATGCAAGAGTTGAAGCAACCTATTCACCCACTCAGTTTTAAGAGATAAACTGGTAATTACCAGCACTAGATCCAGTAGTTTTTTGGTTGCCCCAGAAGTCTGCAACATTAAAGGGCAGTTTGTGGAAAAAAGGCTTCCCAACCAAGTAACTCTGGCACACCAGTAGGCTGAGATGAAGTAGAAAAGTCTTAATCTACTTTTCTCTCAAGATACAAATCTGTAACCACAGCACAATGACTGTAATCTTTCTTACTGTATTTGCAAAATAACCATAACCAAGGACCAACATCAACAACAAGATAACTAATACAGATTTTATGACCTAAGCATAACTCAAAATACATCTGCTAATCACTCTTTCTTAGGTCCTGTGAAAGGGGCAATGGATATACTCTTTGCTTCCTTCAGAATTATGAGCTTCAATCCAACATGCCTGTTAAAGAAGGGCTCCATCCAATTCATCTATATTAATATCAAGATTAGTTTTAAGGGTGAAGAATATTTAAGATTTTGAGCAGTAGCTGAATTTTTGTGACGTAGTTGAAGTACAAGAAAATGAATAACATTTTACCAAAACCCTGACACAGTTTTTTTAGATAGTCTTTTAGTAGGCCCTTGTAGTAACAGTCTAGTCCATAACTACAAGGTGTGGTGTCAAACTATCTGCTTCCCTATGGGACAGACACATTCAAGTTCCAAATATAGACTATCATATTTAGTTTATGTCACTGCCAAAACTTCCAACTCTGTAACATGAAGTTAACTTCTACATGATTGCCTAAAATGAGCAAACAATAAGGATTTAAGCTTACTACAGAGCTACTAATCACCAATCATATGGTGTTTTCCAAATTAACAACTTCACTCTATTTTAATACTGCCCATTTTCATTATCTCACAACCCCACGACCAATAAACGCAGACCTGCTCTCAAGTCCATCCCTAGGGTATGTATACAAAATCTGTTAATATTATTTGATTTCATTTAAATCAATACAGATCTCCTATACTGCAGTCTGCAGACAAAAAAAAACCCCGCACCACCACTACTACAAACCGGAAAAAAAAAAAAAAGTGGAACTAGCAGCATTATCTAATTAGGATTTAATAACATTTAATCCTAATTATTGTAGCAGCATTACTTTATCTTTTGCACACAGGTGCAGTTATCTGCCTGTAGTTTTTCCTCTTAGAAGTAAATGCCTGCTTGCAAAGTTCAGAAAACCTTATCTTCATCAGATGGGGCACTTCATCCTCCACTAAGGGCAGACAGAGACAGTCAAATTCTCAACAGTATCTGGCTTCATTTGTATGCTCCTCTACTGTATCTTTGCAGTGCTATTATACTCATCACTGAATAATGCTGCAGACTTAGGGCAAGATTTTTTCTCTTGCCATAGCATAACTTTTTAAGGCTTACTTACTGTTTATCTTAAAGGTTATAAGACATTAAATAAAACATGCAATGGTGTGGAAGAGGCACTTGCCTTAACTCCAAGCTTCAGTCTGCAGCACTGATCAGTGATGGGTGTGATGACACCAACAGAGTGCATGCTGAAGTATCACATAAAGGAAGCTGAAGTTCATGAACAAGAGGGAAAAATAAAACATTGTTAAACAGTATAAAAATGGTAGGGTGAAAAATACTCAGGAGCACGGAGAAGCTAAAATGTTTGCCTTCCACAAAAATACCTTGTTACATTTGGTTTTCATTATTCTGAAAAGACATCCCAGTTCCTATAACATGGGCAAAAGGTCTAAAACCATGAATAGTACTAGTCTTGATCACTTACAGCCCCATTAGTACAGCAGTGCATGCAGACAATTTAAGGAAGCATTATGTGCTATTTGCTTAAAGGAAAAAAACATCAAGTATGTAGTGATATACTAACTTACTATCATTTGCCCCATTGTTTCCTTAAAACTACATGTACCTGTGCTACACTGAAGATACTCATTTGTAATTATTTCAGTGTTGACTGACTGTCTCTCTGTAAAGGTCCTTTCTCACTTTACAGAGCAACAGTGAGTCCTTTAAGTACTCCCAACATAAACAAATGCTGAACAATTAAAATCTTCTCTGAATATTGCTTTCTATGTTTATTATGAGTTTATAAACAGGAGAGTATTTCTGACAAATACGAGAATCCCTTCAATTACCTGAAAAGATCATGAACTTGGAACAGCCATACACTGAGAATGCCATTACATGTGCCAGACTGAGAAGGCACACAAAGTAATGACAGCCCATGCATTTATGGTACTACTCAAGGTTGGTCTAATAAACATTTAACACTACCTTTGTTATCAACATGATTTCATACACACTGGAAGTACACAGTTACATAATTTTGGCCCATATTGAAGTCTAAGCCAGCAGAAAATAAGACAAGTAGGTAATCATTACTTCAACAGTATATGTATCCTTTCTCAGTTCTGGATAAAGAGTCTCATTATCAAGCAGGATTTTACACCCACATACTAATTGATCACGACAAAAATATCCCCAAGCCAAAACCAACAATTGATGTAAAATACGGAATTTTTGAGGGCTCATTATATTAATTTATACCATATTCATACAACCCCCCTGCGATTCATGATAATATCAGACTCTGAACATCTGCTACTGCAGCAAATACCAATATTTGAACTAAACAGATCCACAGCTCTTCTCCTCTCTCAAGAAAGGATGGCACAGGTGTCTCCCCCTGTTTCACAATGTGCTTTCAGAAATAAGGGCATGGGAACATGGCTCCCACGGCTGACTTCACTTCCCAGTACACCCTACAGATTTCAATAGCTTAAAATCTTTTGTCAGACTGAACAGAGTATCAGCAAGACCTAAATTTCACAAATTAAAATCCATCATATTATTTTAATTTATAAGTTTTATTTTATCAAAATAATCTTAAATCTCATTTAGAGCTAGAAGCAGTATCATACCCTTTGTTTGAAATGGAGTCTTTATTTTTTATGGAAGATGGAAAAACTTTTGCCACTAAATAAATATCCAAATAGTCTTACATATGAAAGTAAAGTACAGATTTCTCAAGCACACAAATATTCAAATCATGTATCGACTGTAAGATGGGGGGTGATGGGGAAATATGTGAGAAACAAAGAGCAAGCCGAACTTAGATTGTAAAGATTTCGGGAGCCACAAGTCACCTCTAAGTGACATTCAAACAAAAAATTTATTCCAGACTTAGAATAAGATCTTAACTATCTGGAACAGCTTAATAACTAACAAGCAGCATCACCACATCAGAACTAATCACAGGTAAGGACATCTCTGTCAAGAAGATAGAACTTCTTTATCTATGTCTTGCAGGTGCAATCCCAACAATCAAGCTTTTTTCCATCCTAATTATTGTGATATCCTGTAAGCGATTACTAAGAGGGTTATACCAGTATCTCCTTGTAACTGTGCTACCACTCCAATCAAATTCTATTGCATTTACAGCATTGCTGAACTTTATAAATTCCACATAAATTACTAATTATCAATGAGTGCTTTTTGGACTTTTGTATAGAATAATTTTAAAGCTACTTTTTCTTTAGGAAAGAGTTTACAAGATATATATGAAACTGGGCTACTGGTTTCTTTTCCTCCATTTTCCTCCTTTGAGTGGCAAATTACTTGAGCCTGCCACGTGGGGTTTCTCATTTTAGTGCACAAAATTAATGCAAAATTATCCTAGAAACATTTACTTATCACTAGATGATGTATCAAATGACAGAAAACATTAAATAAATGAATAAATAATCAATTACTCTGTGCCAGATTACTCAGTGGAAGGAGGATATTTCAAGTCACATTCATCTGGACCTTTTTTCCACATTTCAAATGAATGCAAAGCAGATGTAAATCAGTATTTATCCATGTATTAGTTCTTCCTCCCTTCTTGCAACATGTTTTTCTAGTCTCTAAACACACAATTTATATATTTACTTAAATATAAGGGCTGAAGTTAACATTATAGCCACTTACATATGGAAAAACGCTTAATCAAATGAGATCTGTAAGATATAGAAAAGGAACATAAAAAAGCAGGTGTAGCATTCTACACTTGAGGTGCTTATAGAACTACAATACCTAAAAGCAGTGCCTGATGTTTTTGTATTCTATGTTGAGTCAAAGCCAAAATAAATCAAGGTCCACAAAATGCAAAATGTAGTAGCAAATGAATGTAAGAAGTTTATAAATACACAGTAAGTTTCTAGGTACTGCAACACAGGTAGATTAATACATCCTCTTCATGTTAAATCCTCCTAATTATAATCACTTTGCTTTCTGAAGTGTACACTTACTTGTCTGCATGCAGTACATTAATCTCTATCTTCACTCTGTATGAAAACATTATCAACTGCTGCACATTCATGGGAATAACTTTCAAGCACATGTAATGAAGCATGAAATAGGGAGTCCCACGTTCAAATGACCTTTCAAAACAGGCATGGCACTGCATATTAGATATATTTTTAAAGCCTTTCAAATAGCATATAAGACAACCACAAAGAACTACTCACCGTTTCATATGCTGTTACAATCTTTTTCAAGACCTCTGGAACAATCCCTTGGAGCTCCATAGTCGGATACTGATCACTGAGATTCAGTACTACCAAGGGTGCATTATCAGGCCCAACCAAGTGCATAGACACTGCCAAAATGCACTGCATAAGATTTGCTACAGGGGAGAGGCCACATAATTCTTTGAATGAAACTACTGCATTCTGCAAAAAGGAAAGAAAGAGTTTCCTTTACAGTTAAATATGAAATTTGAAGTCTCATTATTTCAGGATAAAATACTTTACTATTATAGTTGAGCTACAATGTGGAATTAGCACAGCTTTTCCCTGAAGAACCGTCAGTTTTCCAAAGCAACCAATATTACACATACATTTCTAAAAAATATTAAAAATTCAAACAATTCAATATATGTCACAGAAAAAATAATCTATTTAGAACAAATATCTATATCACTGCTAAAATTAACCATACAAATAAACAGTTTCTAAAACATACTGGTTATATATTATAAAAAATTCTGCGACATTTCAAAAACATTTTTAAAATGCCACCAAGAGAAACAAAATATTAGATGTTTAATGTCCCAATTACCAAAGTGAAGTGGAAGGAATTCAGCACATTTGCAACTTTAAACATACCTGAACTACAGTCCAGACATGCCGTGGATGTGCTGGCTCCCATTTGGTGTGATGCACAAACCCAGCACTCCACTATCGATGTACTCCTATCATAGAACCACACTGAAGTGAATTTTTAAGGTACTTTCATATAAATACCAATTTTGTACCTTTCCCTAAGATTTATTAGTTATATTTTATATCCAGTATGGTAGAATATAAAGCCAATTTGAGGAAAATTTACAGTATTAGAAATACAATGTGACTCCAAGTAGCCACTGAAATTCCATGATGGGAATACCGTCAGCAATGTATTGAATTTAGGATTTTTGTACCAAGTGGGAGCTGGTGATCTATGGCAGGTCTGGAATTTGTGTTCCTGTAGGAAAAAACCCAAAAATATGGTATATTTAAGTTTCAAATGTGCTCAGTGTTCCTTTGTTTCATGTCATACCCAAGCAGGGTATCTGACACAGACTTTCACTTAAATCAGAACCACTTTTCCTCTTGCTGGCATGGGAATATACTCATTTGTGGACATATCTTCTAGAAAGACATAATGGCAACCTTAATGCAAACTGGAACAAAATGTGAAATATTTTGCTGTCCCCTTATGAGACAAAATACCAAAGGACATTTCAAAATATGCATATATTCCAAAATTATGTGAACACTAAACTGCATCCACCACAGTCATTTACAGTGTACTTTAAGTAAATGTTTAGTAGCATCTACTAAATGTCCAGGAAAGAGAAACTGCTTTTATTAAGCAGACTACACCTTAATGACACAATAATTACACAGTTGAAAATACAGACATTGGGAAATTCGTTCAAACATTTTTGTTTGAGAGAAGTATTATGGGTAAACCATTACAAACAACAGTTTTACAGAGATGTTAATGAGGACCAGGGAAGGTGTATATTCACTAATGGCAGGCAGGACAGGACTATCATATACTACTACAACAACTCTTGCCTTTGGAGTTCTCTATATCCAGAGACTATTCCTTATACTGTTGAGCAATTTAAACATGCAACATCACATTCTGTCACTCATGTTATACTTTTAGGAGTGATTAATATGTAACAACAAGCTATGACATCAACTTTTCTCACAGAAACGTAGGAACAAAAAATGCTATTTGCATACAAGATTTAGAGCAACTATTAAACACTTTCTTATTTTCTCTTCTTTCATCTTATATTAAAAAAAACAAACCAATCAACTTTTCCCTTTATAATGCAGCTTGTGGCAATATTACTTCTGTGTCATAAAAATCATCGCAATTCATAACACAAAATTTCAGTAGTATAGAAATTAAACAAATCTCACATTCCCTGACATAAGCTGATACTTATTTTGAGTGGTTGATTTATTTTTATTAGCTTTAAAACTTGTAGTTATGCAGAGTTTAAATTGTGCATATTATATAATCTGTTAAAGTCACTAAAAAGCAACATTCTCTTGTCTAAAATATCTTCTTGATAGCATTTTGAGAGATGATAATGATAAATTTAGTTGATACCACATCTTTCAAACTGACAGTATAAAACACAGAATACCTTTTCATATCTCACATGCAAAGAAATCACACTGCAGAGCCTGTTTTCAATTATATCATTATACTGTGCTTACTGCAGAATGCACATTAAAGAGTTTAGAGTAGCTACAAAAATTGCATGTTTTCACTGCTTCCTCAACTCAGCTCTTTCTTGAAAACTGTTTTAAAATACAGTATCCTTTATATGACAGAATTCTAGCCTTCAATAGGTTAACTATAGGTAAAGTTCACTTTATATGCAGCCTGTAACATGAAACATTTATGAGTTAAAATATCACCCCCTTATTTTTTAATTACCTTTTAGTATAGCAATTTTATATACCAAGGGGAATGCGAGACCTTCATAATGAAGTACTGATTTCTTCTTTCACATGAAAAAAAATAGTTTTAAAATTGTATTACTATTAAAGTCTCTTTAATATAAGATTATTCATGAAGAAAGTTTATCTACACTGATACGCCTCTAAAATCCAGAATTAAGACTCAGACATTTCCTTTAACCAGCTTCCCCTTAACACTACCAAAGAGCAGGAGGGTTTAACAATTTAACTATTAAAATTTAGTATTCTTAATTTTATTGATCATTGCTAGTATTCTACCAGAAGTTCATAAAAAAGCTTTATTAAATGGAACACAACTTTACAACTCAACTTTAATCTGTTTCTAAAGGGGTTATTTACCTGGATTCTTTATTGGAATCTCCAACTAATGGATTTTTTGAAGTGAGATCTCTTGGTTTCCACAAAACCAAGCACCTCAGCCTGTACTTTTTCCTGAAATTTAATGTGCTTACTATACATGACCTTTAAGATGCCTTCTAATACAGTAGTGCTAATTCCATGTATTTCTAACATGTTATTTACTAAGGAAGAATCATGGAAAGCAAACTGGTTTTTCTGAAAGCACTAACTTCTCTTTGGGAATAAACTAAAAACATGGGTGACAATATGCTAAATATACTTGGACATACGAGAAGGTCTCTAATAAGTAGAAAAGTCACCATTTTCTATCTGCTGTATTTTCCTCCTGCATTGCTACTTAATTTTTAAAAACTGAAATATTGGCATACTTTCTTCTGGTGTATTTCTAATACTCCTTCAAAGACATAGGACAAATCAACATCACTGAGTTGATTTCTAACATTGGAGTCATATTTCCAGTTCACATTCAACAAAATACACATGTGCATTCACGGTTACATCAGCAGACAGTTTACCTAAAAGGCTGCTTTGACATAATCCAGTTTTAAAGCTGTTCAGAACTAGACTCAAATAGCATAACTTACAAGACTATTAAAAGCATATATTCTACATGTATCATAACACAAAGATACACATAAAAACCAATAAATTCATTATAAAACTGTACCTGCATATTTTCTCTCAAATCCGTAGCATCCCGAATAGGTTGGAGGGCATTCTTGAACACTTCATCTATTGTTTTAATCCATAATGTTCTCATAGAAGCATATTCCCTTGATTTCTTGCCCTTCCTCACAGAGAGGCCCCGTTTATGAGGTTTCCCACCACCCCTTCTATTAGTAATGGCCACATGCACAAACAAGGAAGCATGTGCCAAAATTTCACCAGTTAAAGACTGCAGAGGAACGTGCCGATAACCAGTCTGTAGACACTCAAAGGGAATTGTGTATTGCCCGATAAACTCGTCCCCAATGTAATCATCATCCAGTACTACAAAACGCACCATAGCTAGTTCTGGCAAATTTATTTGAAATTCAAAGCTTTCATCAAAAATTGGATTATCTCCATTCTGATGCATAGTTTTTGTCCTTTGCTCTGCACAGTCAGCAGGGATTCCATGTATTTCAACATAGACGTAAGGATCCACAACATCACCTTTGGCACCTGATCCTTTGGGTTTAGGGAAGTTTTGCCCACTAATGATTTTAATATGAAGCAGCTGAGGTGAAACTCCAGGCACTGTGTCTTTCGTATTTGCGCTAAAGAAGGATACTTCTTCTCTCATGATGGCAGGACGAAGGACATAGCCACAGTTTCCATTTTGTCGAAACCAACCAATGTTAAGGTCCATCATTAAGCCAGGTGTTTGAAAGTTCATTGCTACTATCTGACAACCACATTTCCAAAAGTCCTGGGGATTCATATTACTAGAGTCAATCCTCATAGGACTGGGGAAAACCCTTGCAAGAAAACGTTTGTTATAATTTACAAAGTCTCCTGGGTTTTCATTGGCATATTTGCTAGCAAGCACTTCATTAAAAGAACACACTTCCCAGTATTTCTGGAGCTGAAACGAAACTTGAAACTCTTTGAACTGGACTGATTTACATATGCTTACCAACTCAGAGAGATCTTTGCAGAGCTGAAATCGTTTCCCAGTCATTGAGTTTTGCTGTTCTACCCCCTCTTTTGCCACTCTCTGTGACATTTCTGCTCCTTCATCTTCATCTGTAACATCTCCCTCTAGTCCAGAACAATTAGCAGAAAGCTTCTTTGCTTTAATTAGAATTTTCCCTTTAAGTGATTCCGGTGATGGAAGATAAGACTCTTCAATGTTTGGAGACTGTGTATGTAGTTTGTCCCCCAAAATTTTCTTCATGTGTTGTACCATCACTTTCTGCTGCTTAATGGAACAATGATTTTCTAAACACAAAATAAGAGGGTATTCTGAAGCAAAAAAAGCATACTTGTTAATAATGTCAATCACACTACGGAAGACAATCTGGGATGTCATTGTATGCCCTGTGTAAATCACTGGCTCGTTATCCGGACCATCCCATACATCCAGTTCTACACTTCGACAACCCATTTTTAGAGCACGAATGTAACCTGTGATGTCAGAAGGCCCTCGAAACTGATCCTCGATCAAGTATGTATTATGAGACGAATTTATAAAATAATGAGACAAGGGTTGTTTCATATCTTGGCAAACTTTTTTATGCTCTGGATCAAATATGTGGCAGTCTGGGGAAGTAAGGTAATTCGTAAAGCCATCTATAGAAAGACAACCCTTTTCCTGGCCCTCTTTGGCTGGCTCGTATTTCTGAATAATTTCAAGACTTATTTCTTCTGTGACCTGTGCCATACCCTGTTCTGCTTCTAAAAACATCATGAGGTCCTTGGTATCTAGAAATTCTTTATTGCTTGAAAACTGAACTAGGAGAAAATAGATTTCAGGTCTGGTACAAAGCTCATGAAATACTTCAACAAACTCTTCTTTTGTTACTTCAGTACCAGTTTTTTCCCTGGATCTATGTAACTCCTTGAATTTTAGTTCAATTTTGTTAGTTTTTAAACCAGGATTTAAGTCTTTTATAAACTGTACAGCATTACATAGGGGTATATGTCCCAAATTATCTACATCTGATTCACTGAACATTTGTGAAAGCCATGAAGTCCGCATGTTATCTTGATTGCTTCCTATTATGTCTAGAGTATGTTTTCCATAGGAAATCAGGTATCTTAAGCCAGTAACCCAAATATTTGCAACGTCTGCTGAGTTAGCAACAAGATCTAGTGACTCATAGTTTTCTCCATATATAATTGAAAATGCACAGTCTTCTGATATCTGGTCATATATTCCATTGCTGCGAAAAATATCCGTATTTTTTCCTGTTCTTACTTCTTTGATTGATTTAATATCAATCTTTGCTTTTTCAGAATCCTTTTTTGAAGGTTCCCAGCGTAGAGACTGCATGTCCGCATCCAAAAGAAAGTATCGGTGATACACCCTGGAGTTGGATCGAATCTTTCTGAGCTCAGAGCCTTCCACCATTGCGTTTATACAGTCGCTTGCACTGCTGATCTTCTTCTCTGTGGGCATGCTGCTGAACGACACAGTCTTCTTCCGTTCTCGCTTTTGTTTCGTGCCATCCTAGTAAACATGAGGGGGAAGGGAAACAAAACATGTATCAGTATGGTTTTGCTCAACACTGAAACAGGTTTCAACTTAGAGCTGAAAGTTCATGAAGTAGTTCAATAAGGCCTGTGCAATGACCAGGAGGATGGACATGCTTACTGGAATTATCATAATGAACATACTAATGATAGCTTAATTTTTGTTCTTGCTTAAATAAGCGATCTTCCAGAATCTTTTTTTTTAATCTTTTTTGTGAACACAAAATCTTAAAAAGCAAGCATTGAACGCTAATGAAATAATAATGTTGCATTAGAGCGTATATGTAGATGCATTTTATTTTATGTGTAATATCCTGCTTACACAGATAACAAATTCTACAAAGAAGTAGGAAGTAAGCTTTCCTCTGAGTCCTTATAGGGTCCTACAGATGCTTGCTGAACTTGTCAGTACAGAATACAAGGTTTCAATACCATTTCATGCTGACAGGGTACATTAAAATAAAATTAATGTATAAAATTCACAGGACATGGTCCTAACTAC
Organism: Sakesphorus luctuosus; assembly: GCA_013396695.1. Lineage (NCBI taxonomy): Eukaryota > Metazoa > Chordata > Aves > Passeriformes > Thamnophilidae > Sakesphorus > Sakesphorus luctuosus. The sequence continues at coordinate 280,539 of VWZD01009955.1, forward strand.
TTACAATCCGTAAGACATGATCCTCATCTAAGCATACAAGATATCAACAGCATTTATTCCGTCACTACTGCACCCATCCATGCTCTTCCCACAGACTGCCCGCAGCACTCACACATGTATCCCACCCCTATACCAGGAAAATATCCATGAAGCTGCACTGAAACACAAAGGACTGGACTGGAGCAGATGTAATTCAGTACAAGGTCTGACTCAGATGGGAACTTCAGAGAGGATTAAAGTTTTACTGTTTCCAAAGAACCTGCATATCAATAGAAAGAAATTGAATGGAAGACCTAGTCAGAAAGGGAAGCAAAAGTGATTTACCTTTGGTCTTAAAGCAATAAGATAACACAGAGGTCTTACTTTACTAGCCAAAGTTTGGGCATATACAGATATGTAAGTTTAAAAAAAAAAAGTTATTTAGCTACCTCTGTTTGCTGTCTGAATTAATTCAAACACGTGCAAATAAATCAGTAACACATGACTTAAGTACAATCAATTTCATAAGAGCCGAATTTAAGAAACCTGTGTGCTTTCATTATTTGCATTTCCTGAGACTGAAAAATGCTGCGGGAATTTTTTTTCTTGTCTTGATGAGCTAACTTTTAGTCTGAAACAATACTTCCATTAAATTATCTTTTTACATTAGATACCTTAATTAGAGTACAGCTCAAAAAAAGTACTTTGCCAGCTTTATAAAAAAAAGAATGTTGATATTCGCTCAAACAGTTTTCCATTTGAAGTATGTTCCAATGCAAATCAGCATTGCTTATATGGCAGAAAGGAAAGTGAAAGAAAACCTTTAACGATTGCTACACTGAACAGATGTTCAAATAAAACCCATGCATTACAAAATGCATTTCCAGTTCAAGGCATATGTGCTGTGTGTTTAATTTCATTAAATTAAAAATGCAGAATCCTGGTCTTGTAATTTAATTTATAAGCATCTGAAAAGGCTTACATTGAAAACAACCACTAGTAAAGTGAGCAGACTTAATATTTGCTGTTCTGTGTTTGAGAAGATTAATTAACCATACAATTCTTGCTCCTTTAACAAATCAAAATTCGCTTTATACAAGTTCTCAAGAGACCAGTAAAAGCAAATAATGCTGCAGAGGACTGTTTTATTTCTAACTGCAGATCAAACACCTGCAATGGATACTGCATAGGGTTGACTCTCAGCATCTCATTACATGCAGTTTGGGCATAAGGACTATTTTCCATCAAAAGCAAATTTCCTTTTAAAAAAATTAAATGTGATTTTTCTTCAAAGAGGTTTTTGTTCCATTTTAAGCCTAGCTTCTTGTCTGGCTACCTATCTACCTCTCCTACCCTGAAAAAGTGGCAAGGAACAATCCCACAGAAATGAGTAATGATGTTCCTGTCAAGTATTTCAGGGTTAGGAATGAAGCATTTTGAAACGCCTTAACACTCCAGATTTCTCAGTCACAGACCTAGGAGGGGAATACATTTCTCAAACTGTTCAGTCAGAGACAGCTGACAGATAATCTCCTGACACCAGACCCATCAAAGCCTGGGAAGTATTACCTTGCTTGACCATGATCAGAAGGAAAGTCTATGCCTTTCTGTATGAACAGGACTATATCTGATTCAAGACACCGAACTGCAAAGGAAAAATAAAGTCTTCCACTTCTTGATGCCACCTGATGTAAACAGGTCCATCTCAAGTCAACCCCATTCTCAGCTCTAGTTACCAAAAGACTGAATTGGAATTTATACACGTGAATCAGAGGAGTAATTCAATCTATCACCTGCAAGATTATTTGGCTTGCCTGCCAGATTAATTTGAAGCCAGTCCACCAGTATTCTGCATTTCTGCAGGGTAAAGCAGTCTAGCCTCTCAGCTTGTTTATATAAAGCCTGCACAACAGTATAAATGACCACGAAATATTCTGAGCTCCAGAACACCCTTCTAAAGTTTTCGCTTGTTCAGAGATCAATGACCCTGAGCAACCAGATTGCCTGTGCAAGTGCCCATCCTGATGGAGACATGGCAGTCATGATCAATCTGAATAAACAGAACAACTTAAAGGATATTCAATCAGACACCGGTGAGAATTTTCACCTGTCAAAAGAAACAGAGAAGGAACACTCACTCATAAGCTGAGAATGCAATTGCATAGAACACACACAAACTGTGAAACAGGTTTGCGAGCCTCAGTGATACAGTCTGGCATGGAGAAGGAGACATATATTCTGTTACATGATATGGAAGATTTCACCCTGAAAGTGGGGTGGCATCCATGAACTGGCTCAGGTCTCTCCTGGTCTTAGGTCTGCCTTGAATCAAAAAGACTGGCACATCAGGAAACTGCTATACATCTGAATGAACACAGAAGTGACTTCTTGGCATTCTTGAGATTTACAGTGTTCTTGTTGTTCAAGAAGTTCAAAGTGATGTTGACTCCACGGTGCAGATGCATAATTCTGTCCAAGGCAGCAGACACAATTTCTGTGCTGAAACAACTTTCAGTCATCCTAGGATCTCTCACACAATGAACATGTTGTCAATCTTCAAAAAACATGTACTGTCATTATAACAGGACTTCTGCCAAAAGACTGTGCTTCAGAAGACACTAATCACTGAAACCAGAATGACAACCTCAAATATATTTCCTAACACTATGTGTGCCACAAACAAGGTCACCTGTAAGAAGTTTTAAGGAACAAACCAGATCCCAAATAAAACTATTTTGAAACTTTGCTCATAACCTTTACAAGCACTACACAAAGAGTTTAGTTTACCCAGGAGCTGCTAGCAACAGAAAGAAAAGCATCTAGCAGTTTAAAAACCAGAAATAATCCCAGCTGTCATTTGTGGCACTTAAGAGACAGAGATAGTTGGAGAAAAAGGATTAAAAGCACAAACAGGGAAGAGTATCTCCACAGTAACTTTTTTTATCTCTCTCAAGGTGTCGACAAAGAAATAGTTGTGTGACTAAGATAACACTATCTACAAAACAATTCTGGAGACAACATAGAATCTTGAATCAAAGAGAGATGCACATCATTCCTGACCAGCAAAGCTTTTAATTTATGCAACTTCATGATAAAATTACTTAAAAAGGAGTTCAAATAACCACTAGTACTGACAGGGACAGCAGGGGAGTTCAAACAGCAATTTGATAACCTAATAGATCAGGATGACAGAGGAAACAATGACTAGTGTAAGGTCTATAAACATCTACTAGACGAAAGGAAGCAAAGAGTGAACTTATGACCTGTAAATCATGCCCCAGAAGCAGTACTTCAAAAAAAACCCATTCAAACAAGGTGCTACCAAGATGATTACATACTACTTGGTCCAGTGGAATTTAGAACACCTACATCTCAAGGCTGAGGCTTGCCAAGTAAGTGCGGGGCTGCAACCTGAGCACAGAGCAGGAAAGAACAGTCCTTGCACTCACTGATGCAAAGTCTGAAGATGGGTGCTTGCAATCCTGCCACTCTCTCCATGAAAAGCAGCCCCCTGGAGCTTTGATTCAAGAGTTTTGCTAACTAGGACTGGAAGGTCAATGCATCTATCTGCATTTAGCCCAATAAAGTACTCCTTTTGAGACAAAGGACTTTAAAAAGAATAGACAATGGTAACAAGGGGAAGTGGCACAATGACAGATTTTTAGAGTACTCCCCTGGCAACTGGGAAGTGAAAGTTCCTGATGTCACTGCTCCACAAACATTTCACTTGGTGACCTTGAATGCAGAATGTACAAACAGTCCATGTAGCAAGGACCTGAACACTGAATTTTACCTTTGCAGAGGAATAACCCACCTCCCCAGGTGCCAAGGCCTGCTGCTCCTTGTTTATGCTCTAACCGTAAAAACCTTCCATTTCTTTTTTATATACCAGAGGTTCATGTAAGCGTGGAAGGCAGCTCCGTCCCAGTCTTGAGAGCATGTGGCTGAGCATTTGAAAATCCCCAGGCAGAGGGACTAGATCCCAATCACTCCATGAGCAGGGGAGTGCTCTGCCAACCAAACAACGATATAAGAAACAGGGCACAACACACCCATCTCCTCCCAACTGCAGCACCTCACTGCAGGCCTTTGGATTGCCAATGGCTGAGCTGTGACAACCTGTGAGAAAACTCACACACCATGATGGCACACAGTCTACAGAGCCGCAATCCCAAGAATGCCTACTTAATTCATCCGGAACAGGCTTAGAAACAAGATGCATGTAAGCCATTCAGGCTAGGAAAGATGGCAATGTCCACACAAGTGTGTGGTAACAAGACTGCAAGTGTGTACAGTGTAGCAAGAGCTTTTAAATAAATAGAATTTTTTTTGCATTTAAGTTCTGAATTAAGTGACATGTTTGTGAATCTGAGGGCCAGTGTTGCGCCAATACTCTGAACATTTACTACTGAATAGGTGAGAATGCAGGCTATGCCTAAGTTTGGTTAATTTTAATTTTTTTTCTAAATTATACAATTATTTCACATCACATAGTGTAAAAGCTGGTTTAGATGTAATTTAATGTACACTTGTAGCCAACAGTTGCAGTATAATTCACTGCTTTATGATAATAACAGGCAGCCTAATGATCTTCATGATGAACACAGAGTGAACCACTCTTCTGACATTAAATAACTCATTGATGACTTGCTGTTATAGTGGATGTGATATTTAAGTAGCCAATCTGAGTACAAAAACTGCCCATCTTCATCAAATGCAATTCAGCAGCCATTGCAAAATCACCTGGCTCAACAATATGATGTATAACAAGCCTATTTCAGGAAGTGGTTAGTTCAAAAACAAAAACTGAAACTTTATTTAAGATTCCGAAGCATTTTTCTTCAGATCCCTGTAAAACAAAAAACTTGAATTTTACACATTTTCTTCATACCTAAGAAAGCATTCAGGTGTGTCTATGTATAGTTAAGACTAATCAAAGGGAAAAAACCCCCACAGATACTTAAAGTCAGTAGTTTAAAATATTCAATTTCCAAATGCATTTTGTTAAAAAATATTATAATCCCAGTAATTTGTTCTTTTCCAAGGCTTACCTTGTGCTTCTAGAGATATAAAATGAAGGCACAGATCAGCAAATTACTTACAAATGCAACATAAATATTATATTACCTTTAAGTTTATAAATATTTTCATCACAAAAATATTTAGGGTTTTCTTTGAAAAAATACTTCTAACTGAAACAGCAATAATAAACAGGACCACTTATTTTTGCAAACACACACAAAAACCCTCATATTATGTATAGTTTACCAATGTAAAGCTGCCAGCTCACTCCAGAACATAACATGGAGCATTTGAAAGAGGCTAATCAAGTTTTTGTGTGAAAGTCAGTAGAAAAACTGAAGGAAAATAACAGGTAACTCAAATCAGCAACATTTCATCTTTGTTACACAAAATTTAGCATTGATTTCAAAAGTTATAGGCAGTTAAAGGCAGACAGAGTCTTCTTGGGAAGAGGGTGGGAGAAAAATGGGAGAAAGGGGAATGAAAGAAGAAAGAAGGTGGTGCAGGAGAGGCATTTCACCATTAGGCACCATGTCCCCAAAGGCAGGAGCTCTATGTCCTCAATGCACCCTCTCTCAGCCTAATTCTCCTGAAACCAACAACTCAGCAGAAAAATCCGCTGACAGCCACCACTCAGCCTCATTCCTCCAGCCAAGCATCTACATCCTTCCTAGTCAATACCTTTTAATTTGCCATTACTGGAGCATCCTTACTAACACAGTGACCCAGATTCACTAAAAGGCATGTAACTTTGTAATGCTCTAACACAGCTGTCCAAAGCTTCCAGAGCATGTGAAAGCCAAAACAAGAAAAAATTCTCCGAGTAATTAGCAGTTCAGCTGACAGGATCCCAAACACTTCAGAAGTGGCACATGTTAAATCACAGTGTGTACAATAGTTTCTGAATGGAGCTGGAGCCACTGTTTAACTGTACACAGCACCAAGCAGTTTAAGACAAAGCAGAGCCCTCAAATGAAATAACAACCATTTGGGGGGAGACAAAACATCAGCTATTTGGAAAACACAGGGCCTCCCACTTGTCATGAATCACTGTATTTGTGCTCAGCATTTAAATATGTCTCCAAACTGGTATTCATGACAAATCTGTTGCTTTCAGAAATCTTATAAGACAAATGTATTTTTCCAATGTGTAGTGGGTTGACCCCAGCCAGACCCAGTTACACAATGTTATAAATACCAGTGAAAAGGAAAGAAAAATATGAAGATTAGTTGTACAAATAACAATTCTCCCCCCACCCCCGCCCTTTTGATTTTAATAAAGGAATTCTGTGATTAAAGGAATATGGATAAAGGGACAAGTCTTAGCTCAATCTTCAAACAAAAATGACCTATATTATTTCAGATGAGCAAATTGCGTGGTTCATGACACAATTAAACTAATTCCCTCTTCAAAACATTAATTTTCTGTCCTGTCTCTTCATCCTCCTGCCCAGCTGCATCTCCCTTCTCCCCACTCCAGCTTGTCTCACCCTCATTAGAACCTGTCTGAATACAATAAATGAATTAACCTCACTACCTCAGGAAACAAAAAAATCTATTTTCTTCCAAATTGGTTTTCTGCAAGTTTAGTGAGGTGAAACAGCTTGCCATGCGATCAGCTAAGTATCAGAGCTGGTTCAAAATAATCTCTAGAATCAGGGAACTGGTTACAAATGGGAAGAAAGAACAGAATCATTCACTTTTATCAAGAAATTAATTCAACTAAAATGAATGCAGTTGAAACTGTTCCGTTAAAATCAGATGCTACATGACCTGACAAGAGAGCTTTATGTGATTAGGTTTAGTGGTGGACTTCACAGTGCTGGGTTAATAGCTGGTCTTGATAATCTTAAAGATATTCTCTAAAGCAAACAATTCTGTTATGAAAAACAAAATCTCCCATCTTGGTCCATCTCATAGAATGTACATCAACAATTTCATAAACATTATAAATATTACAGTAAGACATTGGTAACTGCCAACCATAAAGTAACTGAATTAGGGTTCTCAGGTTTTTGGGCTCATTTGCTTATGCGTCATTTCCAGAAAAATAATACACCAGAAAATTTAAGATTCTGTGATATGAGAGAATCACTTCCATACTACCCATTAGAAAGGGCAGCGAGGAATGGTAACCTGTGTTGGCCTTGTTGCTTTCATAGCAGGCAATTTAATTCAAAGACTGTGACTGCAGTGGGCAAGGAAATAACAGGATATAGTTTTGCAAATAAAGTATAAACTAAGGTTTTCTTTGAAAAACTTCTTACAGGAGAGTTTAGTCATTTGCTCAGTTTACCAAGAGTAAAGAAACCATTATTTACTACTTTTTGTACATTGGTGTCTTCACAGAATCACCAAATATGCTGAGTTCGAAGTGACCCATAAACTCCTGGCCCAAGAGTCACACCATGTGCCCAAGAGTATCATCTGAACACTTCTTGAACTCTGTCAGGCTTTGTGCTGTGACCACTTCCTGGGGAGCCTGTTCCAGTGCCCACCCACCCTCTGGGGGAAGAACCTGTTTCTAATATCCAATCTAAACCTCCCCTGACACAACTGCAGCCCATTCCCTTGGGTCCTGTCACTGGTCACCACACAGAAGAGATCAGTGCCTGCCCCTCCTCTTGCCCTCACAAGGAACCTGGTCTAGTGGAAGGTGTCCCTGCCCATGGCAGAGGCATCAGAACTATATGATTCTTAAGCTCCCTTCCAATGCCCACCATTCAAGGATTCTATAATTTTATAATATAATTATATTATACTATATAATACATTATATTATATAGCATATTGATATATATCTGAATATTAAAATCCAGTAGCAAAAATGAAATTCAAATACCACTGAGGTATTCTTTCATATACATCTGCATATTTATGAAATTAAAATAAAATGGCATTTGGTTTCAGGGGTTAATTTACAATACAGATGAGCAGGGGAAAGGGGGAAAAAGGTCTGATCTCAAAAGAAAACAAATAAGAAGCATTTAAGGAAACTACCCAGACTGCTGTGAGCACTGAGAGAGCCAAAGCTTGAGTTATGCTTGGCATGAACGTCTCAGTTCTTAGTCTTAGTGAGTCACAGTTCAGGCTTCTGTGAAGCATTTCCAATGGAGCAAAAGAGGTATCTTGTTTTCACAAACTCAATAAAAGCAATACAGGTATATCTCAGATCAAAACAACCAATATTTTAACCAAATTCGTATAAACTAACTGTTTATGAAAACTAGCAGTTATTATGTTCTGTTTAGTCTTACACTGGGAAAACTGCATTGACAGCAAGCTGTTAAAAATTCTTTGATGGCACGAAAAGAGTTTTAGCTCTAGATAAGCAAGTATTAAGTACTTCCAACTCGTAATTTCTCATGTACTAAGAAATTATATCTAAACTACAACAAACAGACCAATTTAACTACTACAGAGAAACTTGTGTTTATTACAACCATTTGGGGTTTTAGGCACCAATTATCATATTCAAGCTAAAAACATGTACCTATAATAACTGATGATGACAAAGCTGCATAGGAAGGTACTGAAGGATTTGAACATGCAAATTGGCTCCGCAGGTTTCAGTACAGCTCAAGACTGAAGGTGGCTCTGAGTCTTCACTGCGATCCCTAAAACCAGCAAGATGCTCTTTCTGCATACACACACATCTATTCAAACTCTCAGCATTTTCATTTTCAGTTCTTCAACAATGTTTCAGATACCCAAACGTTATAGCTGAGATGCACTTTCAGGAGCATTTTAATCAAGACCTATCAACAAGATTTAATATGCAGAATATCACAGCAATCAGTTGGAAGTTGAGTATCAGATTTTTTTCTAGTATTCATAGCTGCACGTCAGTTCCACTGGTAGAAAGCACAGCATTTTCCCGTTTCTTGTTTCAGTCATAAACAACAATTTGACTGAATTGGCAAAATAAGTAACACAGCTGTCAGGCTTTAAAGCAAAAATACAGCATGTGGGTGACTTTGAAATAGAACAGAATAGCTGTAATTTCAGCTATTTTGTAATTTCAGATGCAGGTCTGCAGACAGCTGCTTCACCTCTCCAGCTTCACAGAGGATAAGCCAACAACATGACCAGCAAGAGGTGAGAGTGAGCACTGGCTCAAGCACTCCTACCCCTTCCCACTCCTGTTGGTAAAGCCCTCCCAGCACCTTTTCCACAATTTCTCGTAGACCTAAGTGTTGGTTTTGTTTGGTTCTGGTTGGTTGGTTGGTTTTTTACCAACTTTCCTACCCAGCAGGCCCAGACACTATCCTACCTGACTCACAACAAACCAGGACAAACTACCTGACAAAAACAAGCCTATAGAGCCCGCATCATAGGATGTCATCACAGGTTTGTACTCCATGAAGTTACATGTATTTAAATACTAAAAGAAGCAATAACATGGAAAAGGACACCTCACTCCAAGCAGATTCATATTTTTCAATGCTGCAAATGCAGCCAACAAATGAAAATAACTGGGTTTGTTATGAATGACTAATTTAGCCAGAAAGCAGGAAAGTACGATGACTCTCATATACTGTGAGAAATAGTCTACATGATATTCCCTGAACTGTCAACAACTCTTGCTCACAAAAAATAAACAGCAGATTGACCATGGATGTGTTATACAATTTAAAGGACTGCCTTTTTTCGTACATCCTTACAGGTCATTCCATCCAACCTCTCAGCACGAGGTTACTAATAAATCACATATTTTCACTTTCACTGATGTGGCAAAATGTTCACCTCCACCTGTACTGTCGGTTTGTGTACTTTGTCCAAATTTCAATCCAAATGTCATCTGCTCACTTGGAAAGTATTAATGTCTTTTTGTGTTCTTTCCAGTCGCTGAGTGTCTTCCAGGGAACAACATGGAAGCAAACTATAGCCTAAAGGTTATTTTATCCAAATCCAATATTCAGGCTTAAGAGTAATAAAATGTAGAACTTATTTTCATTCCAAAAACTGTCATCGGCTCTGCCCTGCAGCTTTCTCTTCACCAACTGATTTGCTTCATTCTAGTGATTGATGAATGGTGTCTTCAGATTTGCTTCTTGACTAACAGTAATTGGATGAATAAATTTCACAAGATAACTTTAAATAAAGAGATGGAACTTTACAAGCTGAACTGTTTTCCTTCTGTGGTTTGAGGTTAAGTTCCTTTTTGTCAATTAGGAGAATGACTATTATCAATACTAATTCTTCAATGCCATGAAGAGTTCATGTACATAATTCTGTATTAAATCAAGTAAAGTTGGAACTTTACAAATTTCCTACTTGCTAAACAAATATAATCTTGCAAATTCTTCTCTGAGTAGGTTACTCCAGCCTTATTACTTAAGATGGCAATGATAATTAAACACTGATAATTAGTTGTTGAATTTTAAGGAGAACAATTCTTATCAATTAGATAAAAAGTACTTTTTAGGTTATCATTGCTCAGCAATCACACAAGCAGAGAAGATGTCAGTACCCAAGTATCTTTGCTAACCACATAAGGCTGCTTCTGACTTGTTTTCCTTGTTGATTTTGAGATGTATGTAATTTACAGTTGTCAAAAAATCATTGAAAATTCTCATTCCGAATGCTACATCAATGCCCTTCTCCCTCTTAACTCTGTTCTTTAATTATTCATAACAGTTACAAGCACTTAGAAAAGAACAGTGAACCATAAATATTTAATACAAGACGCCTGTAACAGAAAGACATGAGAGAGACTACAAAAATCAAATAGTAAACAGTATTTGTTTATCCTAAGCAAAATACAAAGCAAGGCATATGATCTTTATATTTATGTGAGTGTTCATAGCTTTGACAATCCAAACCTATTAAGCCGTAAGTCTGCATCAGTAAGTACGCTTTACTGAATAATTACAACTAAGCAAATAAAAATTATCAGGTATATCCATTTTCTCCAGATTTTTAGTATTTTAACGGTGTCTGGTTTGATACAAGTTTACCTTGTAAAGAATGCTGAGTAAGCATCACTACAGAACGTTACAGTTTGAAGATGTTAAAGGATGCAAGAGTCAAGAGCAAATACAGTGAAGACAATTCCCTTCTACAACAGCAGAATCTCAGCAAGTAGTTGCTAAGAAATTCTCAATATAGATTAGCATTATAGCATTTTGGGTGGTAAGAAAGTATGCAAGAATTTCAAATATTGTAAAAAAAGGTTTACAACCCTTCTGGATGTGGAGGGTGGCCACGAATACAGTGTGCACTCAAACTTCCATATAATATGGCAGGCAAAAATAATCCTACTTTTAATTTTCAGAGCTCATTGTATTTTACACTTGGGCAATAATAAAAACATCGTAATACCATAATTGTGTTCTATGTAGAAAAAGATAATTAAAAAAAAAAAACACAAAAAACACTAAGGCATACATGGGAAATATCATTAATCTTTATTAAAATAGTCATTTACCATACCTTAATACACCATATCCAGCTTTCTAAATATCTTACATATCACAAATACTCAAACAGTCACAGGGAGAGCATAAAATTAACTTGTATGACATTCAAAACTAAAACCAATCACAGAAGCAAAACAATTTTGTCATCTGTTTTCTTCAAATTGAATTACTGGCTGCTCACTCTGAAACCAAACACCTCCACTGACTCTGCCCACAGCAAAACGTGCTATCCCTGTCCTTGGAAATCAGGTCAGTGTCTCACCACAAAGGCCCATCTGCCTAAACCAACAGGAGAAAATGTACATGCCTGGAGTGGCCGAGAAAAGCCTGAAGAAAAATTGAGATAATACCTAGGAACTATAGTAGTTTTTCTTACCTAAACCCTACAGCCACCCACCATGACAACATACAGTGATTAAATGACTTCATGGGGAGAAGTTTTGTTCTTGTTCAATATAGTAGAGAGACAGAAACTTAAACTGTTCCATCACAAGTCAAACCCTTCACTCTTTCAGCTTCCTGTGTTCAACTGCTTACTCTCTATTTTATCATTACTGATTTCACAAAACTTGCAAAACACATTTTATTATTTCAATAGTTCATATTTTATTATTTTTAAATTATTTGAACATTCATCTTCAACTTGGAAACCTTTGTGCAAAAATGGCTTTTTTCTTTTCCTAATAATGTTAATCAGAAAAGAAAATATATCACAGGAGCCACTTTTGTACATCGAGCATGCAGACAGCATGATCGAGATGTGGAGGTGGAGAGTATATTTAAATTGTTCTTGAAGGTCTGCCTGCACAGTGGACTCACAGTAATGTAAAGAAAATCCCACCTGTAAATGACACCAGTGGATCAGAAAAGTACTAGAATGGACACAATTATATTTGCAAATGTGTTTTGGTTACTCAGCTTATTCCTCCCAGCAGTGGGATTACACCACGGAAAGAAGCCTCCTGTTAGGATCTGTGTGGTCCCTAAAAATAGAGCTGGCCCTCGTGCCACCTGTACCAATACATCTACTCAAAAGCAGACAAGCATTCGGTATTAATACTTACACTTGAACCCTAAAATAAAGGCAAGCACTCAAAAGCCATAATGAAATTCATATATTAAACAACTCTCAGAATAGTTTAACTCTTACAGAGACTAAAATACTAGCTCTTCAATTTCTTACAAAGCCAAGAGATTCTTAGGTTTAAAGAAAAAAGGAAAAGCATTGACATTAAAATTCAAAACTCCTGCTTTTTAAAAATTGTTTCTTTAAAAATAGATTGTACGTAAAACATTTTAAAAACACATCTTTAACCAACTTTACCTGGATTTCTACAGAATTTTGTAAACTCATGGTGCCCTATAGGACTCAACAGAACTAAAGTTTGAAATGACAGAGGAGCCAAAGGGAAGCGTAAGAACTGAGAGGACGCAGATGTGCCATTAGCAGAATGCTGCTTTAGAAGATGTACATTTCTGTACTAAGACAGAATAGAAAGAATACATCTAAAGGAAAATAATGTGCTGAATTAATTTGATGCAATTGCTAATTGAAAAGTTAACAAAAATATTAAATATTTGAAGATTGTATTCTGCATATTTGTACATTGGAACAGTGAATTCATTATTTATTATCCAGTCTGAATCCTAAACTAAAAATAGTCACATTATAGTTGAAAATGCTATAAATCAACAAATTCTCTGAGGTACAAAGTTAACTGAACAGACCAAAAGTATTCTGGCAATATTAACAGAACTTTCTATTCATATCTGTAGCAACTTGTTGCTGGCCAATTTTTCCCTATTACTGAATTTTAACTGTCAGTATAGTTCAGTAGGAAAGAACAAACATAAGTGGTAAAACTATTTCACTGATCCTTTGTAACTTCACATTCGACACATGTTGAAGCCTTATTTCAGTAACTTGCTTTGTGCTGCAACTCTGTTTCAGTCCTTTAACAAAGTGTAAATTAGCTATTTGAACTTGCAGAAATAGCAGAGTAACTTTTCAAGAGAAAGTGCACACATTTTACAAATTTGGAAAAACAACTACAATTTGGTCCCAGCCTATTGCACCAGATTATTTACTTTAGCATTTTTTAAGAGCCGTTGCACACATTCCATCATGAAGGATAAATTTTTGCTTCAGTAATTTATTATAAATATCTTTCATTTAAATAGCCATCATAATTCTGCTGGGCCCATTCAGCAGAATATTATTTCCAGAACATTAAGGAACTCAACCTTCAAATATCTGTTAAATGATCTGCTCTCAAATACAGTAGAAATACATAGAAACAGTTTATATAGAAACTTTTCCCTATCACAGAATTTGCACACTTCTCACAATGGCATTTAGTCACAATAAAAACTATTTCTTAGAAGATTTATGAGAAGGAAGGAAATCATGGCAGAGTAAGCTTCATGATGATAAAAGTGATTGAGATTGAAGCAGGCTGTTTCCAGGGCTACCAATGAACTATGTTTTAGATGGTCTCCTAGGAAAATAATCCTAGGGATCACATCATCTGTCTCTTATGCATTCTTTCTCCTAACTTTAAAACTTACTCTTTGACTTCAAATAAATCTGATAAAAGAACAGATCTAAAGACAAGGCTTTTCAAAACTAGGAAGTTGGGAAGAAGAGTCAATACAATTCAGATTACCAAAAAAGAAGACATCAAGAGTTAATATCTCCTTCCATTCCCAAGTAGACCTCCTTCCATTCCCACGAAGAGGCAATCCTACTGGAGTTCATGTCATTAACCTCGTGGCAGACACAGCTGCATCCAACACAAAGCAAAGATCCTGCTCCTTTCTACAATGTCCTGCCTCCCAGAGGGGAGTAAAATTTTAGCCCAAAGAACAGCTTTTTACATTTTTTTTTTTCATTCTAGCTTCACTGAAGTGAAGCAGATATACAATGCTGAGATCTAAACACCTGAACTCTTTGCTGCCTCTCGCTAAAATTTCCTCAGCAGACATTACGGCACGGCCAAGAACTCCCAAGGGCTCGATAAGAAAAACAAAAGCTTGTTGTTTAACATTATCAGTCAAACCCTGCTCCAAGAAGGGCAGGTGTAGAGTAGCTGCCTCTTCAAAGACTACGCTCTCTGCTACTATACAGAATAAGATTCCTTATCTCCTCTAGGCAAGACACCGCAGAGAAGCTTATCTCATCAGAGCATGACCTGCTGTCTTCCAAAAGAAGTTCCTGGCAAATTTGAGAGAGAACTGGAAAGGTTTCAGAACAGATCTTAACCTGTGTTAAAATCCCTACTATTGTAAATGGTACCTCTTTCAATGCAGGAAATTCACATATTGCCTGAAGTGCTTAAAACCAGCACTGTACTTACTACTCACCTTCTTTTTCTACCAAGATAGCTGTAAACTGCACCTGAACAAAAACCAGCCTTCCTACTGGCCTTAGCAGATACTGACAAATGGTGGATACACACAAGAAAGTCACAAAACTTCCTTTCATGAACAGGCTTTTGTCTGTATTAGAACACCTGAATGAAACCGTAAGAATAAAGTTATCTTCAGATTACCCTAATTTCAAATAATTTGCTTAGGGGAGATCAGAGATTTGTAAGAGGTTAACTGGAGCATTCTTCTGTAGGCATTGGTACTGAGGGGCAATGGGCTTTGAGCTAAAATAATACCAAAAGCCTGAGGCATGTCATGTTTTGTCTGGATTTGTTTTGGCCCGTCTGAAGCTTTGGTTCAGCCTATCTAATTGTGACAGCAATGATCTAATGACCAGGTGATTATTACCTGCTTTGGTTTAGATTTGGTAAACTCTGCAATGTAACACTATATATTTTTACGGTTGAAGGACAGTAGTAAGGAAGAGATTGCCTATGTAGAATAAACAGGCTGTGACTCCATAATAAAAACACAATATAGAGCACAGAGCTGGAAAGATGGCAGGGGCCTTGAAAAGGCATGAACAGAATGATACTGGACACTCAAAGGCTTCAACTGTCCATGATTGTTACCCAAAGGAATGCAATCATGGAAAGTGGGTAAGAACAGTTTTAAAGCATGAAAAGTATAAATATGTACATATGTAGAAAACTTGAAACAATAAGGTAAGTGCAAGACATCGGGCATGTTAAAAAACACATTCAAACGATCCCAAGAAGAACACAAGGTAAAAAGGGAGGAAAAACCACAAACACCATGCTCCTATTTGTCCTGACAAAGAACACCTTGCTGACAGGAGAACTCAAATAGCTAAAGGACTGTCAGTAGGAAAAAGAAAAGTTGAGTTAACAGATTAGTGACACATGTACTATTGATAATTTTTATCACAAGTTAGAACCATTTGTATGTTAATTGCTTGTTGTGCTTCTAAGGGTAGTGTGGTGCTCAGTGAAATAAACTGAATGAAAATCATTATGCAGAGGGTTCATATTGGCTGCAGCCTGTGTTACAAACCAGCCCAACTTTACCAGGTGTACATCTTAATTTCAGGCTCCAAGAGATTTCGCTCACACAAACCCTTGTAAAGCCATTGGTTCTTTGGAACCCCAAGTTAACATCAGGATAACAACTACATATTTTTCTTGAAGAGATTTCTTTAAAACAGGCATTTTGGCAAAAAGGGTTTTACAAAGATAACGTGCAACTTTACAAAAGCATTACAACAGATTACCAGGGCTAGCAAGTATTGCTGTAGTAAGGAACTTTAGTTACACACAGCAGACACAAACTCCAAGCCACTTAAAGTGAGATACCCATCACTTACAGAAAATAAGTATTGAAGTTACCCCCAAAAGGAAGAAAAGAATAACGGAAGAGAGATTAAGAGAAGTAAAGAGAGAAAAAGAGGGAAGAAAAAACATAGTTACCACTTAGGTCACATGTTACCAGCTTCAAGGAGACCAAGCTAGGACCCCCAGTAGAGATTTTGTGCTGCCTCCTTATCTGCTCTGGTCACTGTGGCCACTCCCCCCATGTGGGACCTTTGGTTCACTGACCACTTACTATCCCCTTAGCCAGCGTGAGGGGTGTGACCCCCACAAGGTGGTTCTGACCCAGTAATCACTGATCTGGTGTCTAACAACCTATTATAATTTCAGTATAATTTAGCAGTTGCTTGTGTTCTCAACAAAGTGACAGTGCTGGCCATAGTTTCTTTATCCATTGTTAGGAATTCCTATTTAACAACTTTTTACACTAAAAATTATCAACCTCAAAGATAACTCAGCTCCATAAGACTTAAACCCTTTAAAATGTCAAGTACAGTATATAGAGAGTAAGGGATGGAAAGACACCCCCTTCCCATTACATTAGTTCTTATATGGAAAATTGCTTCTCTCTAGCCTATCAGTTACAGCAACTGGCAATGGATGTATTAGTTTGACTAACAGTGTTAGAAATTGCTTTATCTTAAGATTTACGCAGCTGACACAAGAGCTTTGTTTATAGTATATCTTTACAGGACACCAAGATTCATAATGCATTTTATTGTAACAAAACCACTTACAGAGATACATACATTAATCCTAAAATCCTAGAATTATAGCATTACATTTAGGTTGGAAAGGACCTTTCAGACCACCGAGTCAATTGCAAAACTAACACTGCCAAGTTCACTGCTAAACCATGTGCTACATTTACACATCTTTTAAACAACTCCAGCAACGGTGACTCCATCATTTCCCTGGGAAGCCCGTTCCAATGCTTAAAATTTTCCCTAATATCCAATCTAAACCTCCCCTAGGACAACCTGAGGCTACTTGCTCTCACCATGTCACTTGTTACTTGGGAGAAAAGACCATCTGCCATCTCGCTACAACCTCCTTCCAGGTAGTTGTAGAGAGCAATAAAGTCTCTCCTGAGCCTCGTCCAGGCTAAACAACCCCAGCTCCCTGAGCTGCTCCTCACAGCACTTGTGCTCCTGACCCTTCACCAGCTTTCTTGCAGTGAGTGGCCCCAAACAGAACACCAGATTCAAGGTACAGTGTCACAAGTGCCGAGTACAGCGGGACAATCACTACCCTGGTCCTGCTGGCCACACTATGGCTAACACAAGCCAGGATGTGATTGGCCCTCTTGGCCAGCTGGGCACACTGCTGGCTCAGGATCAGCCAGCTGTCAATCCAAACCACCAGGTCCTTTCCTGTCAGGCAGCTTTCCAGCTACTCTGGCCCAAGTCTGTAGCAGTGCACGGTGTTGCTGTGACCTAAGTGTGGGAAACACCACTTGGCGTTGCTGCAACTCATACAATTGGCCTCAGCCCATCGATCCAGCCTGTCCAGATCCCTCTGCAGAGCCCTTCTACCCTCCAGCAGATCAAGACTCCCACACAACTTGGTGTCATCTGCAAAGTGACTGAGGGTGCACTCAATCCCCTCAACCAGGCCATTGATAAAGACATTAAACAGAACTGGCCCCAGTCCTGAGCCTTGGGGAACACCACTAGTGACGGAGTGCCAGCTGGACATAACTCCATTCACCACCACCCTTCAGGCCTGGCCAATGATCAGCTAACACACATCCTTCTGTGTTCTATAAATCAGAGGGAAGAGCATACAGCCTACTCACTGGTTAATAAAAGCAGAGCCGAAAAATCCTTCATAACAACACTACAAATACCAGTTTACCTATTAGCTTGTTAATGTTGATTATAAATATTCTGAAAAACCCCATGGGAACATCTTCTGTGCTGTTCAAGATTTATGACTTACAGTCTGTTTTTCTCTGAGTTACTTGTTAATTTCTAAGTGATATATGAAACATAAGCAAGCCCAATGTTAGACACTTTACTACTATAACAATACTTGATAACTGGATGTCTATAAATTAGGCAAGATTAGAATACACTAAAAAACATTTTAAAATTCAAAAATACTATGAATGGTGTTATTACATAGACACAACATTTCTAGAACAGCTATTGAATTTTGGAGCTCACCTTTCAGCTGCTTCCACTATGCCTTTTTCAAGTGATCCAGTTTCTTGACTCCTAGCAAAAATCAGTCACCCTTTTAAGAAAGTTCTGGAAGTCAGGAATCCCTAAATGAACAGTCCAACATCCTCATCACTTGCTATGCTAAACTTTAGGCAAATCTTACAGGACTGTACTCCTTTTTTAGTTCCTAACTAATTAATAGTTGGTAAAGCAACACCATACCAACAATATTATATTTCAAGACATATCCAAAAATTTTCTCCATCTAGCTGTTCACTGCACTTTGTGTGACTGGATGACACCTACAAAAAGATGATTCTAGTTTTGCTCCCATATGCCAGATTGAGCAAATGTTATGCAGAGAAAATAGATACATTTTATAGATGTATGCAAGTATATTGTTCACTGATTCAAGACACTGGCAGCTAAAAAGAAATGTTTACACAGGCAACCTTCCTAAATTTCTATGTTTTATGGTAATAGGTTTGCAATTCTGCTTGAGATTGAAAGTAAATTACTGTATCCCAAACCAGACGTCAGGTATAAACATAACTTTATAAATACCAAGTCTGCCATACACATCATTTTGTTGTGGACACAACTGAACAACATACACGTTAGCAATACAAGACTCCTCAGGAAAAACTGACAGACTTCTCACAGCTCAGGATCCGTCAGCGTGTGAAGTCATAACAATGACTAACTGGATGGCAGTGAGTGCTCATGGTGAGACTGCACACACAGCCATCGGCTGGTTCCAGAAACAAACTGAACAGCTGAACTCGAAGGCTAAACAACAGCAATTTTTTGGATGCTTCTCACGCAAAGACTTTAGCCAGTTTCAGGAAAATGTTCCAAATCCAGACTGCAACTCTGCCTCACTCTGTGAGATTCACTTGTTTTAATTACAAAGGCAGGCCAAAATCTGAGGGACAGGCTTGCTTGCTGTCATCAGATGAAGAATTATAAAGAATATGAAGAATATAAAGATAAGACTAAGATTCAGGAACATGAAAGACAAGGAGCTTGACTGTGTATTTTTTACCTCACAGTCAGCTCCTTAACACATAGCATCAGAGATGAGTAGTATTTCTGTATAGGTTTATTTTGGTTTATTTGTATGTTGCCACAGCAGGTCAGTGTTTATACAATCAGTGACCTTCTGAAGCTTGTTTGGTACAGTCACCTGGTACTCTTTTTTCTTTATTTAAAGACAGTATTTAGATAAACTATTTCTGCTAGATAATAGACAAATTAGTAATAGGCAAATTGCTATTAGAAACTAGTTTAAAGAATATCATTTTGGTTCCCTTTGAAAAATAAATATGCATTTCCTTCAGGAATGGACCACTCCCACTTTACTACAAAAGCTTATCAATTGTATATGCTGTTACACCTTTTGATATTTTAATATATTGTTGTTCACGTCTTTTATTCATCATTCAATAACTGCCAGTGGTGTACACATTTGTGATTTTCTTATTTTACTGTCAAGATTTAAGTATAGATTTAGAAGTCCCATTTTGTCTTACATGGAACAAACTGGACTGTTTTTTACAATTTCTATTTATAGCTGGTTATGAAAATCCACAAAACAAAAGCATTTCAGAAACTGAGATAACTATGACAGAACAGGCATTGTATGACTTAGGCAATACTACAGACCTTCTAACTAAAAGCTAGTAGTAATACAGCTCACTCTTCCTCTGAACTGCATAAACAAACGCAAGGTGCCAACACTACCCGGTCACTTCCTGCTCAGGGTGCACAAGGAAGAGAGAGGGAGTGAGAGGCAGTGAACAAATGCTTAAAACAAAGAGACTTATTCTTTAAAATGAAGAGAACTTATATTTACCAAAATGCTGCTAAAGTATCAAACATTCAACTGATAACACTAATCCAGATGGATTTTCCATAAGGGGAAAAACAACCTTTATTAATTAATTTCATCATTTATTGTTTACAAATTCATTATGATAATTAATTTTATTAATGAATTCGATCACTATATAATCCACTTGAATACTGAAGAATTAGACATGGAGACACTTGCTCAGTTGAACATCGCACCATTCCATAACTGGTTTCTACTGAAGTTTTTATAAAAGAACCACTTAAGGCAGTATTACTTTTGTCTCCTAGCTACAATATTGTATCTTGACAGCTTCTTCTAGAGCCCAACAGTATGAAAGTACCTTGATCCACACCTCTTTTTTATCTCATGAAGGCAGAAGTCATTCTTCTAATTACTTAAATATAATTCTTACTAAATGAACCTAATTTGTTAATTATGTCATTAAAGTAAAAGTAGAAGGCATCATCAGATAATGGCTCATAATTTGGGAGAGTGCTCATGATGCCTTTTTAGGAATTTCAAGCCATGTAATTTCAAAGTGCGTGAGATCTTAAAGATTTTTCTTATTTTTATACTCGAGTAACCCAAACCCCCTTGATATACCAATCTTAAATATAAACATAATTACTCAATATTTTTAGACATTGCATTAGCATGTAAACTTTGAGCCACCTTTCGAGTATATTTACAGAGGCTCCTGGGACACCAGTTACCAGGGCAACCTCTGAGGTCACATCAGCTAATGTAAATTACAGAAGTTTCAAGAGACTCCAACTCATGTTAAAATTGCATGTACCATGCATGAATGCAGCCCACTGCACTGCTCCAAGCTGGTACAGCTGCAGCACTACACAACAGCCTAAGTCTGAGAGGGCGCTTCAGGGAGAGTTCCCCTTAAAAAAACAGAGAGGAACATGGACAGGAAAAAAATAATTCTCAACTTCAACACACCTGAAGCCACATCTTGCCACATTCCCAGATTCCACAACTGCTAAATCTCATGTTCAATCACATTCCTGATCTTCTCAATCATGCTCACTCCTCTCCACTACTTCTTTCCATCTTTTACAGTCCCCTGTCCCCTCCCAACCCCAGCAGTGCTCCTACCTAGCTCACGCAGCAAATCCTGATCCTTTCCTTTGCTTGCATGGCTTTGGGACAGCCAAGAGACAGCACGTGTTGCAGCTCATTTGGAACGGCACCTGCGTGGAAAAGCTGGGCAATGCTGACCTGGTGCCTTCTCAGAAAGTCACTACTAAAAGGACAGACAGTGGTTGTGCTTTCCACCAAGTTATAACAATGAAGAATAAGCAATGCCTCTTTCTTCCACATAGCCGTAAATGTTTATGAAATGTAGAAGAAATAAATTATGTCTGAGACATATATCTTTTAGTCTCATGTATTAGAAATCAGCTAGCAGCAGGCAGATGCAGTAACTCACTTCCCCATGACACTTGTCTGGAAAAATTATCTTCTCATATAACGACAATCTAACTTTTATACAAACAACTGGAAATCTTTGGATTAAACTCTGGTATCAAGGTAATTAGTTCATCACATACCTCGATGTCTTTTGGCTGGGACTTTTTGTGGTTTTTTTTTTCCCTCCTAGCTAAGTAAGGAGATGTGATCTGTTTGGATCTCTGGCTCATTAAAGGGAAACACATAATGTGGGAAACATTGTCTGAGCACTCCAGACAGGAAGTACATACAAAAGACCTGCCTCCTCCTAGCTTTATAAAAACCAGTTACCTTTTATAGGAGAGAAAAAACCTACAGACTAGAAGAAAACACAGTAAAAGCTGGGACGTTCTCTCATTTATCAAAAATGTTTTTGTGCACATACAGTAAGTCACACTGTCACACAGGACCTTCTAATTTGTTTATTTTACTACAGCCACTCTTACATTTGAAACCAATTTGCACTATTCTCTGAAAGAATCACAGCTTTATACTTCCTTTAGTTTATAAACCTTTTGCTAAGATTTTTAATCAGCAATACAGAAGAGTGTCTGCTCTTTATTATGTCTTGGGTTTGGAAGGAGACTAGCCAAGACAGTCTACAGTATGAAGAAAAACTTCATTTATAGAAGATGCCATGAGTCAGTAAAAAAGCCAGTGGAGTTCTATAATCTATAAAATCTTTCAACAAAACATACTGAGCTGATTAGTAAGAGTTTTTGCATTGTCCTTCAAGCTCAGGACTACAGAGAGAAGAAAGGATAGCTCTGGAACCACTTTTAGAACAGCTGACTCCCATTCCTCTTCAGCACAGTGGTAACAGGGGGAACACCGATTATCACACTCTCCAATTACTAGTATTAAAAAAAAAGGAACACCAAACCTCTCAATGTATTAAAAACAGTTATAAAAAGACTGAAGATTCCCAGAGTTTTTCCATTCATTCAACAAAAAATTAAGTAATATGCTTCAAAAAAAGAGAAAGGATAAACTACTCTGGCTTTGTTACACATTTTATTTCCAATATTAATCTCTCATACATAGCTTATTTATTAGAGTTAAAACCACCTGACAGTACAGATTCAAACTTCTGAAAGAGAAAAGGATCTGTTTTTACAGTGGAACCAAGCCTCGAGCATTACACTTCATGGGCTATACTAAGTCAATGTAAGAATATAATGGAACTCCAATGGTTCTACCTGGGAAGGAAGAGAAATTTAGGGGGTATGAGTGTGTACCTGTATGTACACGTAAATACAAAAAATAAATGAGATAGGTAATAGACATCTTCCAGTCTCACATAGTTTCTACTTTGAAAATAAGCATAAGGCACTGCAACCCACCAAATTTCACCACCTATATTAGTTCTTCTGCACAATGTGTGTTCTTCACATCAGCATTAATGATACAAATATGACGTAATCAGAATTTTATAGAATGCTTGCATACCATTTGACATATGCAAAAGTGACCCAATTTCAGAGCAACAGGCTTTCAAAACTTAATTAAAACACACTTCAATCTCATTTTTCAGTTCTTTGCAATTAGCAAGAATTGCCCAGATCTGTAAATGATGGGCAGTTTGAGTGCTTTCACTAATTT
>VWZD01009955.1:303858-341614 GCA_013396695.1 Sakesphorus luctuosus
TTACAAGAATTTCTAGAAACATTGGTGTTTTCCTTCCAATGAAACATGTTATTTGAATTACAAGTTCATCCACAACATCTGAGGCCCAAATGATGCATAAAATATCACATGCACTAGATAAGTGGGAAATACAAAAGAATAGTTGGTATTCATCCTGAAGGCTCAGTAAAATGCACCAGAAAAAGAATGAAAATTAAAACTGAATTATAAATGTTTATTTAGATTGGTTTCTAAGTATTACCCAAACATATTCTCTAATACTTTACATCTGTATAATGCATTCTCTACATTTTATAGTAATGAAGATATGCAATGTTGTTCTCAGGCATGAGAGTCAGAAAACATTTCCAGGCATTTTCTCACTTCTAAATGCACAGTTGAGTAATCAAAACTACAGATTGGAAGCAGAAACTCCTTTGTTGCTGCATAAAGTGACATTCCCAACATTCTCTAAGCTTTGAACTTCCCCCTCCAAGAGTGCCAGTCCTTCACATTTCAATGTAAATATTTGTAGATATATTTAATGACTACCAAGGAGTAGCAAATTACTCCCAAAGGAATGTCCCGTACTTTTGGAACAAACCTTTTCAAGGGTTATTAGCTACACATTCTGACTGGAGAGAGGGAAGGACATTTCCAGCCATATACTTGTGAATCACAATAATTTTTGAATTCTGTATGCCTACTTGTACATGACTCTACAGGTTTAACCGGAGAGAATTCTGTCTGTAAAAACAGACAAAAGAAAAATTAGGGATGACTAAAAATGATCTTATCTAGTTCACACAAAACAGACAACGCCAGTGATTTGAAGATCATGTCAGCTCCGTAACCCATCCCTGCAACTGATTCTAATCCTGTAAACTCAACCACAAATAAGCAGAAACTACAGTGGAGTAAGAAAGGATTCCTTTTACAAGAATGACTACGTGTGAAAAAAATTACTCATTAGAAGGCAAATAATAAAAGCTGCACATATAATCAAATATATTCCCACATTTTTATATGAATTTGGTTTAATGATCTATTCCTTTCTTCTTATTGCATCTATTATTTACCTTCAACTTAAATTTCTTAGCCAAACACTAGCAATTTGCAAAATGAAACCCTACCTGAGGTCTTCTAGGAGTCACTTCAAAGCACATGGAAGAATTTTATTAAAAAATTGCAGGTAAAAACTGAAGTTAAAAAAAATAGTAAGAAAAAAACCTTTTTTTTTTTAATAAGAACTTTTGGTTCCAAAATTTATGACATTTGTACTTGACCCTCTTTAATTCCCCAACAAACTTTCTTAGCTTAAACACTCTCTATTAGCTGCAGAATAGCATCCAGATTCCCCTTGTTGATTGACTTTCAAATCAAATGTTAAAATTCAGTATTCTGGACTTGAAGTGCAGCGCAACTAAGCAGAATTTGACTCAATATTAAAATTACACTAGAGCTAGCTTGTTCTGGCCATTTTTAGAATATCACTGGTGATCCCATTGTTCACAATTTCCATGGACTTCCTTATGTAACTTTGTAGGAAATTGAATCTAGTATGTACGAGTTTTATTTCATAGGTGATTTTTTTTTCCTCGCAGACACTACAAAAATCTTCATAACAAGCATCCCAACAACAAAAAACATGATGGAGGAAGCCAAAATTATTCATGATTTCCTAAACAGTTTTGTCAAATTCTACAATTCTGTACTTTCTAGTATTGTAAACCAATTACTCCTAAGAAGAAAATAAAGGCTGAAACCAATTTTTTTATTAAGTCAGTGATAACACGAAGTTAGAAAGCAAGTTCTTCAGTAAACAGCAAAAATGTGTTTCTTCCTCAGTTAATGCTATTTTAGAGTGCCAAAAAGATTACCACCCATTTTGCAAAAACTAGCAAGTGTTTTTCATTTATAAGTATCTCTCAAGTCCTCACCACAAGAGCCTCTAACTACCACTTGTAAGGCCACTGATTGTACCACAAACACAATTAATCAACCACTGCAATTAAAAAAAATTAAAAAATCAACTCTTAGAACATCTATTTTAATTGTACAGCCTGTACAAAACATGTTTACTAAAATTAGCTTGGAAAAGCACCAGGCCAAAAAGAGTTTAAGTACAGTTTATTCTCTTTCCTGTTGCAGCTGTTTTAAGAATAATTAAAAGGCTTCCCTGTTCCCCTTTCAGGCTTGTAGGGTTCAACAGACAGAGTGACCTGGCATCAGTGACCTGGCAAAGGATGCAGCAGATCACAGGAATGCAAAATGCATTCAAGCAGGAAACTTATCAATCAGGCTACAGTTACAAACTACAGTTCATGAAAAAAATTACATGGCTTCATTAGAACCAGTTACATTACTATCCCATACCCACAGACAAAACCTTCCCTAAAAAGAAAGCAAATTCCCAGAGAAGCATGTCAAGCAGGAAATTTGTGACAGACTGACAACTGAAGCACAAGAGATGTTACATAAGGTCTTGGCATTCTTCTAAAAAAGGCTTTTTACCTTTATTGATGCAATTAATTTTCTTCCCTCAGACACAGATAAGGCTGTATTTTAAATCAAGTTTCTCTAAGAGCACATTGTACATACTTTAAATGTTCACCTAATTGTCTGTCTTTCCCTCTTACAGTCTTTCCCTATTACTTACAGCTTTTAAATGTATTAGTCTATCTTAAAGAAATCTAAAAAAGAAGACACATCATTTTATTTCAGCAATTTTCCTAAAAGTTGGTGTGATGAGTGAGACACAAAGTAGTATTTCTCACTTGAAAAAGTGGGCAAAATGAAGCTGCTCACTAAAACCCATCACCCAGGTGGCCTATCTGTAAGTCCCTACACATCTGCCTCTTCAAGAACGGGGCTGAACATGAAAGCTTCACAGTCGTTAAGTTCATATTTTCATAAAGATAATTATCAAATTTTACAATTATTATTGTAAAGCCTCATTTTTTAAACTATCCATAAAACACCTCGTGTTCCTAACCAGAAGGAAGCGCAGAAGGCAAATGTTCAAGAATCTCAAGATCTGCATCGAATCTGATGTTTTAGATTCAGAATTTCAAACAAAAGTGTATTTACCTTTATCTTCAGCTTCCTTGGACAGCAAAACCATAGCTGCTGATTTGGCAAACTCCTACAAAACCATTTCAGCCAGTGCCTCACCTTTAAAACCAATGGATTACATTTCCAATTTCATCTACTCCAAAATGGAAAAACAGAATTTAAGGAATAAAACCTGTGTTTTGACTGAAAAACTGTTTGATTAACACTGTGACTTCCAAGTGCCAAGTTTCTTTTGCTGGAAACAAGGACTCAGACACTCTACTCGAGATTTTACATAGTCTACCTCTACTGATAAACAGCTTACAGCTGGATTTAAGATCTTAAGGTCCTGGTGTACATAGTTAATCTACTCAAACTCGAGTAATTGCAGCAGATGGTAATCAGAAACCTCTCATCAGTCCCAGAATACCCTTATGGTATATCATCCCATAGATAAAGCATATCCCCTTCCCCCTGGGCTGTAGAACTGATTACAGAACATCAGTAATTTCTCTAGATTATAGAATGCTCAGAAAGATATTATGCTGCAAAGGCTTACATCTCATATTTTTTGAGTGGAGTATTTTTATGATGAAGTTAATGTAGTTTGGAAAAATGTCCGGTTCAATTGAAGCTTATGCAATTGCAATTGTACACTAGAATTTTTAATTTACAAATGCAGTTTTTAAAGCATGTTTTGTCTTACTACTGCTGCTATGTGCATATTTTGAGTTTTACAGAATTGCAGTCAGCTAAGAATAATGAAAACTGATGACCTGATTTGGTTTGCAGAATAAATTAGCTCTACACATTTAAGAGCTAATGCTACTTATTCAAGGCAGAAAATGGCACATCTGAGGTTTGATCACTGTTGATAGGTAATGAGATATATTAAAACCAATTCTATTCTGGTTCGTTTCCAGACATCTTCAAGAACATTTCAGCATGAGTCCCTTAACAAAGAATCAAGCATTGTTACTTCTGACTTTAATCTCAGTTGGGAGGGAAGATGAGGGGCTGACAGAGGGGAAGGGGCTGGGGGGGGCTAAAGTGGCTCCAAACATAGTAAGTCATTATATTGCCTATAGCTTTTACCAGTTTCCTATTAATTTCTCTCTCTTCCTGTGAACATACAAATGTATAGAAACCTTATTCAGGTCCAGAGCTTCTGAAAAATAAAACCTGAACCAAAACTTGCAGCACAACACTATGACTCTCAATCTTACTTCCCAAATATCACAAAGTAGTATTTATTCTTCCCTTGAAAAATTAATTTGCAAATGAGAACATCGTGTTCTGAAAATTTAGGAAAAAAGTTAGTTTGAAGAATTACATCTTGAATGTGGCAAAGTCAACAGCTGCTGTTACCTCTCCTGGCAACAAGTTGCAAGTTCTAGGATTTCCTTGGTGGCAGAACTCAAAAGAAACTTTATTTTCACCTACTCTTACATGAGGTCATAAAAGCATACTAAGAACAACATCAGCATTAAGAATTCATGTTAACCAGGAATATTATTTCTTGAAATGTAAAAAAATGCACACTCATCTTTTGGTAAAAAAAATTCCTCAGACAGCACAGCCAAACAGATTTGAATGCTGCAGCAGAATGCAATCCCTGTCAGTACTTGACAGTCACAGAATCACAGAATCAATTGGGTTGGAAGAGACCTCTGAGATCATGTGAAATACTGCAGAATACTTCTGAAATACTTTAGAACCAAGTGAACCCTAACATGACAACTTTAACTTCCACGCACTTTTAGAGCAATTTTTATAACACTTGCATTAGCAAAGAATTTATATCATCTTCCTCGGAGATCTCTTCTTCCAACCCATACTTGTCTATACAGAATATCAACAGATTTAGCTATTCTGAAACTTCTGGTTGCATCAGTAGCACAGTCAAGTACCCAGATAAACATAAGTAACTGAAGTAATAATGCTTATTAAGCAATCAGTAGTTCACACATTTCACTTTCAGTATTACATCACCTAGTTTTTTTTTACTGACACAAGGGCAGCAGACACAATCAATACATGAAAACAATGACATTGGTTTTCTAGTGATACAGACCCTAATGATCTGATAGACAAAAAATTATTCAATACCAAAGGTTAATGCAAGTCTTTCAGATACTGGGGCAATTCAGACAAGTTTCAATGCCAAACTGGAATTGCTTTGCTTAGGAGAGGAAGAAATTACTTCCTGTGACTACTGACAATCAAACAAAGAAAAAATCTTCCTGCCTCTCAGTAAAGCAGTGAGAAGTGCATCTGAACCTCACATTTTACTAAGAATGCGCCACAACATGGTGTAAATGGTTAGCTGTATCCCAATATACCATAAAGAAATGTTAACACCAGTTAAAAAATAATTTTCAAGTCCTGTTTTTTTAAGGAAGCTCTTTAAATAACTATTGTTTTGGATGTTTTCTACTACAGACATTATTAACAATGGTCAACACTGTCATATTCATTATACTTGCAAACTTGAAAGTCAATTTCATAGTCATTTTTCTGTCATCACACCATATATAACCTTGCCAAATTCATGTCCGTATTACAACTACCTTGTGATACATAACACTAGAATTCTCTACCTAAGGAGTCCTCAGTGAAGGAGGATACTCTATATGAATAGCAGGAGCAGCTTTGAAAACATTGCCTTATCCATTATCTTATTTGTAGTTTTGTTTGAATAATATATACACTGAAATAAATACAAGGAAACTGTGATGTCAGTAAGGCAAATATAAATATTTTTAAGTTTTACTAAATTATAAAATCTAGATAGTATACTTACATAAACATATTACAAAACCAAGATGCTAATATCAGTGCTGCATTCTGTGCCTATCATTATTTACAATTGGTACAAGCTGCTGCTTTGTAATTAACTAATTTCTGTTAGTTACACACTCAGATTTCTAGCTGCCATGCCATAAAATCTAAGCAAATACTAACAGCCACTGCAAGCATACTAACTACAGAATCATCTCAGCAAATTTATTCTGCTCTTGGGTGACAGATTACAAATGTTTGCACACATTTGGCTAATTCCTGAAGGCCAGCAGTAGGAAGAGACATAACCTCCACACTGTCCTCCAAACTTTAAACAGAAGTGGATGCAAAACCATGTCAGTTAAACAATTACTACAGTATGTTGTGATAGTGCCTAGAGGCACAGTTAGGAAATGAACCTGAACACAGTTATTAGAAACTGCCAGTCTCAGAGTTTACAAAAATAAATCAAGAGCCCATTGGTTTTACTCTGCAATCTATAAACTACTAAATAATAAGGCTAAATGTGCCATTAAAGATTACGAATTTCATCATACCTTGAACTACCAGATCTTTCAGTATTAAATCATGTACAAGTATACTGCCTTTCACTGCTGACAGGGCACACAGAATGAACTTCACAGAGAGAATGAGACAGCATTTGTAATTAGCAAGGTAAGAGTCCTTGAGGATATCCCACTGGGAATGGTAGAATCCAGGGAAAGCATAAATGAAAGAAAAAATGATGCACAGGGAAGGGAGGGGAATAAGAAGATACTGTGTCACTACAGCAAGTGGCCTGATGAGAGCAATCAGAGGAAAACAAGCAGCACTGGTGAAGAGGAAGGGAAAAGCCATATTAATTTTTTATGGTTTGGGATTTTTGGTGGGTTTTTCTTAGGAAATTATGACTGGATTTTGTGCCAGTTGAAGACTGGAAAGCAGTTCTGCTTCACCCACGAGACCATGGAACTGGAGGAAAAGGCAGCCTGGAGAAGCTTTCACATGGAAAAGAGGGGAAGAAAGAAAGGAAGTGGTAACTTCTCAGTAATGTTTCACATGGTAACTAGCCCAACCTTTGGGCTATTTTTCACTGAAAAACAACACAGCAGTGGAATGAAACTCAATCTTGAAAACTCTGTCCACAGGACAAATACCCCTTCCCCAGCACACCAGTCCCTTGCAAAGGAAATGCAAGGGACTGGTCTTATACAGTGCTGGGCAGGCACATTTATAAATGGCAATACAGAACTATTTTCACTCTTACTCCTTGGAATATGGTTACTAATTATTGTTAATAGCATTAATAATAATTATCATTAGTAATCAGTAGTTCTGAACATATGCATCTTAGCTGCAGCTAAAGAAGATTGAAATTTCTTTTTTCCTCCTTTCAAAGGTATCTTTATACTGCGACCAAGAACTGCACTCACTTGTCTGCCATGGCCTGCTACTGTCTCTGCAGGACTACAAATCTTTATACAGAAAGATTCTGAAAGTGGTCATTTTGTATATTTCTGGAATCTTGTTTTTATTAATTATATACAAGCACCAACCTGTTTTCAAGCTTGAGTGATTTTTCTGTAATTTTACTGTTTTGTTAACACACTATTGCTGCCTAAATATTACAAGCACTCTGATAAAAGTTCAAATGAAACAGAGAATTTATACTTTTAATTTCAAGTAGTTCAAATGAAACAGAGAATTTATACTTTTAATTTCAAGTGTTTTCAAACTACATACTCCTGCAATTTAGAGAAATGGCTTTGCTCATGCCATTTTCTTTGAAAGCAAAGCACTGAATCTCATCTAAAACTTTGTTACTGTTTTTTACTACAAGTCAAAAAAGCAGTACTGTTCAGCTGACCCCAGAGTCTAGATAAAGATTTCCTTCCATAGGTAAGTTCAGTAAGTGAGGGGGGAGCCAGCTACTCAGAGTCGTATCTTTGGAGGCAATGCAGCAAAGCGTGACAATTATCTCATAGTTCAGAATTAGCAAACACCACCTTTCAGGTCAGATCTTATTTTTGAACAGCACATGCAGAAATTCCCCAACACCACACCGGAAGTTAATTTTTTGCTTTTACCAGTATGACCCTTGCACCACAGCGTTTAACACTGAGCCACATAACAGCTGCTCACTTCTGCTTTAGTGAGTACAAAGTGCGGGATCAGTAAGCTTTGGCTTCTTCATTTCAGCACTCCACCAAAAAAAACAAATCCAAGTGGCTGTTGAACATTTGACAACATCTCACATATCCTTTCTACCTTCAACCATTAAACATTATCTTTTTCTGAAGTTTTAAGCATTTAAAAAAAAAAAATTATATTTCAAGTAACAAATATAAGTACTGGAATACAGCAGAAGAAATAGATTCTGCAAAGAGACTTTCTTCCCCACCACTATTCCCCAGCTTCTAAATGGATGCTAACAAGGAAGTATGCTCTTCCTACACCTGTTTAACTTTGGAAGTTTTATATGTTAAATTATAATGAGTAAGGTGTGAATGTAAAACTGCAAAGGGAACATAAACTATAAAAATACCCACTTCAAACTATTCTTTTCAATAGTACAATATCTTTACTCCAGCACTAACAATTCTAGTAGTCTTCTATTCCTACATCTTAAAAACAAGAGCAGTTTCTCATTCCTATTCGAAAATAGCAAGTTTAGTAGAACTAATATGCCTTAGTAGGACTAATGAATTTTTCTTAACAATACACAAACGAAATAAGTATCTATTTGGCATCTTAGCAACAGTTGATCAAAACTTGTTTGACAGCAGGTGTAAGCACAGCAGTCCTTTCTCTGCAACTTCCATATGGTGTGAAAGAAACACATTCTGCAGTAAACACTGTCCTTCTACCACTTCTGCAGCTAGAAAGAAAACTGGCAAGAGGATAAATCCAACACTGTCTTGGCACTGCTTCCTCTTGTTTGTAGTACTAATACTGTGCTTCTTTTTAACCTTTTCTCCCTAATGTTTCAGACAGACCATTCACAGATATTTTTGGCAGAGACAGACTCAGCCGGCAAGCTCAGGAATGTATTTTTCCATCAGTAACAGTTCAGTCCACGGCTGCTTTCCTGGCTGTCTGGTTCTCAAGCCTTCTGATGACCTGTTTGCCAGTCTGTTCAGCTGCTGCATGCAAAGCTACAACACTGCACAGCAAAAGTGCAGGTTCAGGCAAAAGCGCTTCCCTATTCCTCCCTCTGTGTTGCCTAAAACCACAAGAAAGGCCTAAGACACTAAGGGCACTCACATACTGAGCTCTGTAGCAATACAGATTTAAAATGTACACTGCCTTGTTTTGTACAATATTCCAAGAAACGTCAGTCAGAGAATCCACAATATACGTTCACATGTCAGCCAAAGAGCACTTCAGTGGGCAATATTCCAATGGCTACAGAAAGTAGTAACAGATATGTGCCAATTCAATTAAAGCTAATTTAGCACTTGGAATAGCTCTCATTTAATTCAAAACCATTTATGTATAAATTTGCACCTGTTTGTGCCAATGTAGGTAGTTACAGGAAAACACTTCCAAGTAAAGATTTGCCTTTTCTATAGGCATATAATAGTTTATTTTTAACCCACGCCCCCCCATTCACTAAGGAACCACTAAGAGAATTTAAAAAATCAATAGTTTTGTTTACACATAGATAACAACTTTAAGCTTTACCTGTAAGTTATATCAAGTCAACCATCTAAACTAAACTTTGATGCAAATAAAAATATACAAGAGCTTTCAAGAGCAGTTTACTTAAGGTTCTTTTGCAAATACCTACAGACAGAAAAGGAAGAATAGGAGATTAAAAACCCAGAACCTATTTCTCTAACTCCTGCTCAGCTGCTCACCTGGATAATTAATAAATCCATCTGAACAGTGGAACAATAACTATGATAATATCTCTTCTCTCTAGTTTCTGTGTAACAGTTTTTATGTGAAGACAAACTGCCCTTTCCCAAGTAAAAGCACTTCAGATTATAAGCCAGAGCCCTTTTCCTTTGAATTCAAGACAAGCTATTTGCAGTTCAGAAGCAATTAACTGTTTTACAATGTTATTAAAGTATTATCTTATCAGACTTTCTGACATACATGTACTAGATCATTCCTAAAAACTGACAAAGTACGATTTCTGAAATTACAAGGAAGTTTGATGCCCTTGGTAGGCTATGAAAAGAAATGCAGAATTGATGAAAGTTATCCCCTGTTACTTTGAAAAACCTATGAAAATTTTAGCTCTCTGGCACAGAAAGGAGTGAAACTGCACCTTTTTCCAAATGACCGGCATCTGTCTTTTTTCCTTAAGATTAGAAATACGTGATAGCCTTAAGATTTTTTATTAAGACCACTCTCCTCCACTAGTAAAATGACAGGAAGATGCATGTATGATTGCAGAAGAGAGAGAAAATGCTCCTAGCAGTAGCCAAGGAAATTGGAAGACAGAGCCATTATAAAGCCAGACTTGATGGCCTGGATGCCATGCCAGCTTTGCAATGATTCAATCTCTGTGACAGACTGAGCCAAAATTTTGAATTAATGTATGTAATACTTAAAAAATTAAGTACTCTGAAGAGCTGTTAAACATTTAAAGGCAAGCACTTTTCAAAGTCATGCTAGCTGTACCCAAGTTTTCTGATCAGAAATGTATCATATTCCCTACATTCATTAAAATCAAACCACAAGAAGTAGTTTATTTAAAAGACATCAGTATGCACCCAAAGTGAAACACACACACACAAAGAAACTCCAGATCATAGATACATGTATTAATTTGGGAGAAGAAACCATACCTACATGTATTTATTTGGGAGAATTGTATTACTTCAATACCTTGGCACATGGGAAAACCATGATCTGGCTGGGATGGAGTTAATTTTCTTCATAGCAGTCTGTATGGAGTTGTGTTTTGAATTTGCGATTAAAAGGGTGTGGATCGCACACCAATGTTTTGGCTGCTGTTGGATAGAACTTGCACAGTGTTAAGGCTCCTTTTTCACCCCCTCACTTTGGCCCCAGGCCAGCAAATGAGCTAGGGGTGGACAAGAATCTGGGAGGGAAAAGAGCCAGGACTGGCCATACACATACTATATAACATCATGCTCAGCAATGAAACTCAGCAGAAAGGAAGGGTCTTTCTTCCAAGGTGGCTGTTGCTTCGGGGCCACCAAGTTGCTTGTTGGAGATGGGAAGTGATTTCCTTAGCATCAGTTGTTTTCCTTTCCTCTTTTCTTCATTTATTAAACTGTCTTAATCTTGAACCAGGAGTTTTCTTGCCTTTTCTGTTCCTACTCTCTCCTCTGGCCGTGGGAGGGGCAGCAAATGAGCAGCCATGTGGGTGCCTGGCTGAACTCCAAGGTCAACCAACCCACTATACATGGTAAGTCAAAGATCCTTTCCAACTCTGTTTTCTGCTAAAAGGCTCATTAGTAGTACCTTCTTGGGATTAATAACATTGTCCTCATTGTATTTAAAATATCAATATATAGAGGAAAACAATATGGAGAAAACAATATGGAGAAAAACAGCCAAGAAAAATGCTGCAGAACAAGTAATAAAATGGGTAAGTATGTGACTAAGAAAGCTTACTAATTCAATTTATTCTGGGGTTGTATTCTCATTACTTTTGATACTAAACCTGTATACATTTCTATAAGTCACAGAAATAATTTTAGAATCTTAAATTAGAGTCATTTTACCCGTTGTTCAACAGCTGTGTTGCCAAAGCATTTCCAAATTTTTTCTCAGTACCCCAGAAACTGCCATTTATTTAGTCTAACCAGTCACAGTCCAGATTGTTTTTTCTAGATTCTACTTCCAAATTATCTGTGGTTTCTAGCACACTAGACAGAAAATGTGTCCAACAATCTTCCGAGGAACTATTTATTCTTCGTATTTTCCTTGGGAGAAAAAGAGATTTCTCCCAAAGGTCTAGACAGAGACTAGAGTTCAAAGCCTCCAACTGGTATCAAAAGTAACAAAAGAATTGTCTCTTGAAAGCAAAACTACAGTTTCTGGGAATCCTTGAGGCAGAAACTGTTATTAAAAGAAACCAGATTTACAGGTCATCTTCCTTAGGTTTTTGGGATTTGTATTTAATTTTATGTTCTAAATTGAATCTACATTTAAAAATAAAAAATACTTTTTTTAAAAAAAGGTATGGAATAATACAGCTAGTTTTTATGTCTTCTTTCTTTTAATCAGTAGTAAGTACATGGCAGCAATAAAGCTTGAATCCTAATCAGGAGCTATGGAAGAAATTTCTTGTAGCCTCAGCTTTTAGGGATGAACATTGGGAATTGTTGTTTTTACATCTGCAGAATATTCTCCAGTTCCAAATAATTCAGACTGACCTGCTAAGGACCTTTCAGAATTGACTGGATTTTATCAATTCCTATCAGTATATTACTAAACACTACAGACAATCACAGATCAGTTTTCTTTTCATTTTCATCTCTTACACACACCACAACTTCCCATCTCTGCTGAGCATGAAGGAGGAATTTTAGTGCCCATGATGAGACCGCCACAGGCATCTTCAGTTCAGTGCAAGAACTTTATTAAAGGATTCAAGCAGCAAGCAATTTCTATTAACAAAAGGCCAGCTTGAACTCCTCGAAAAGAGAAAAAGGCACCAAGAATGAAGAAAATAACCTTCCTCTCTCCCACATGCAGAGTTCATCAAATCATTGCAGTCATTTTCAGAAATAAGAACGCTTTTTTTCTTATATGGGTAAAAAAGGTGAATGGAAGGGAAGCAGAATAAATGAAAGAATATATAGCTTATTCCTCCCAAGAGAGGCTAATTCTAGGAAGAATAATTCCAAGTATATTTGCCAAAACAAGAAGAAACAGCATAAGCACATGCTGGAAGAAGACTTCATCTAAAAAACAAGAACAGTGTCAGGGATTTAATTCAATACTGGTTTTTGACCTTTTAACAGCTGAGAAAAACTGTTACGGATTCAATAGCTCACAGTTTAAGATTATGAATCCTTGTGAAAGAATCAAAGTAACATTATATACTCAAATAAGAGAGGATAGAAAGTGACCACACTTCAATAGTGACAGAGGATAGAAGAGAATGGAGACATTTAAATAACACAGACAAACAAGACAGAGAAATATGAATGCCAAACTTTAAATGAGGATGTTGATGTGACAGATGTTTCAGAAAACCCCAGGTAACGAAAACTATCAGTGGGAAATTACTCTCAGCACACAAGTTCATGAAGTCAAAATAAGCTGTTAGCGTGGACAGGTCCTGCTGTCCGTGAAAGGGGAGGCTCACAGTTAAATCAGATAAACTAACTCTGCCAAAACATATCCCACGATCTGTATGCATTGGGATTTCAGGTGTGGCCAATGTACTTTAACATACTGAGGAAAAAGAGGCTGAAAAACACAGCACGTTATTAATAAAAGGCTTCTTTTTTTTTTCCAAGTAGACTGGATAGCTGCTGAGTTCAAAATAAGATTTCAAGGCCTCAAGAAATCTTTTAAGCTATAGATCACACATGGGTACTTCATAGGAGAGCAAACATGACACCAGAGTACAAATTAAAAAGTTAAATAAAGAACAAGGAATGATTTCTCACTATCTCACCCTACAAAAAGAATTAAGGAGACATCAAACTAAATTAGCAGGTAGCAGAGTCAAAATAAAGAGCCAGTATCTCAGACATACAGAACTCTGAGCCACGGATGTGCTACAGATGCCAAAGTGGAGAGGGTTCAAGGATGGGGCACAGATGCCAAAGTCCGCAGGGCTCAAAAAGAAACCAGGAAAAATAATGGGAGCAAAACCTGTCTATTAAATATAGACACTAAATATGAGAACACCACCTCTGACTCAGAGAACCCTTGAGCAATAGGTCACTGAGAAATACTAGGTCAATACTGAGGGATAATGACACATGTTAGTTCATTATTGCACTTCTCTCTGCAAAAAGCAGGGCAAGGGGAAGTAGGGAACTTTTCATTACTAAAGTCAAAGCACTTCACTGTCTGCCTCCTCCTTCCTGCACACTGAGGTTTCTGATACAATGGGGGCTGCTGTCCTTGCTTTTATGCACTGTGGAGCTTGAGAGGCTATTACAGCACCTGGGCACCTCCCTGAGGCCTCTCGAACTCCAGAGAGGTTGCACAGCTGGATGCTTGGCTTCACAAAGCTGCCTTGCTGCAGCTCTCACACAGGCTCCCTACGCTGGCAGCCCTGACTGCAGCCAACATCTCAAGGACAAAGCAGCCCAGGCAGCAAAGGCAGCAGTGATGGCTGCACCGGGCCAAGCACAACTGTATTCTCCAGGAAACCTTACTGTGAGGCACCTGGGTTGCCAGAAGAGCTCCAATGTGGTACTTTGATGCCTTGTCCTTCCCTGTGCTAGGATCCAGTCAGCGCTTGTGGATCAGGGAGAGGGCAGCCCAAACGTCCAGCACGGACTTGTCTTTTTCACTTATTGTGAGTTCATCCTTTGCCAAGCCACGCAACTCCATTTCCTGTACTTTTCTGAGCAGTATTTATTCAGTGGGTACACACACCAGTTTATTCTGTTCTCTTGCTCATGCTTTGCCTGGATGACCTTCAGCTTTACCTTCCTTGTATGATTCTCAGAGCCTGCATTCCAGCACTCTTCTGCATGCCCACTGGAGGATATGATGGTGGGCTAGATGCAAAAAGGTCATTTTTAACAGAAAACTTCATAAAGCTGAAGAAGAGATGTGTATTTAAGAATTTGTTTATTTGTGTGTTTCCTTTAATTTATATCCCAAGTTTTTAAGTCTCTGATCCACTTCAAACTATGGAGATTGTTGCACCACCATGCTTGCCTTACAGCACACCACTGAACAGAACAGCACATGACTACTCGTTTAAGAGCTTCAAAAACCAACCCTTTTTTTCCAACAGGAATACCAGCCAAATGGAAGTGAATTTTACTGAGGAACTTATATGCAGAGCCTTTGCAACAATTCATTAAGCTACTTTAGCTCATGGCAAGGACCTCACTACCACCTTTGTGGATGGCCCCAGCAGAAGACGAATATATAATCACAGAATGGCTTAGGTTGGAAGGGGCCTTAAAGATCATTTAGTTCCAAACCCTCTGCCCCCACCCACAGGCAGGAATGGCACATGCTTAGACCAGGCTGCTCAAAGCCCCATCCAGACTGGCCTCAAACACTTCCAGGGATGGGGCTTTAACAACTTCTGTGGGCAACCTGTTCAAATGTCTCACTACCCGCTGAGCCAAGAATTTCTTCTTAACATCTAATCTAAATCACTTCTCTTTTAGCTTAAAACCATTCCCCCTTGTAGCTCAAACAGTTTTGAGATATTTTTCCATTTCCTTTATCCTTGGCTGTATGAAAGTGTAAAGGAAAAAGAAATTTAAAACAACAAGAGCACAAGAGATTTGCAACTCCAGT
Organism: Sakesphorus luctuosus; assembly: GCA_013396695.1. Classification (NCBI taxonomy): domain Eukaryota; kingdom Metazoa; phylum Chordata; class Aves; order Passeriformes; family Thamnophilidae; genus Sakesphorus; species Sakesphorus luctuosus. Next base: position 319,105 of record VWZD01009955.1, read on the forward strand.
ACTCTGTAACTTTCCCTCTTCCCTTTAACAAGCCACTCTCTCTTAATGCTCTGACTTGTTTTGTTGCATGTAAACTGGTATCACTATACAGCAGAAGCTGGCTGGCCCATTTCAAACACAATATTCTTTTGCCATGTACTCAATAATCTCCAAGCAAGCCAAAAGGTAGCTACTATTTTTAATTGATCTCAAATTAAATCAGGAATACTTTAAATATCTCTGATTTTAACTTTGGATTGGTAATTTTAAACGCAAGTAGAATTCTGTTTTATTCCTTCATCTGGCTCTTCCAATAAATCCTATGAATCAGGAACAAATATTAGGAAAACTGCAATTCTGATTCAAACATTAAAACAAAGATTTGCTGGAGGCAGAAAGAAATGGCTTTTCATTGCTCATTTAAAACAAGTAACGAGTTTGGCAAGGTACAAAAACAGCAGAGATGGAAACAAAGAGGTTTCAAGCAGCACAATCTCTGCCTCACCGAACTGCAGCTAATGGAACACACAGAATGACCACAGAGAAGAGAGTTCACCTGTACCATCTAAACATGGCCAGATGAGCTCGTTTCTTAGCAGTAGTGTCATGTAAGACAGAAGTTCAAAAGTTTTATGTTCTCTAAAGGGTTGCCTCTCTCTCTTTCCCCAGTGTAGCGGGTGGAGGAATGGCAGTCTTGTTTGTTTTCCTACTGGAACAAGCTTACTCCCTGGGATGACCATGACTTTTATTAAAAGCAAGGTAGAAACAAAATACGTTAGCCCTAAAACTTTATTTTGTTTATACTAAAAAAAACCCTCATAAGCTAAGAACCATCATTAAAGAACCATATTTCTAGAAGCAGGGTTAAGAAATATCACATTCATTTCCACCACTGTAATGCTGCGAGAAAATGACTTGACAAGTCACAGAGGGATTTTGCTGCTGCTCAACAACTACCTCTCACAGTAAGATCTCCCAAGACACTTTACAGCAAGAAATTCACTGGTATTCCAGAAAGAAAAAAAAAACACTACCACAAAATACTAGTAAAGTGTACCTTTCCCCAGTGGTAGACTGTGCTGAAATCCTCTATGAGCTACCAAAGTTGTATGTAAATGTCTCAACAATATTTTCCCTCATTCAGTCACATTATTCTTGCCATAAAACTCATCCTGACCTACAACCAATAATCCATTATTTTTTTCACCAGCTTTCAAAATCTGCCTTACTACTTAGCAACAAGGAACATATGCAACACCAACACTTCACATATCTCTTCCTGTTTGCTTTCATACAGAATTCTACATTTTCCAAGTAACTCCTTTAAACATTGTGACTATGATTTATATCTCAGCTGTCTCTGAAATCATCATATTTCCCCTTCATACCAGCCCTGAAACCTGCTAGCATTCTCAAGTCTCTGGTTTCAGAAACCGTGGACTTAGATTTAAACTCCTGCCAAGTTGTTGGCCTGAAATAATACAAAACATTTTTTATCCTTTCTAGTATAACAAATAGAGAGCTTTGACATGAGGCCTCACTCATTTTTTATGAAGTTTTATCTGTCAACAGCATTTTAAGAATTTTTTAACTGCATGATCAGTTGATCAGATGAAGACCAATATGGTTTACATTGTCCTGAAAGGACTTCAAAAAGTTTGTTACCAAAGTCTTCTAAGCAAGTAAAAAGAGGAAGATTCATACAACTGCATTAACAATTACACAAGATTTTTAAATCGGTGGACCAAGAGTTTGCTCTTTATTATATTTTTGGAGAATCCTGGAATAAAGAAATATACACAAAAGTCCACCTGGCTCACAATCAAAGTAGCCAACAGAAGTTTGCAGTAGAAGCCCATCACTTATTCACATCAACCACTGTAAGCAGTGCAGATGAGGCATTTAAAATAAGAAAGGGTTATAAGGTGTGCATTTCTAGAACACAGAATGGTATCCTAAATATGTTAAATAGTAAAGAAAAAAAGTAGCGAGTAGCTTTCACCACAATTCATTTTGACTCTTGCAAAATTCAGTGACATGGCAGCTAGAAGAAAGGTTCTGAACCAAACCAAAAAAAACATAACGTTGTTCTGCATTTCTGGTTTATATACTAAATAATTTTATTTGCATTTATTTTATACAAAAACATTTGAAACATTTAACAGCTATGCTGTATTTTAACAGATGCATCAGAAAATTCTTATTTCTCCACCACCTCAGCAACAAGTACCATTTGATGGGGTACACTGAGCAGACTTCCATAAAACCTATTTGATAGTGGCCAATTATAATGGCCAATCTTCGCGAACGAAGATTTGGGCAGGGCTCTCCCCACGTGGCTGTGCCCTCCGAGCCTGTGCAGTGGATTTTTTAGGTGAGGCTCAGTGTGCGCAGAGCTGGCCCCACCGTTTAAGCCCTAAGGCTCATTTGCCACGGCCAAGCAAGCTTGGGCAGTGACAGTGAAGCCCTCAGGACTATCTACAGCACCCGGTACTAACCGGGGCTCACCCTGCTTTGCATCCGAGATCTGACGGGATGGGACGGCAGGGAGGCATTTAACTGCCGGGTCGGTCCATACTGAGACTTGAACTCGCAACCTTGGGATTCGGAGACCGGAGTGCTCTCCGTTACACCATGGGACCACCCCAGTGGCCAATTAGGCACTAGGTTGAATCACCAGGTGATAGGCTCTCTTGGCAAAAGATGGTATCCCACAATGTAATTTTACTAAATTTGCCAGAAAAAGTGAGAAAGATCTGAAATAAATTCAGTAATTTCATAAATTCACTTCAGAATATCTTCAATACAGGCAGGGATTGTTTGCAGACTATACCATAAATCTAAGCATTACAATTTTTTAAAATAAAATTAATTAAAGATTCTTAGGTCTGTGGCAAGTGGTTAATTCTTGCAAATCATTTTAGTAGCCAAAGCTTTAATCACAAGGCTTTTATCCTACATACACCACCTCAAATGGTTATAATTTTATATATTCACTAAGGACAGAGCTGGATTTGGGATTAGACGTAGGAACAAAAGAAATATTTTCTACAGCTCACCACACTGAAAGCATCTACTTGAGCTATGATTTCCAGTTAATATAAGAATTCATCAGCAATTAGCAGAACAAAAAAGGGAAATTTTCTCCCAGCAAGGCACAAACTCCTAAACCATTACTCTGGGAGGTTGGGTTCAATATTTATGGACAGAAATATTAATTTCCACATGTAAGACAATGAAAAATCCGTGCCATATTCTGTTACTGCTATTCCAACTGAATGTGACTTAGAAACAGAAGAAAAATAACACATAATCAGACATTTTAGAACAAGCAATAGAATTACCTGAAGCTTTGAAACTTAACTACATAAAGACACTGGATTTTGTCACAAAGGACAAACACAGGTGCATCTCAACACAGCAGCCCAACTGAGAAGGAATAGACTAGTATGGATTACTTCCCTTCTCAGTAGCCAGAAAGTACTGAAGGGAAAGAAAACAAACCAATTTTCCTCCTCAAAGGAGAAAGACAGACAAGTTACAAAGTGTTCAAAGTTCTCCTTCCAAGATAACGCTGTTGTATCAATCTTGCAGGACACAGAAACTCCTAGTTATTTTTGTCCTTCATTGCTTACTGTAACTCTTTAATAATCTTCTTAATCCTCAGATGAACAATTTTCTGAGGTGAAGTATTACATGTTGTTCTGTTTTCAGGAAGCTAATCTGATTGCTATACTTTGTGTGAGTTTCCTAAAGACTAGAAATTACTTCTTGGCTCCTCTGGACTCTGACACAGCCATCCTGAAGAGCCTCCCATATTATAAAAGCAAAAGAAATAAAAAATGGAATAAAATAATCCATTAACATGAGTGTTGGACAAGAACCTTAAAACTCAGAAATCTACAGCATCCAAAATACTATCAGATTTTATTTACAAAACCAAGATCTTTCCTATTTAAAAGCTTATTATAGAATGAAATCACTTTTATTCGTACTGTATTTCTCAGCCATGAAGAATAAGTGCATGCCATTTCATTCTATGCAAATAAAGGGACTCGACCACAACTGGAAACTAGATGTGCTAATCAGCAATGTTGTATCAACAGCACCATAAAAAGATTTGATAACAAATTAAAAGACTTCTAACAGAACTTTCATCTCCTGCAAAGATGTTACTGGTAGCCACTTTCAGCAAAAGTATCATCACCAGCATAGCCATTTTTTAAACAGTTCTTCAAAAAGAAGGTTTTAAATATTTAGCAAGAGGTTTTAACAGCACTCTTCCACTGCCAATTAGTGACAGTGATAGCATTTAAATCTTTGATGATGACAACACCAAAAATAAATAAATTACAGTCCAACTTAGTATCACAATATTGCTAAAACTTCATTATGCCATAGTGTATTAACACATTTGACTGGCACACATTTAGAATACCACTTTAGTCCTGCACTGCAAAAAATTAATAAAATTGAGTGAAAAAATATACAAAGGGGCATCAGAGTGAAAGAAATGCATAGAAAAACTTCAGTAAGGAGGAGCAACTAAATATATCAAGATACTTTAGCCCAGAAAAAAAATTACAAAAAGCAAATGTGAGGAACACCTTTCAACTTATCTGTGGGAAAGAGAGTGTTCTAACACAAGAACTAGGGGATAGCAGGTAAACAAGCGGCTGCCAGGTAAAAGAAGGCAAAAAAAAAAAAACCTTCTTCACACAACTCACAGTTAAACCTCCCAACAATGTTACAGTGCTGAAAAGCTTTCAAAAGGCAAACTGGCCTTTGACAATTAATGGGGAGAAAAAAATCCTTAAGCATTAAACACAAAGACTTCTTAGCTCCAGATCTTTTAAAGCTGGAAGCAGATGTCAGGAAAGGAGGCTCTTTCTATTCTTCCTGTTGGAGGCAACATAGTGAGCCAAATGGCCTGACCCTGGCAGCCATTCCTAAATTCACAAGGGCTGGCAGCTTTTGAAGACTGGGAGAAACAGATGCACCTACCCCAAGCTGTGCAGTCAGCCTTCATCATAGATAGGTTCAAGCCCCAAAGCCTGTGGGACTTAAACCCACTGTGAAGGATGACAGCCTTATATTGGAACCTGTATTCCCTTTTTGCCACTCCTTTCTGAGGATTCACAAGTAGATAGAAACTATTGCAGTACTACACAGAGCACACAGAGTTCTGCTCCAGCACTTTGCTGGGAATAGAAGGATCTCCACCAGCTGTTACAAAAGAAAAGCAGAGTATGATCAGTCTGGTACAGATAAAGCAAAAAGGCCAAGCTGTGTGAGGGATGGAGAGAGACCAGAGATGGAAGGAACAGGCAGGGGAACACAATAGACAAGGTGACACAAACCTGAATCAGGCTGAGTAGGATGGTGAAACACTTATGAATTCTTCCACAGCATACTTCTAAATCTACAAAATACAAAAAGATAACACACAACTAAAAGCACTCAGTGCCTTCACGCTACGCCACCGCTCTCGGGGTGGATTCCAGATCACGCCAACCGTTCACTGAAGAAGGGCCAGGCAGGAGGCACAAGGTACAGGTGATTTAGGATGGGGAACAAACTAACCTGAAAAGCAGCAAGTGCAAACAATGCTTCTGAAATTCATCACTGCAACTACTACAGCTGGGAAGAACACAAAAAACTTAAAGGAGAGCTGGGACTAACAAATGAAGGAAGTACATCTAGTAAGCCATATAATGCTCTTGAGGGCCCTTCAGAAGCAAGAAAAACATAAAACTACATGGGCTCAAACTACTTAGTCTGCTCTAGCTTTCTCCACTATGTGGTAGTAACATGCCATGATTAAATACATTATTACTTCACATAAATATCAGTCTTGAAGTCTAGGACTTAACACTGGAAATGCTTTTTGCAACAAACTGCTATCATTGTATCTCAATAAAAAAGAAATACTTATTGACCATTCTCAGCAAATGACAAAATAAGTTTCAGTTGATTCAAGCCATTTCCTGAAGTGATTTATTTCCAACTATTACTTTTCCTATCTTTTGTAGCAAAAATGCATGTATTTGTAACCAAGCAAATATTGTAATGAATGTAAGCATTATTTCAGCAACTCGGAAACTAACTTTTCCTAAAATACATACATGAAAGATAATACTTCTGCTTCTAATTTACTAAAGGAAAAAAATGGTAGAGTTTACAAAGTTGATCTCTTGCCTTTTTCTTTTTTGTGTGTTCCTATACCATTTAGAGGAGTTAGCTAAAATCAATAAACAACACCCTATCCTAAAAACACCAACAACAGGAAGAAAATCTAAACAAAAGCTTTGACAGCAAAGTGAATTTCAGTGCTTTTGATCCAAGTTACACTATGGCAACGCAGAGAACTAAGCAATTAATTTATATATTTTAAATAAGCCATCATTTACACTTTATTTTAAGGACTGCATTTAGAGTTGACAGACAACGTCAAATACTGTTGTCACCAGGAAATAGGTAATGAAATATATAAACCATCCAGGATTTTCCATAAGAGATGCTTCACAAAACAAAACCTACGCAGACCATTTGCTGCTGCAGAATTTCACAATCATTCTTCTCTTATCCTACACCAAAAGGGGCAGTAAAGGATGGAGATATGTTCACATACATGGATGCTAACACATCAAAGCACATATAGAACTTCATAATGCTCTGCCTTTTTTTAGTGAAAGCAAAATAGTAATGCTGGTAAGCAGTAAGGAGAAAAAAGCTTCAGAAAACAGGGGGAAAAGTTATAATCATAACTTAACCATAAAAAGATGTTGAAAATTCTGTGGAAGTGCTTTCTACCAAAAAAGCAGCAGTTCTTCTTCTTCTGCAATACTGATTATCTCATAGTTTAGAGGAAGTATCAAACCATTTTTACCAATTTTAGCAAAGGTATTAGGACAGTCATGACCCTAATACACATCATATCAATTATCTGCTATATATTTGTAAGGTACTTGTTTCTTATACTAAAATAAAACCCACAAATAAATTTGTTCTATTGAAGTAAATATTTTTTACAGTGAATTTTGAAATCTAGCTTAGTAACTTGTTACCTTTTATTTTTCATTTTATAAAACTGTCAGCTGATATTCTGAAAAGGGGTTTGTTTGTTTGTTTAAAGACACTTCCTGTCTGCCTGCCCTTACTTCCAAAACATGAATGTTTGGTATCTGAAAAGATCCCTCAACAGGGTATACAATTGGAAGTATTCAGGGATATTTTATTAGTTATTCCAAAGGGTCACATGACATTAAAAAGAATCTCAGGAGAGGCAGAAATGAATCACAGATATTTCACTTTCCCAAGCCTGCACCACTGTGAACCTCAGTACTGCTGATTTCCAGTCACATGCTATATTGCATTCCTCACTGTCTTGATCACTGATGTTCTGAGAAGTCAGGGTCTAGACAGGAACAGGTGAGGGAACTCAGGGATGTTCGTCTTCAGAAGCAAGGGACAGATGAGTCTATACAGACAGCTCTGGAAAAGAAACTCGTTAAGTACACATTAAAGATGTACTGCAGTCAAGAGGATGGGCAATATATCCTTCCAAAGGATTGCTTCATGCCTAATCTCCTAAAACAAGGAGAAGTAAGTACAGCAATGGCACTACCTGATGTTTAAAAGGCATGCCAGATGTGAAAATCAACTGTAAAACAGTAACAATAGTCTTTATAAACACAGCTGCAAAACAGGGAAAGAGGTCATTTGCTACTTACTCTTCCTAGAGACAAACGAACCAGTACCTTTCAAAGGACCCTTTTTTATGTCAATGCTTCAATACTGTAATAATGTATAATTGTACTTATTATTATTTTAATATATTTAGAAGGAACAATATTTTCTCATAAATTGTATTTCTGAATGAGATTCTGCAACATCATATTGCCCAATCGGTGAAGAGTATAAATAACCAGTTTTTAGCTTAACCATGCAGTAGAGAAATGGATCTTGTATTTAAAATCTATAATCCACATCAATTAAAAAAAAAAAGAAAAAAATCACGTATCATGTAGGATACATGAAAAGAGAGCATAGTTAAAACTGGATGTTTACCTGGAGGTGGAAGAACTGCCTGCATGTTAGAAGATAAGTTAAACTCAGAAAGAACCTGAGAAATTGAAGATATAATCTGAAATAATTAGAATGCAGTTAGCAGGACAAGTACAAGCTTTTAAACCCTGTGCAGATGATTGCTTTTGCCTATTGCAAACAGGAACAATCAGCCAACAGCCTGCATAGAAGGATCATGAACAAAAGGTGATTAAAAGACAAAGAGCATCATACTGAAATTCATTAACAGTTGATCCTGTAGGAGAGCAGTGGAGCAGAGTAGACTGACCTCTTGAGGTCTCTTCCAGCCCTATTTTTAAACATTCTTCAGTACATATATGTTACTGATTTTTATCATATTTTCCACTTCTGTGTGTACATTAAGCATAAATTACTATATACCCTTCCTCTCCCAAAATCTACCTGCTAGCCTGTTTATATTTCGATTTCTGAATTTTGAGTGCAAGTCCACATTTGTGTGCCAAGATAAATAATTCAGGATCCATGTACTAGTATTATAATACATGTTTCGACTTCATTTGGCCCTTAAAGATTGACAATCAGCAAATGTTATTTAAGGGTTTTTCCTAACAGAGTCAGTGCAAACAACACAAAGGTTGATGGCAATATCACCCATGGATCAGCAAAGGCTACAAAACTACAAAATTAACTTGTCCTGTCAGTCTCTGTTTAATTTTGTTTTTAATCTTCCATGAATGCAATCAAATCACGGGAGCAATGTAGTATCTGTGAGCCATGAGAGTTTAAAAATAGGCTAAACTAATAGTCATATCTTTGACAAAACTTGATAATAGGCATAAGTAAAAACTCATCAAGTATTCATAATGCCATTAAATAATTTTTCACCCCTGAACAGAATGAACATGTTCTGTGGATAGTCTAAGGTTTTGTGAGCGGAGGGGGTGAAGGAGTTGCTATTATTCACACTAGCCAAGCTCTTTACTCAGTCAACAGAAATCGACAGATAAGCTCTTCCAGAAGAGAAGTCAGAGAAGCTAAATTCATCCAAATTAAGCTCCTGCTCCAAGTCAGCTTTTGGAAAAAATACTTTATCTTCATGACCTATAGTACATAAACTAACTAAATTACATACTGAACTTGCATAAAGTGTCCTCATGTATACATTTCTACAAACACCTTGTTGGGGTTCTTTAAATTGTGTTCCATATATTCAAATAAAACTACAGAAACCACTACTGTAATTAAAAATATATACCAAATGCAATTCTCACCACACCCACTGGGTGACCATGACACATCTCAGTCCAGTGTCACTGTTAATAAGTAGTAAATTGCCTGATACATGTCTAATTTATGTCCATGATATTCTATGCAAATACCTACGGGATACAGCTTTTGTATCACAGAAGATATGATTTAGGATTGTTATGGTGTTGAATATTCTTTTAAAATATAGATTATATTTTTAAAAATTAGGAAGACAGCACACAATCGGTAGTAGAGGATGAAGGAGAAGGAATACAAACATGGATAGGTGCTGATAATCTTCTATAGTCTAGCTGAGAGGCCAACAAATTGCAGAAACAGCATCCTCTAAAAGAAAGCTCCAGGATTCATGGAGCTGCAGTCAGCTATTCAGGTCTCTCACACTATCTGACAAACCAGAGAGATGATACAGATCTAGAGTAAAACAACAACAAGAAACTAAAAAACAAACAAAAACACATCCAGAAACAGCCTCTCAGAAAAACCTACACTTAGGCTGTCTAATGGAATGGTTAAGATCAGATGTAGGGATAGCTCAACTACCACAGCCTTCTTTCCTAAATATATGCGCTTTTTTGTGCTGTCAGTGTTGGTGTCAGGTAGCACATGTGCCCTGGGCAAAATACCTGCTGCTGCTGGAACATTGAGGTCCTTCTTCCCGGCAGATCTTCCCTACCTAGGAGGAATTCAGTTGATACTGTTGCAGTTTGTTTCCAACAGGAAAGGGCATGAGGAAACAAAATACATGTCAGTTCTCTCCTTTCCTCTCTACGTCTACTTTCTTTGAACTTACGGAGCCTTAGCACCTTTGGGCCTATGGCTGCTCAGTCAAGTTTACTAGTAAATGTCTGGCACAGTGAGAAGTTACCTGGACATAAATGCATGCACGCACATATATATATAAAAATACATATGTACACACACACACACACATATATATATATATGACTGAAAAGCAGCTAATTTCATGTACTTTAAACTGAGTCCAGCAATCTACTTCATTTATATCACTTTAGATGAAAGCCAAATATGTATGATCTATTCCTGGGCCTTCAAGACTTGCAAACAAGCCATGGTGGCTAAGGTAATTCAGGACTGCAGAGAATCTAAATCTACTGAAAATGCTACTTTAGAGTTTACCATGAACATAAAAGGCTTTATATTAAAGCCTTTAAAACAATCAATAGTGGTAGAAAACAGAGTAACATTTCTCATATTTCATCTTTTGTACACCCAATAAAAAAGGTATACATTATAAAACGGAGATCATAGAAGACTGAACAAGATAGCAACATATACTGGCTTTATAACAAGAAAGAAGATCTTGATGCATATGCTGTATGTCACGGAAAGACACAGACATAAGCATGTTTAGTTTCAAAAGCAAAGCTGTGCTGAAAATTATACCCCTAGAATATCTACCTGCTAAATTTGGCTCCTCTCTTCTCACAAACTTTGAAACTTAGGAGCTGACAATGTTCAGCGAGTGCATGAGTTTACAAAATGAAAGTTTGAGTTTGCACCCAGAATAAAAAAGAGAGATACAAATTTGTTTAAGTTATCAGCCAAGAAATTTATTGACGCTGACATCAGTATTGGTATATGCAAAACACACCCCCTGGACTTTGCTTCCATACACATGTTGATAAAAACATTCCTGCTCACAGAATGCCAAAGCCACCTTTCTCCACATAATTTCTCTGTGTTTTCCTCCTAAATAACTGCAGTCTCCCCTAAGTGTCTCTCTTCTCATTTTATTACTACCACTTGTTTCCTAACAAAGACATCCTTCTGGATCTCTTTCTGTCTAGGTCTATAGCTTTGAGAAACTGTGAGGTTCTGTAAGCATTTACTGGACACGCCTGGAAGCAAAAAGCTCTCGGGAAACACACCCATACACCACAAGTCATTTGCTGCCTTAAAGATTCTCAAACACCTACCACCTCAAAGTGCCTTGAAGAAAGGCATGGAGGAACCTCACACAAAAATTAAGCAAGCTCACTGCCAACTGTCAGAGCAGCTAAGAAAAGTTCAGATGATGCTTAAATCCACTTCAAACTGCAAGATGTAAATTGATTTTACACATTATTATAGGAAATGTTGTAGGAAAGTACATTATAGGAAACCATAGCTAGTTACACCAACAAAAACACTATGGAAAAACAAAACAGTGACCCCAAAAACCACTACAAACAAGTAAGTGGTACATGAATTAGTTCACAAATCAGCTTCCTGAGAGCCTGAATCCCATGGATGCACAATGTATCATCATTATCCCCTCTTGAAAAATTAGACTCTCACAGAGAGAGGGGGTTAAAAAACAGAAAGGGAGAAAGTGTCTATAAACACAGGTATGTAGTCCCTAGCCCTCAAATTTGGTTCAGCAAAGGCAAGCAATGAAATAGGCTATGCCATTAAATTTCCTGCAAATGAAGAGTACCATCTTTAATCCTTTCAGTCTAAACACAGTTTATATATGAGAGTGAAAGGCCAAGTAAACTACCATGTATGAAGATTACATTAGTTTTTCCAATGACAGTGGCCCTACCACCTGTCATCATCCTAGGTGACACTTCAACCTTGTACATCATCTTGCACCAAACAAAAACAAAAACCTTAGAATGATGAAGGCACACAAAACAAATAAAAACAGACAGAAAAAAATTATGAAGCTACCAGGGAAAGAGGTAGAATAAATACTGCAAGTAAGAAAGGGAAAATTGGCAGCAACTGCTCCTCTCATGAGTTATGAAAATAGACAACCAATGGAAGCACAGATTGAAACCAAAATAAAATACATATCTATGCTCCTGATTTTCATGCACAAACATGCGGTTCTAAAGAATTTAATCTCAACTGGAACTATTATTCAAATATCAGTTTTCTGTCTGCAACTCAAAAGCCTCCACAGTAACTGGCAGACACAACATTTAAAGTGCTGGATTTTCCATAAAGGTGCATTTTACAGATCAACTAACAATGTCATGTTTTGCATGAATGTATGAAATCTACATCTGCATGGAAAAGACCTGTTTCTTGAAGTTACTCAGTATCTTTTTTAAGAGCAGTTTTACATCAATGATGTTATTAAAACACTTTCCAAAAAATATATTACATTTTACTTTTTCCACTCTATTTACACGCTTCTGCTCTGCAAGAGCAGGCAAGAAGCATCTTAAGGTTTACTACTTATGCCATATGTTCCAAAAGGTTTCAAAGAGATAACTAGGCACTAACACAACTGGATTCAAACCACCTGTGAACTGCTGAACTAAGCAGGCAGAATAATATTCAGAATATATGAAGACAAGTAATTTTTCCCAGCAGTATTAAAATAGTCAGATCTAAAATAAATATGGATCACATAACTTTAAATGTATTGTTGGCATATTTTGCCACTAGTGATAATTTTTTAAACAATAATGCACAGTTTTAGTAATCAGTTCTTGGCCACTAAACAGAGTACTGTTCACATATGCAAAATGGTATTCATCAGTAATAACAGCAGAAAGTTGAATAATTTTGTATTCCAAAGTGCTATCATTTCTGTAGAAGCTAAGAACCTTGATTTGCGTATCCATGAAACGTAATCGAAAACCTATTTCCTTATCTCATGCTTCTTGATCTTAATGTATCATGAATCCCTGGCTACTGCGACCTTGCTTGGTCCCCAGAGAGGCAGAAGGTTGCTGTATAATTAAATTACACACTACAAAGTAGTACAGTGGCATGATACACACTGCAAGCAACACTGCCTTTCTTGGGCTACCACAGAGGAAACAAAACAGTGCTAGTAAGTCCCAAACCTGTGAAAAAATCACTGGCAAATCCAGCAAATATTAACTTGTTCCAATAACATGCTCAGTCGCCTCTTGTCTATTGTAATTTCTTTAACACACACAGACACACGCATCGCGCCACATGTACACACCCAGCACCAGTGCTCAAACAGGAAGGGTGGGTGCAGGCTGTCAAATGTGTTCCACTGCTCATTGCCCTTGCCCTCCCCTTGGTTTTTACAGCAAGTTCCAGGAGACAGTAACACAACTTTCAATACACTGCTAGTCTTGAAATATCACACACTTTCTATCACCCACCCAACAGAACAATAGAGGTAACAGGTAATGCACAGATTGATCATGTGGAATGTCTGTTCTAACTGTGGTGAAGAGACCAGGGGTGGATTGTGTGTGTAAATTGTCCCCATTTGTTTGGTGTTCTGATGGTGCTGTTTTGATTTTGGTGGGGAATTCTCCTGTTTGTTGATGTGATTGAAATTTGTGAAGACTATGTGATGAATGTGGATTTTGATAGTCATTCTCAAATATGTAATTCACAGAGGCAAAGGGTGGAATGTCTTGGGTTTCCGTGACAAGATTTTGGTAGCAGGGAGGCTACAAGGGTGGCTTCTGTGAGAAGCTGCTAGAATCTTCCCCTTTGACCAACACAGACAATGTCAGCCAGCTCCAAGCTGGCCAAGGCTGGCCCATCAGTGCCTGTGTCAGTGCCCTGGGATAACAGATTTAACAACGGTGGGGGGAAGCAATTGCAGCCAGAGAGAGGAGGGACAATATATGAGAGAAACAAGTCTGCAGACACCAAGGTCAGTGAAGAAGGAGTAGGAGGAGGTGCTCCAGATGCCAGAGCAGCGATTCCCCAGCAGTCCATGGTAAGACCATAGTGCAGCAGGCTGTACACCTGCAGCCCATGGAGATCCACAGTGGAGCAAATATCCACCTGCAGCCCATGGCAGACCTCACAGCAGGGAAGGTGGATGCCTGAAGAGGACTGTGATGCTGTGGGAACTCCACACTGGAGCAGGCTCCTGGCAGGACCTGTGGACCCACTGAAAATGAGGAGCCCACACCAGAGGAGGTGTGCTGGCAGGACTTGTGACCCCATGGAGGAACCACACGGGAGCAGTTCATGGAAAGCTTCACCCCGTGGGAAAGACTCACACTGGAGAAATCAATGGAGAACTGTCTACCATGGGACGAAGCCCATGCTGGAGCATGGGAAGAGTGTGAGGACTCCTCCCCCTGAGAAGGAAGGAGCAGTAGAAACAACTGACCACAATTCCCACTGCCTGTCCCCCTGCACTGCTGGAGAGTGGCAGGGTGAAGGGAAGGTGTTTTTAAGATTTAGTTTCATTTCTCATTATCCTACTCTGATTTGATTGGCAATAAATTAATTTTCCCACATCAGATATATTTTGTCCACAACAGTAATTGCTGAGGGATCTCTCCCTGTCCTTATCTTGATCCACAAGCCTTTTGTCCTATCTTCTCTCCCCTGTCCAGCTGAGGGGGGTAGTGATAGAACAGCTTTAGTGGGTGTCTGGCATCCAGCCAAGGTCAGCCCACCACAGCTGATTTTTGGAGGTATATAAATATCTAAGAAGACAATACATCTAGCTTAATTTAGATCTAGCTGATCTTGATTAACCTCAGATTCTAAGTACTTGAAGTTGAGCTTCATTTTACAGCTACTACAGCTGTTACACTAATGGAGCAATTTCTCTATGTTCTCTGAACCTTTTCACTGGAGTTGGGAAAGGTAATCCAAAACATCTTTCAGAAACCATAGAGGTAAGGAAAGAGAACAACTGCACTTGTAGAAATAATTGTAATAAAAAAATGCAACCCCATTCTTTTTATTCCCAAGCTACATTCTCCCATTGATTCTCCTTCTACTTTTCAAGCTGAAACATTAGCATTCAGAATATGCAGAGCTAAGTATAAAGATGTTTCTATAGGTGAAGTACACCACAGCCTACTGTTAAACATGCTGTCACTTTCAACAAGAAGAATGTTCCCTATTCTACCTTCTCCCACCCCCAGCCCAATGAGATCCTGAATCTCTCATCACCTGCTGTATGCCTGTCACACACACAAGCCAGTGGAACCACAAAACTGCTCTGCACAGGTGCATCCCAAATAACAAGCATACTGTGAATTCACATCTTTCCCTGCCAGGCTGGTGCCCATGTTGTCTTGTCACAAGCCAGCTAGTTTCTCTCGCTTTTTCTAAGAGGAGTTAGAGCCTTCTACTTTAATAAACCTCAAAACATGATGCCCCCCACCCCAGGCACAGATGCATACAAAGCCNCTGGCAAATCCAGCAAATATTAACTTGTTCCAATAACATGCTCAGTCGCCTCTTGTCTATTGTAATTTCTTTAACACACACAGACACACGCATCGCGCCACATGTACACACCCAGCACCAGTGCTCAAACAGGAAGGGTGGGTGCAGGCTGTCAAATGTGTTCCACTGCTCATTGCCCTTGCCCTCCCCTTGGTTTTTACAGCAAGTTCCAGGAGACAGTAACACAACTTTCAATACACTGCTAGTCTTGAAATATCACACACTTTCTATCACCCACCCAACAGAACAATAGAGGTAACAGGTAATGCACAGATTGATCATGTGGAATGTCTGTTCTAACTGTGGTGAAGAGACCAGGGGTGGATTGTGTGTGTAAATTGTCCCCATTTGTTTGGTGTTCTGATGGTGCTGTTTTGATTTTGGTGGGGAATTCTCCTGTTTGTTGATGTGATTGAAATTTGTGAAGACTATGTGATGAATGTGGATTTTGATAGTCATTCTCAAATATGTAATTCACAGAGGCAAAGGGTGGAATGTCTTGGGTTTCCGTGACAAGATTTTGGTAGCAGGGAGGCTACAAGGGTGGCTTCTGTGAGAAGCTGCTAGAATCTTCCCCTTTGACCAACACAGACAATGTCAGCCAGCTCCAAGCTGGCCAAGGCTGGCCCATCAGTGCCTGTGTCAGTGCCCTGGGATAACAGATTTAACAACGGTGGGGGGAAGCAATTGCAGCCAGAGAGAGGAGGGACAATATATGAGAGAAACAAGTCTGCAGACACCAAGGTCAGTGAAGAAGGAGTAGGAGGAGGTGCTCCAGATGCCAGAGCAGCGATTCCCCAGCAGTCCATGGTAAGACCATAGTGCAGCAGGCTGTACACCTGCAGCCCATGGAGATCCACAGTGGAGCAAATATCCACCTGCAGCCCATGGCAGACCTCACAGCAGGGAAGGTGGATGCCTGAAGAGGACTGTGATGCTGTGGGAACTCCACACTGGAGCAGGCTCCTGGCAGGACCTGTGGACCCACTGAAAATGAGGAGCCCACACCAGAGGAGGTGTGCTGGCAGGACTTGTGACCCCATGGAGGAACCACACGGGAGCAGTTCATGGAAAGCTTCACCCCGTGGGAAAGACTCACACTGGAGAAATCAATGGAGAACTGTCTACCATGGGACGAAGCCCATGCTGGAGCATGGGAAGAGTGTGAGGACTCCTCCCCCTGAGAAGGAAGGAGCAGTAGAAACAACTGACCACAATTCCCACTGCCTGTCCCCCTGCACTGCTGGAGAGTGGCAGGGTGAAGGGAAGGTGTTTTTAAGATTTAGTTTCATTTCTCATTATCCTACTCTGATTTGATTGGCAATAAATTAATTTTCCCACATCAGATATATTTTGTCCACAACAGTAATTGCTGAGGGATCTCTCCCTGTCCTTATCTTGATCCACAAGCCTTTTGTCCTATCTTCTCTCCCCTGTCCAGCTGAGGGGGGTAGTGATAGAACAGCTTTAGTGGGTGTCTGGCATCCAGCCAAGGTCAGCCCACCACAGCTGATTTTTGGAGGTATATAAATATCTAAGAAGACAATACATCTAGCTTAATTTAGATCTAGCTGATCTTGATTAACCTCAGATTCTAAGTACTTGAAGTTGAGCTTCATTTTACAGCTACTACAGCTGTTACACTAATGGAGCAATTTCTCTATGTTCTCTGAACCTTTTCACTGGAGTTGGGAAAGGTAATCCAAAACATCTTTCAGAAACCATAGAGGTAAGGAAAGAGAACAACTGCACTTGTAGAAATAATTGTAATAAAAAAATGCAACCCCATTCTTTTTATTCCCAAGCTACATTCTCCCATTGATTCTCCTTCTACTTTTCAAGCTGAAACATTAGCATTCAGAATATGCAGAGCTAAGTATAAAGATGTTTCTATAGGTGAAGTACACCACAGCCTACTGTTAAACATGCTGTCACTTTCAACAAGAAGAATGTTCCCTATTCTACCTTCTCCCACCCCCAGCCCAATGAGATCCTGAATCTCTCATCACCTGCTGTATGCCTGTCACACACACAAGCCAGTGGAACCACAAAACTGCTCTGCACAGGTGCATCCCAAATAACAAGCATACTGTGAATTCACATCTTTCCCTGCCAGGCTGGTGCCCATGTTGTCTTGTCACAAGCCAGCTAGTTTCTCTCGCTTTTTCTAAGAGGAGTTAGAGCCTTCTACTTTAATAAACCTCAAAACATGATGCCCCCCACCCCAGGCACAGATGCATACAAAGCCATCCTCTCACTGTTGTCCACTTCTGACAAAGGAAAAATCAAGTCCCCTCACCAGAGAGGGGAGGAAAAGAAGAAAAAAGCCGCCTGTCCTTTCATCTAGAGCCAAGGCTCTGTGAGAAATCTATCGCCCACATCTCCCTGCCTCTGTCACGGAGAAAGAGCTAAGACCCCGATGGGGAGGAGCAAGAGCTCTTACCTTAATTATGCTGCTCCTCCGGGGGATGCCGGGTTTGCCTTCTCGTTGTTGACTGGTGGAAAATCCTTTCTCTTTGCTGCTGCTCTCTGGGCTTGCAGGAGGAGCTGATCCCGGCTCCTCGCCGGCTCCCGGCTGGGCACAGTCCCCGTTGGAGACCCGGCTGCCCGCACTGTCAAAGCGGGATCTCCCGCCGCCGCCTCCGCCTTCCCCATCTCCTGCCTTGAAGGCCACCTTCCCCTGGACCGGCCCCGGGGAGGAGGGCAGCCCCCCGCCGCCGGTGCCGCCACCATTGCCAAACTCCGCCATCAGCCTCTCTGGGTACGGCAGAAGCACCACCGCTGCCCCCTCCCCTCCTCCCGCGGCCGCTCGGCGGTGGCTCTCCTTCCGCTTTCTCTCTATTTACGGTCGGGGGATTGCGAGCCTAAGTCTTCCCCCTCCGCGCATTTGGCAGCCGAGGCCGCGTAGCTCCAGGAGGGATGGGGGACGGACGAAACGCGTCGGTGGCGACTCGGCGAGCACCAGTCCCGCAGCACCTGGGAAAGGAAAAGGAGACAAAACGTGACAGGCTGCTCTCACTCGAGGCGGGGGAGCGTCGCACCGCGGCGTGCTGCCCTGCGCGCACACGCGTGGGAGAAGAGGGGTCCCCGCCAGGCGCCCCGCAGGGCACAGGCGCGACCCGCCGCGGGGGCACCGGGCCGCGGGGAGCGAGGCCGGCCCGCCCCGGCCCCGTGGGGCGGGAGAGGCTGGAGGGGATCAGAGGAACTGCGCTGTTGGGGCTGCTCAGCGGGGAAAGACGGGAGGCGTTGATGGCGGTATTTTCTCACCCGAACACAGCGACACCCACAATCGCTGAAGCGACGAAGCGGGAGCGAAAAGAGAACTTGCAGAACAACACGCCCCAAACCCTCCGGCCCCGGCCCAGGGGGAAGCCCGGCCCGCGCACGGCGGGGACGATCCGCCGCAGCCCCTCTCCAGCCACGAGCGACGGCGAGAAGCGGCGGGATAGCAGCAGCGCCGCCGCCCCGCGGGGCAGCCCACAGGCGCCCTCGGCAACTTTTCTGCCGTCCCTCCCCCTGCCCGCCGACATCCAGCCGCCCCTCGGGGGGCACAGTCCGGCCGGGGCAGCGGCAGCGCAGCCCCCGCGCCGCTCCCCCGCCCCGCACCGCCCCTCCCGCACGCTGCGGCCCCGCCCCCCACCTCGGCGGCGAGCGGAGCCCCCGGTGCCGCTGCTGCAGCACCCGCTGTTCCCTTCTCCCCTCCTCCCCGCTATGGTCGCCGCCTCTGCCCGGAGCCGGATACAGAGAGAAACTGATTCATGTGGCTGCTTCTCTCGCTCTCTGCCGCTGCTGCCGCCTTCCCCGGCCCAATTCTCGGCAACAGCGGGAAAACGCCGGCGGCGCCCAGGGGAGAGGCAGCCCCGGCCGCCCCCGCGAGGAAACTCTCCGGGGAAGGCACAGCGAGCGATCCGGGCTCACCCCCTCCCCTCCCCGCCAGTCACAGGCCGGCCCCGCGCGGATTGGGCGGCCCCGCCGCCAGCACCCCCTCCGGCAGCTCGGGGCGCTCCGCCCGAGGGCAGGACCCGCGCCCGCCCTGCCCTCGCCCCGCGCTCGCCGCCGGATTCCTCCGCACGCTCCTTCCCCTCCCCGCGCCTGTTGCCGGGCTCCAGGCTGACACAAAAGAGCCTGCTCGCCAGCCCCCCGCGCCCGGGCGCATCCTCCGCTCCGCGCCCCTCCGCCCCGCACGGCAGCTCTGCCCGCACCTCCCGCGCCCCCACCCGCCCTGCCCACCCGCGGGGTTGCGGCCGCCGGGGCGCGCAGCAAGGGAGGGGGGCAGCGGCCCAGCCACCGTGCCCGCGCCCTGCCGGGAGCTGACAGCCTGATGAGAGCCCATTGTTTAATTAATTAATAAAGCAACTAAGGTGGTGGAGGGCAGGAATATTAACAGCTTAACGGAAACTGCAACTTGAGTTACCCTATGTCCACAACACAATAAGGCTGGAGAGCCCTTGCATACCCCATATACTATCGTTTAGGTTTGCTGCAAGACAAACGAGTAATTCAGAGCGCTACATGTTTATTTTTACCTCTTGACACGGCTGCGTACTGCAAGAACTTGATATTTCACAATTAAGGTGAATAAAGGGAAATGAAATCCCTCAGTTGAGGCACTTGGCCCTCTGCTTGAAATTCAGAAGTTGAGTCAGTCAGGGAGGCATTGAGAGCACAGGCAAAATTGGGAATCACAGAAATAGGAGTGCACAGAGACACCTAAGCCCACACCATCTGACCTTCAGCATTTGGCTGAAGTGCTTAATGCAGGAGCTGAACACAAATTATAGTTGAACAACAGCACTGTGCCTTTCATTTAGCTTCTCCCATTTGCCCTCTGAGGAGCACTGACTGCGTTTGGAGCCTTGGCACCAGAGGTCACACACCCCAATACCTAGAATCAGGCCACATGAATACCTCCCTTCAGTGTGCTGGTGCAGAGTATCCTGGTGGAAACACTGGAGTAAAGGGTATGTTTTCAGTTCTATCCCCTGGCTCTAGGGCTTTACCATGGACTGCAGTGCAGTGCCTCCATCCCTTGGTGGCCCACTGCCTTGAGCTGTCTCCAAAGGGTATGTACCTCCTCCACTTCAGAAGATGAAGAAACAGCTCACTCCTTCAAAACACAGAGCCACAAGGATGATGTCCTCTGCCTGCATTTACTGATTAGATCACTTGGAGCATGAGAGCCCTTATTTCAATGCCCTTCTCCTGAAGGGGTTCACATCTGTATCCCCACTGCCATTTAAACAGCTGCCAATTACAGACTTGCTATGGTGAGAGCATTTTCCTCTGTGAGATGTACCACACTATAGAAAGGAAACCAAAAGACACTGAGCTGGAAAGAAGATGGGAATGTAACTGCAGTTTAGCAGTAATCTGCTCATGGATGTTATTTAAATAGTCATCTTCGAAGCAAAGAAAGGACCAAACAACTCACCTTTGAGGTGAGAATTCTAGGAACTGAGATACAGGAACCCACTTGGGTTTGTGTCATGGAAGTGCCACACCACTCCCACAGAATAAATCTGCTTCAGGTACATAATAATCACGTAAATTGTTACTATGTAGTCCTTGACTTGCATGCAATATTCTGGGCAATGGTGTTCGTCACTGCAGCATAAAAGGGTCCATAAACTATGATCCAGGTTGGATGAAAGTATTTGGAGGATATTTCTTTCTCGGTGTCATTTGTAGTTGGATAGAGGAAGTTCAGAACCTAACACTGGTGCACTTGCCTTGCCATTTAACTAGGAAAAGTCTGCCTTGAATATTCAAGGAACGTTCAATATTGTATCTACAGATGTGGACATCACAAACCATCCCTACAGGAGGCACTTTGTCATTAGGTTCATCGCTGTTCCTTCTGGAGGATGAGATTTATACACAACAGGTACAAAGTGTTATTAGAATCATTTGTCACAGAGCATTGCCAGTGAACTGGTGAGGAAGATGTGTGCTTTCTGTCATTTTGCTACTTAAGATGCACAAACTAGAACATCAGTTTTAAGGCCTTTAGCGAAATTTGATCAGTCCTATCACAGGGAAGAAAAAGATGAAAAACCCCTCCCTTTTCAAATCTGCTTATCTGTCCAACCTGTACAGAAACAAGATAACACCACTGAAAAAGAAATCATTTAACTTTAGCCTTGGCAGTTCCATAGTGAATGATATCAAGACCTGCAGACATTGCCAGACTTTTGACTGCGAAGGTGGTAATTCAATGAGTAAAACTTCTGAATCTAATCTTAAGAACACATGCCTGCAAATCAGTGTAATAGTACTGGCACTATGCTAATTCTAAATACTGAAATTTAATTACTGATAAAATCATTGTGTCAGACACTAGACTAGAAAGGTTGTGCTCAAAAGATGGAGATAGCAATAATTAATTCTTCAAACCTGAGATTTCTTCTGATGACAATTCACTGATTTTTATTATTGCCCCATTCTGTTTTACAGAACTTCCTCACCTTTATTCAGTTGCATTTTCAATGCACTAAGTTCAGAAATATTTCCATATACAAAACAAAGCACTTCTGATAAAACAAATCCCTGAAATGGCTACCAAGACTTAGCTACTCTGTAGAGACCTTGTTTTTCCCTGTGAGCTCAGGTTTGCAAAGCAGTTCATGTAATACCAATGTAAACCATATACTTTCTTTGCCACAACTTTTTGAAGATCACAAGGTGATTCAATAGTGGCCTCAGCAGGTTCCATTTGTTTAATTGTTAAATGAAGTAAGGATTATAATGGAATCAAAAGACACTTCTGTGACAATATTTAACTGTAAGAACTTGCTGTCATGTGCACATATTAGCTATTTACATAAAATCCTATTAAATATCAGAGTTCCTCAGCTAAGCTAATATTACCCATTGAACTTTTCTAACTCAAATAGTGTGGCAGTAGAAACATGCCAAGAAACAGGCTATGTTTAAACCCCTAACCAGTGACTGCATGACCAGTGTTTAAATAAGCCAAATACCAGGTTATTACTAATATACTAAATGCTTTTTATTTCAAACATGAGAAACTTTAATTAGCAATTATCTTATTTAAATGGGTTTTTTTCTG
>VWZD01009955.1:341697-384389 GCA_013396695.1 Sakesphorus luctuosus
GAAAGTTCATTATACTAGCAGTAAGTATAGGAGTAAGTCAGGAGATGGACTTTGATGATCCTTGTTGGCCCCTTCCAACTCAGGATATTCTGTGATTCCAAGTAGGAGTATTTTTTTTTAATGAAGCAGATTTTAGACTATTAAATGCAGCCTAAGGAATGTTTACTCTCTATCCTACCTATAAAGCCAATTAGTTTGGCTACTGGCCTACTAAATGTGATGGCTGAGAATCAACAAGAGCTTAACAGTAAATCTACTCTTCCCCTATGGACTACTGAATCCAGAACAAGGGTTTTTCTAAATCAAGATAATTCAAAGCTCTTCTCTAAACTGTCTTTTATTATTATTCTGTGGTGGTTAGTTGTTTGCAACATAGCTTTAAATCATGTTGCCATGAAAATGAGACTCTTTGTGTATACGTTTAAAAAAAGGTCAAGATTTTTAAAAACTGATAAATAGTATTCCCTCCCTTCCCTTTTAAGAGATGACACTTTTAGGGAAAGTTAAAGAGCAGAGAGGAAGGACTTTCTGGAAATCAGAGGCCTTCCTTAAAGCCTCAATTTGCAAACTAGAAATTAAGTCTTTTTCAAAAGTCTTGACCTAGGCACTAATTTTGAGTAACTCTTTTAGGGATCCTGAAGTTACCTTAACTGGAAATTAGAGCATATTATACTCTAATAGCATGTTGTTAGTTTGCCACTCTTGTAAAGGCTGAAAATCGAATCTTTTTTGTTCTACTTTAATATCACCATTTGGAAAAATCTTTTTTTGTAGCAATAATATTTGAGGTTATGGTCTGTAAGGTTTATATGGAGCAAGATTCGCATTTTCTTCTACTAGGAAGGGCAGACACAGTGGAAAAGACTTGCATTGTGCACATTTCAGCTGCAGCACATATGCTTTACCAGAGAGATTGAGACAAACAAACCTGTTCTTGAAGTGTTTCTGATGCATCATTAAAAAGAGCATACAGTGTTTGCCATCTCCCAGCGTTGTACTCTGCCCTCTAAGGAGAAGTTACAGAGTTACAAAAATGGGCTGAGAGCCAGAATTCTGCAAAGGATTGGATTTCAGTTTACCATTTGTTAGTAAGCATTGGGTATATACAGAGGCATTTGCCTTGTGGGACATAAGGCATTGCATGTCATCTATTTTTCTAATTTGAAGCATCTGACTATTATTACTGGAGCATGAAAATAAAATAACCCACAATAAACCTTTATAACTTCTTCAAACCTAAACTTTTGCAAACTAACCAAAGTGTTAATAGTGATCAAAAGCCTTCATGACATTTGCACGTATAAAACCCCCACAAAGTTTTTAGTTTGTAATTTCAGCATTATATGCTTTGTGAATTCTCATCATAGCAGAATATTAAACACTTTCACTCCTTTGAGGAAAATTGCATCTTCTACAGTATACGGGGATAAGTAAATAAAATAGGTTGAATCTTTTCGACAGTCTGAGTTCCTTCTAAAATTGTCTTCATTTTGTCATGTCCATGAGGATCTTCATGTGCTTAGTAGGAGTTGCAGTGTGTTACGTTTTCACCTTTGAGGACCTAAATAGGAGAGTTAACACACAGTTCTGCTGATAAACGGTTTACTAAATGCTGGTTTCAGTTTGTCTTGTTAGAAAGCTTATGACAAAATGCCACAAAAGGAGGCATATATATGTATAAAAGAGGAATGAAGTTCTTCTGTTGCCTGCCAGTCAAAATTCACATTATTCGCTTTTGCCTAACAACTTTTCTGAATTACAAGAAACCATATGTTATTCTTAGTATATGTCCACAATAGAGTTAGAGAAAAAGTTGATTAAACTTGCATACTCCAAGACATAAATGCATTTCTTTTCAGCCATTTGAGAAAAATCACAGAGAAAAGTACGAATTTCCATTGGTAAATGGAAAAACCCCACAAAATTATTTGAATCAGGTTTTAAAAAGGTTTGTTAACAAATGGGGAACATTTTTTTTCATGCTTTTTGACAGGAAGACAGGTAGACTACAAGACAAGGGTCAGTGAGATTGTACCCTGTACTAAAGCTTGTAAAGAAGTTCCTTAATCCCATTAATTTTTGTGTTGCTCACATTAGCAATAAATACCTGGTCCTCTCCCATAGGGCTGGTAAGTTTGGGTAATGTTGCACTAATCAGCACAGGTCTTATCCAGTCTGCCAACTTCTGAAGCATAAGTCAACAGTCATATTTGTTTTCTTTATTTTTAGCTCTAAAAATGGTAATAACTTAAGTCTTTGTAGATGCTTTCACATACATATTCAAAGCTTCTTTACTAGAAATAGCTTTATGGTTGAAACATCCGGTTAGAAGACCTTAACTAATCATCCATTGTACCATTACCACAAACTGACAGGAGTGCAGTAGGCATATAATAATCTTCCTAATTTCTCTGAAACATTTCTATTTTGTATAAACCATACATGAAAATCAGGGTCCTGACCACTAATGTAACTTTCCCTGTATTTCAGATATCTGTATATATACAAAATCTCTGTGTTAATATACAGCAACTTCATTTTCTGAGTAAACAGCAGCTGAAGTAAGGGGAAAGCACCATTTTTCTTCTGCCAAAAACCAGAAGGAAATTCCCCGCTTCTGTTCTTTGCTATGGCAACGCACTTCTAGAAGAAAAGTCACCAGGAGGGAGAATCTCTAGTGGGACAACAATAAAACTAAACAGTACTTGGAGAGTTTCTAGTTCTCTCACCTTTTTGCCTGCATATATCAGAAGGCTGTGAAAACAAAGTTGTTTCAGCTGTTAATCCTTCAGTTGTTAATCCTTTCTGTCCCTCCTTCCTTCTCCCAACCAGCTTCTCCTCCCTGTAGAGATCTATACACTTTTCTTGAACTCATTGTACAAATTGCTTTGTCCTCCTCTGTCTAAGATAAGAATCTACAATGAAGTTCGATCTTCTGAGCATTCCTAAGTCACTGCCCAAGGACAGAAGAAACTCTAGAAAAGTTAGGAAATAGCGTATAGGGAAAGAGCATGGACAAAAGGACATAATGACATAATGGTAAAAACTCTTAACATTTACTTATAGCAAGTTTCAGGATTACTGTCATCATATTCCATAGCACTAATATAGTGACAGAGAAAAATGAAACAATGAACAGTGAGGGAAAGGACAAGTCAAAATCAGGGAGGAAGATAAAGCCAGGGAATTGGTAAATGGAAAGCAATGGTAGGAGAAAGAGAATAAGAACTGCTAATCATTGGAATTGGAAAACAGATATGAAGAGAGAAAAAGACAGTAAGAAATTAAACAAGACTGATCAGATGGAAGAAAAATATATTCTTGGAAAGAATATGTTGAAATATCATATTACAATAAAGTTCAAAGGACTTGACTTAGCTGTTAAGGGTTATGACTGCACAGAAGCAGAAGGAAACTAGACCAATCATATGGAATGATTACTAATGCAGAGCTCCTCACATTCAGATACAATGAGGAAGTAACAGACACAGGGTAAAGATGGGCTTTTCTCTTTCAG
Source organism: Sakesphorus luctuosus (assembly GCA_013396695.1). Taxonomy (NCBI): domain Eukaryota; kingdom Metazoa; phylum Chordata; class Aves; order Passeriformes; family Thamnophilidae; genus Sakesphorus; species Sakesphorus luctuosus. The sequence continues at coordinate 345,215 of VWZD01009955.1, forward strand.
ACTACATTGCCAACATTGATATGTTCCATATGTGTTTTGTCCAGCAGAAGCAGCTGAGACCTACATGCATTCTTCACTATTTGACACTAGTCATTTCAATACTTAATAAAGTCACTTTCTGGGGATAGGGGGGTTGGAGGTGTTTGCTCCATTTAAAATTCTCAGTTTTCCTCCTTAACTTCCTAAATTCTTCCTAAGCAAGAAATAGAACATGAATTTCCATATCCATGAAGATCAGATTACTGACTTTAAATATTTAAAAAATTAATTACATTTGTATCTGTGTTACAGAGAAGGCTAAAGGTCACAGTCAAGATCAAGGCTCAGTGTTGTTGATAGAATATAACTAAATGGCATCATCCAGTTCCGAGCTGGCACCGAGCATCTGCAGCCTGGAACTCAAACAGGGTGATCTTCCATCTCGCAAAAGAGTGCACCGACATTCTCTGGGACCTCCAAAATGTCTGAGCCTCTTCCTGAGCACTTGATCATCTTTCTCTAGAATGTCTTTCCCTAGAAAAATATCTACTGGTGTATATATACATAGCTAGAAGGAATTTAGGATAAAGAGCAGTGAACAGCTGAAGCACTGTGTGTGCCAAAAGGATTCACCAGTGTATATTCACTCGCTCCACTGATTTCTACCTGTCCACATCTTTGTTTTTTTCATTTCTTTTAATTATTTTAAGGCACCTTATACACTTTAATCTTATTTGAAGCCTCAAGTAAGAGACACTATAATAAAAGCAGCCATTTTGCATAAATTATTCTGTACAGGTGCAAAGGGTGATGGTGTCAATGAAAGGAAAATTATCTTGATTGATATTCATTAAGTACAGCATTTTAACATAAGATAGGAAATGGAATTCAGGGACTGATTTACTTAATTTCATATCTTTTAAAGCCTTACAAAGGTTCCCTGGGTATTTAGAAATGCAGGTGTGTTTAACCCGACTCCTCAGGACTAAGTTCAGCTCTTTTTCTGACCAGTTATCTCAGAATTTTCAATTCTGCTGATTTCAGTAATTTCTTCTGACTGAAGAGGCATCACTTAAAATGCTTAAGTATTGTTCATCTGGAAGAAAAGAACAGTTTCTAATGCTTTTTTTTCCTATCTAGTTCGCTGAATTATTAATAATGCTTTGTTTTGCATTGCTTATCAGCATGATTTCTGGATTATGAGTATGCTTGCACACATACACACACACAAATTCCCAACTATTTTGTGGTGAGTATCCTTTGATTTTACCAATAAAATACAAAGCTGTGCTCTGGAAGAAAATAGATGAAGTGACATGAAGCAGATGTTTCCAGCAAGACAAACTATGTGAAAGGAGTAAATAAAGCTAAAGAACAGTACTAAGCATGGAAAACACCTCACAAATACTGGTTATAAATGTAAAAATGAGTTGCCCAAGGAAAAGAAAAAAATTGGCCAGAAAACCAGTAGGTTCTGTAAATAGGTACTCTATTTGAATTTCTGGGGTTTGAAATCAACTTATGATTTTAATATATGAATGACTTAAAAATCCAATGGGAATCCAAAATTAATTCAGTGGAAGAAAAATCTTTAACCTAAGGCATTAAGATAGTTTCATTATATGTGAACTAGTTTTCCTGAAACTGTCTAGTGTATTTTTACTTTTAAATAGGGGTAATGTAAGATATACAGATATATTCCATAGTAATTCTTCCTTTTACTTGTAGTTAAGGACTGACCTTTCAGTTCACTAGCACAAATGTCTCTGAAATACCTGACAGGCAAAGCTTCTATCTTGTTTGTACACTTCAACACAACAGTTCGTTACAAATCCACCAAGTATTAAAACACTATTCTACACATGGAGCTTCTTTCCTTTCAAATGCAGACTATAATTAGCTATAGCCTCCCTTCTGCTCTGCCTTAGCCTAAAGAGTAGTATTGGCTGTGTGTGGAAGGATGTATAGTTAGGTATATAGATATAGTTGATATACTGGTTCCTTGGTTGTCAGACTGGCAAAAAGTCAGTATAATACAAACAAGAAGACAGTTATTCCCAGTTATGGCCAGGAAAAAGTGCTAAGCAGCAGCATGACATTACATATTTTACATCTTATGATCTGTGGCTTAATTAAAACTACAGAAATTATCTGAATGCCTGTATTTTGTTCTGTAATATAGGGCTCTCGGGGTATTCTTTATCATGCTTTGAACTAAGATGAATTACATAAAGGACAATTCTTTCTTGTACAAAAGCAGCAGCTGAAAAATTGAACACATAAATTAAAGACTCTATCTACTAAAACGAGCATGAAGTTAGGTTGGTCACACCAGCTGACAGTATGACTTGCAAAACCACATCTACATTCCCTGAAGGGAATTCTATTTGATTCAGTGACATGTTTGGGCTCACCTTATATTCACTTCTATCAAGGTAGAGAGGATCACTTCTGTTCAGATTTTTCCATTTTTTGCTAAGAGCAATCATCTACAATGGACCTTTGTGGACTGCAGTTCATGGACTTCAGACCCTCCAGAGAGAGAGGGATCAGGAGGGAAAGAGTGTACTCAGTCCTTCATGCAAGACGGTTTTGAAGCTCCATTGCTGGGTCTCCAGAAGGAGTAATGCACAAAATAGTCCCCCACTGCAAAATAGGTGTGAAAGAACCCCATAACTCTGAGTCACTAATAGATAATCATGATCTCTGTCGAAGTCACACTGCTTTTCAGGCCTATTCCATTCCTATACCTAATCATGTTTCCTTTCCTTTCCCTAGTATTGCTGCCTTTATATAGCAATAGTCCTTTCTGCAGTAATGCCAATCATTAACAATAAACTATGTTCCTTAAATAAATATTAAAATGTGATACTGTCCTTTTTTAATTTTTACTTCTCCTTTCCAGGACTCTGCAAACTACAGCCATTTGCAACAGGTTTTCTTAGGACCTTGTCTTACAAAAGACAAAATGTTCTGGCCCTAATCCAGGAAAGCACTTAGATACATGTTGACATTTAAGTAGATGAGAGGCCTTAGTGAGGTCAATTGGACTACTTACTTGTGTAAAGCTAAACCTGCCCTGAAATATTTTGTTCAATGGACACAGACTATTCAGCACTTTGAATGATTGAACTCTCCATGAGATCATACACAATTATTACTATTGCACAAATATTTTATGCAATGATAATTGCCCTCCAGATTATTTGAAATATGTACGTTTGTATTCAGTGAATAATTAATGTAGCAAATTTCAATCAACCCCACAGAAAAGGTATATGATTACTTCCAGTAAGTATAAGGTATTTCTAATTGTCATCATGTTTTTCTGCAGTGTTTTGGTGTGTTAAGATTCATTTTTTATGGAATAAGAACATCAAGATGCCTCAGCCTCTCTAATCATGAGCTGGTATTGCTGCATGTCACAGCTGAGTGTTGCTTCTTTGCCCTATAATCCAGCAAGTAGATTTTTCAGTTATGTGAGACAAAGCTCAGACTTAGTTTTTATTCTTCCTCTGCATTGACTGAATGGCTGTCTGCCCTCATTGCTGATGTATTTTTCTTATGCAGCATCATTGACTGAAACTCACGAAGAATGAGATTTTGCAGTCACTTACAGGTTCTTTCTCAGAGGTACCATGCACAGAAGGGAAAGAGGGCTCATAGGAAAGCCCATCTGTATGTGACACTTATACTCCAAAATAACTTGTTTCTGCTGGGACATACTGAGAACAAGGCTTCAAGATCTCAATGAACCACTCTACTAGAATAAATTTCATTGGTTAAAAAGTGAGATGATCATGGAGTCAGAACAACAGAGCTTATCTTCCAGCTACCTTCAGAATTCCATAAAATAAGTTAGAGTCATGATTTTAGGAAAAATTCCAAGGCTTTCTATTAGAGAAAAATTTCTTCTTTGTCTTGATATGTATACGTTACCTATATAAGTAAGCAGGAAATACTAATCAGTGAGGTCCTAATTGAGAATTATCTAGTGCTTGTCTATGTATATTTTGTATTGTTCAAGTTGTTCTGGAAGAGGAAATGTGAAAAGCTAACACACTGATTTGAAGAGTATAATTTTCTTTATGCATTCTTCATCCTGCCCATGAACTCTCTGCTGCCAGCTGAATGCCTCAGAAGATTATTAGGGAGGAGCTGCTCTCTGACCTTACGTTTTCCAGTACACAGTAATCAGTGAAGTGACCAACATCCACAGATGTGTAACTCCTCCTTGCTTGCATACTGATGTTCAGCAGGAGGTACAACACTATTCCACAGGTAAAGCCAACAAGTTTACAGAGTCTCAGAGTTTAACTAGCTGCCAGAAAAAAAAATAAAAGTTATATTCAGTTCTATTCAAATTAGCCCCTTGAAATTTGAAGACTATCTGAAATCACAATTGGGCTACACAAGCCTTTTCACTTCTCAAAACAGCGTTGCAGCAACAACCTGCCTGTCAGGCACTCGGCACTTCCTGCCCGCTCTGCGGTGAGGAAGGCCCTGCAAAAGGCCGTCTGTCTGCGGCACTGGGCAGCAGCAGGAAACCAGGGGGGCATCCGAGAACAACACTTTAACCCAACCCAGCTGGTTAAAGCCCTCATGAACACTTTGCCTGAGCTTGGCCAAAGGTTTAATTGGCTCCTATGAACTAATCTTGTCTACCTTGTTTTATGCTGGCTTGCCGTTGCTTGTAAAACAGGAAGCAATGGCGAGACTGAACTCCAGCTAAAATATCTTCTGTTTTTGTTTCATGATCGTTTGTTTGACTCAGCAAATCTATTGTTTGTTGATTGTTTTTATTACGATACCTAGGACTTCGGTAATTCAGAAACTCTCAGAGCACTTTGGCTTTGAAAATATGTTCATGATCATTCACAGTTCTTAACAATATCAGTTCAAAACACTTCTGCATATTTGTTTTGTTACAACACTATCAGTGTGCTATTCTAAGGAGAACACACCTTCAAAAAGTATTCAAGAACACATATTGAGAAAAAAGGAACATTTCTCTTTCCAAAGTATGCAAATTGTAGACATGGCTTGAAAAAATAAGCCTAGTCATTAAATTCCAACACAAGAAAATACCCTGTTGTTTTCTTCAGTGTGAAAGAAATTCACAAAACCTTATGAGTACTTTGACCCAAACTCCTCTTCAGATCTACCTGGAACAAATACCAGTTTTATATGCCTTCTGCTCAAGTGTATGCATTTGAGCTTTCCCTTTCTCTTTTTCTATCAGTGTTTCCTAAGTGCCTGCCTCTTGCTTGTTACCAGGCAACAGAACAATATTACTCTGTATGCACATCCAGCAATAAATGACATTATACTGTATTTTTGCAGAGTTTCTCAAAGAAAATAAAGATGTCCTGAAATACTGTCTTGTGAGATAAACAGCTACTGCCCAGAGGACATTTAAATGCTTAAAATGCCGACTACTTTCTTCATAGAAAGGAAGAGATTGGGAAAAAAACCTCAAACCTTTCTCTAATAGAGGAGCTCCTACCCAAAGTGAATTTATAATGCTAAAATAGACCTCACTGCAGAAGAAAGCTGCTTCAGTTGTTATTTCAGAAAATTAGCAGCCTTTTAGGTTCTACAGCCACTTGCATAAGCCTTGATTTTACAATCAAGGCAAAATTAATGAAGCATCAACAGACATCAAGTTAAAGTACTTTTCAGTGTCCCCAAGACGAAAATGCTGTCTTTATAACAAAGCTCTTTTTTTCCTGTTTTCTTTGCTGGTTGGATGTCAATAAAAGCCAAGAAAGTTTAGAAGTTTGCCCAATTATTTTTGGGGTTTGATAGCAGTTCTTAAAGGTGGGTTCAGATCCAACCTAATCATACACCTCTTAACCCAAATCATCACTGAGGTGAAGGATGGTTTGCAACCCTTCATCTGGAATCAAATTGCATTTAAGAAAGGTCTGACGCTAGGCCTTGACCAAAGTAAGTCTAGTTTCTTTTATGTAGTTTTGATTCAGTTTCAGATTTCACATTGTAGGTCAGATTCACCTTTTTGTAACACTAAGATAAGGACCTGCATGCTTTTGCAGTTTTTTCTGTCCTCTCATAAAAGAGAAAGATTTAATTTTAAACAAATAGCCCATGTAATCCTAGCAGAACATGAAATATCTTGAATTCCTTATCCCAGATTCTTAAATAAAAAGATAGGCAGTGGTAACAGTGAATAGCCCTCACAGGTGTGTTATACAAATTTATCTTGAAACAATGTCAGGGGTGAAATCTCAGAATAGTCAGCCTGTTTTTTGATTCTGCATCATTTAAAAGACATTTTTAATTTAAATTTATAAGGGAAGATTTCATATTTGTTACACTTCAGTTAGACTTTTTTTTTTTTTTTCTTGCTTGCTTGGGTTTAGATGTAAAACTTTAGGTGATTAATGTTTTTGGACTAGACAAAAATCTATTCCCAGAATTATTTGACTCATGACCTTCAGGACAGACAGTGCATCAGGATATATATGACACCTGAAAAAATAGCTCCATTCCCTGCTGCTGTTGATTTAAAAGTGGTATACAGTTACTTGCTAGATAACAGCAGAAAGATTTGTGGTTTGTTTTCTTGGATCTCAGAAAATGCAGTGCAGCAAAATGATGCATTCTCAGCTTGTCTAGATAACATAAACAGCACTGCTCAATGCATACATTTGACATTTTATTTACTTCAGAAGTTAGCATAGATCAGCACTGAGTCTGTAAAATAAACATCTCAGTTCTGTTTCTAGTTCTTGCAGGAGGGACCAAATGCAAACACAGGATTAACTTATTTACAGAATGGCTGGAGTGTTGGCTGGCAATTGCCAGTAGTGGGAATATTACACCTTGGTCAAAAGAAAGACTACAGTCTGCACTGAAATATAAATAGCAATCACAAGAACTAACACCTCAAGGCATAACCTGGCTTGTAGTTTACTGCCATTTCTTGTATACCAGTCCTTCTCCATGTACAGTTTTTTCAGCTGAACAAAAAATATTACCAGCTTATTTTACAATTCATAAAATCCAGTACATGCAAGTGTACTTCCTGAACCTTATATAAAATCCCCAAGTGGTAGGCAACAGCATATTTTCTCTTCAGAATAAAGCAACAATTACATCACATGGGATGAGAGTGAGTGATAAGATTATATGCCCAGAGAAATCAGCTAGATCCCTTATGTGTTCATTCTAACAGTTGACTTTGTTCATAGAAATTTTTTTGAGGAAAAAAATTCAAGTCAGACAAAAAAGAGGAGATGGTGGCACCTGAACTCTTCTGAAGCCAACTTCATTTTTTATCTTATCAAAGGTATAATATTTGAGTAACCCTACTAAATAACATGGGAGAAAAAAACACTTAAAAGTGAGTTTTATTTTTTATGTGTTGCCAATGATGGGGAACAATATTTGCATAATGAGTCCCTTTCCACAGTCAGAGGCACACAACTTGCAATTTCAATTATTTTAACCTAAGCTAAATGAAAAAATAGACTGTGCTATCTCCTAAAAAACAATCAATAGCTACTGAAAGGATCAATAATCTAAAAAACTATTGACTGCTCATGTCACAACCTGTACTTTCCATTACACACTAAATACAACTGTAGATCAATATTTGCCAGATGCCCATTTGGAAATGAAACATTCTGTGGTCTCTGTCCTCAACTTGCAAAAAAGTATTGGTGCTTACATGCCATTTAAACATCCCTTGGTGTGCTGCAATATTCCACTTACAGCACCTCCCAGAAGTCTCATTAACTTCTTTTTCTAAACTTAGTGAGGGAGGTACTTTCTTTGGCTTTCTTTAGTCTGCCCCTCATCGTACGAATCAGACTTCATTGTTCTGACAGTAGAGATGTGTATATTTGGAAAGAGATGAGAGGAAAGTTCCAGATCTGGTAATGAGGGGAAGTTCCTTATCTTTAAAGATAGCTGACTATGAAGACTAACACTTTGGTCATGCAAGGATGCTTCTCTTGCACACCTGTATTATTAATGGATCTCCTAAAAACAATCACCCCTTTTTTGTTAAAATGAAAGGCTGAACAATACAAAAGCTACTCAGCTGTTAAAATCCCACTGCTATTCCCTCAAACAATTTGAGGCACTGAATTTGTTGAGCATGGAAATGTTCCCATCTCTCAGTTGTAAGTGGCATGGCCACAAAACACTCAGAGCTGCAGCACTGACCAAGGGCAGAGGGGCAGTGGTGGCTCTGCTGACAGGATTTCTCTCTAAGTCCTGCAATGAGAACTGTGGCTCTGCACATCTGAAGGAAGAGCTGGGCTTTGTGTTGTCAGGGGGGGAGAGAAGGTTTAAATAGGTAATTTTTAGAGACTGTCAAACCATAAAGTGTAAACATTGTTAACATCTCTTTAAAATTCTGTCAGGGAATGAAAGCCACCTGGATGTGTACCATCCTACAGTTGCAAAAACATTTAGCAAACCATATGCTGCCCTAGAAGACAGGCTGTAGACAGATCCTCACTGGTGGGTTTGAGAGCAGCAGCCAGTAGCCATTGCCCAATCCATGCAGCACCACGTTTCCCCTTTCTGCAACAGTGTTTGCTCCATCAGCTGCCACACAAGGTCCTAGAGACAGGGGGCACTGCTAGGGAAAGTAGAGACGCGCAGTGTCTCTTTCCATTTACATTCATGTAGTAGGGATTCTAACATCCATCTGATTTACCTTTTGTTATTAAATAAAGTCTAAATCTCCTTTTGCATTTGAATTTGCACAACATGGTTCCATAGAGAATAGTTGCCCTTTTTCAGTATAATTCTGCAGTTACTTTATGGGTGTCTTTAGTTTTACATCAGTGAGAAATGGGTGTAAGTGATTTCAGTCAGACATTAGGATTTTTCACAAGTTTTCTGTAACTCGGAAAAAACACTGACTTAATAACTGCAATGTAGATGTTTTTAGCATGCTGTCAAGGATTGCTATGCAATATGATTCTGAAAATTAAAAAGTCAATTGCTTACATTTTACTGTCTTGTCTGAGCAGTCTTGGTGAATTTGCCAGTACACTAGTGTCTGTGAAGCAGAATTTGGCCCAGTGATGCAAGATGCCATCAGCATTTCAAAACAGGCAATGTTTTGCAATCGTGACAAATATCCTATAACTCACATAAATTACATATACTTGCACAGACTTCTGTTTGGTCACACAAAAGACTCATTTTTTCCCTAAATTCCAAATGGCTAAATCTGGATCCCTTCCTCTCAATCCTGCATGCCTACCCTATCAACATTAATTAACTGTATGCTTCTCAACCCTGTATCTTCTCAGTCTCATAAATTATTCTGGCCCTTTCAGCCTGACATTAATTACAGTGCCTCACAATTCACACTGACACACTTTATCTTGGATTCAAACTGTCTCTTATGGTGGTAGTTCCAACCATGCATTACAGTCCTACAGTTTGTACTAGTCTCTCCCAGCTTTCATACCTGTAGCCTATAATATATCTATCAGCTTCATCATCTTACCTTGTCCTCTGTCCATCACTGCTCCTTTTGCACTTACCTAGGTTTTCTGCACTCCTTTTTCAGGCTCAGGGAGGAAAGTCCATAGCCCTGAACACCAGGCAGAAGGAGAAACAGGGCATTTCAGCAGAGACTGGGGAACAGAGAAAGCTTAAAAATATTCAGAGCTTTTCTTACAAATTAATGTATATTCTTGGTGGATTAATACAGAAGTTGGTTTGAGCTATGCACTCATACAGAGATCAGTAATTTTTCAGCTACTAATTATTTCTGCTATACTGGGGAAAATGCAAAGTTCCCAATAGTGACTAATTTAGACATCCTGGGTGGGTTTGCCTAGCTGGGTTAAAGAGCAACAGCGTGGTCAACTCCTGTGGGAATTTTCCAGCCCAATGGCTCTGCAGCATCTATATTTTGGTGGCTTCTGGGAGCACACAGCTGCCAGCTGGAGGCTGGCAGAGCTTGTGGGGATGATCTCTGCCGACAAACGCCCTGGAGGCCTCACTGCCTTCCCCTAAGGCTTCTTCCCAGCTGCAGGATGCTGGTGCCGACCAGGGAAACCACAGCCCCAGAGGAAAAAAAAACAGCAGGGAGACAGAGAAAGGTCTCAGAGAGGCAGCAGCAGCAGAACTGCAGAATATTGCACTGTGAGAAAGAAAATCATGAGATGAAGGGAGGGAAAAAATCCAAACTATTTCTACTGTTCTTCCTCTAGCCCCTCTTCCTCATTTTAGGATTTTTAGGAAGAAGCAGACACCTGCCACCCTCTCAAAACCTCCAACTTCACAGTGAGCACATTCCCAGGAGCCCACAGCAGTTCTGGAGCTTTTCAGCCATGGCCACAATAAGGCTGTCACAGCCACAGACAGACCAACCCAAGGGAAGCAAAGCCTATCCTGCTGTCTCAGGAGATGTTTCCATTCCCCATAGCTACAGCAAGAGGTTTGAGCTGGGTGTCTTACTCCAGTTAGGGAGCTTGGCACCAATGCCTGCCACATTGCAGTAAGAAGCAGGATTGGAGATACAGGATTGGAGCAATATACTCTACACAAGATCTGTGTTTCCCTGAATGTCACAACTCTTGGCCTCTTTGTGAAAAGCAAAGAAGCAGAGAGAGTGAAACAGCAGAGCAGACAGAGAAAGAATCCAGGCTTGAGGATAACACCAATAAGGGAAGGATTATTTCTATCAGAGAGCAAAATCACAGCTTAGAAGGAGGCATTAGGAAGGAACACTGTCCATATAGGAAGGAAACCTGCTCAGAATTTGATTTTATTAGAGAAATCTAATATGATCTTTACAAACATATACACCAGATCTTTCCTTCATTCCAGCAGGTTATTATTGTCCCTCTTGACTTTACAGGCAGAAGCCTAAACTCCAGTAGCAAGTCCCAAATCTTTTCAAAAATAGCCTACTTAACTCTTCTTTATTTGATTACAGGCCCACAAAAATTTCCAGGTGCATTTTTTTAAATTATGCTGCCAAGAACATGAGAATCTGAGCTGCCACAGTCAGCTAATGCAGTCATTTTGGACAGCTGTATTTCAGGAAAAATACCAGCATCGTGATCCAAACAATGACTTGGAGAAGCCTGAGCAAACCTGCAAGACCATGATGCAGAATGCTGCAGAAACCATCATTGTATTTTACTAATTAGATTAGAATTAGCTGGAGTTTTAGTCAAAACATGTGAACATTTACTGTGCTATGTACCCTGCTGACGTTAGCATGATGTTGAATTACAGCTACATACGAATAAAAGCTCTTTCAATGAGCAATGAATCCAATATTTTCCTAGTGAACTTCTGAACCTCTATTATTTCAAAATGTATTAACATTGCTGGTAAAGGAAGAGAGAGATTTATGACTGATGGTTTGGAAATTCTTGCTTTGTGAGGCGTTCTGAGGACAAAACAATCATGAGAAATCTACGCCCTATCTGCCCAAGCAACTTGTGCCCCAAAGCCAATCAGGAAACAAGCCCAGCCAGGATTTAAACAGATGCCAAGAACAAATATTATCTGTCCAAGAAAGTATATTAATAATTCTTTAATCACAAATAGATGTGATCCATGCAAAAAAGCCAACAAACATATGGCTGGAGATACCACCATAAAAGACAAAAGAATCAAGCTATCAAAATCTGTCCTGATGGTAATCAAGTGACATCTGGTGCTTCTCTAACTGGCTGAAGAATGTCCCTGATATCATTGGATACAGTATTCCCTAGTAATGTATAACATAATGAAATATTCAGTGTAGTTTCCCCATTTGTAATGGGAATAATGGAAATTTCCACTAATTTATTGGAAAACTGATTTCAAATCTATTATTGAAAAGCCTTTTTTTAATAGATAAGTGCTAACTTCAGTTTTTCTCCTTGTTACTGCTCTTCTTGTATCTCAGTTCTTATTGATACCTTCTTATCTCCCATGTTATTGTCTACTGAAGATGCTGGTAAAGACTGTCTAGTCTGACCACAGGCCAGGGAATACAACACAGCCATCTATGCATCAAGCCCAATAGAGTCTGCTTGGGTTATATTCAACAAAGATGCCTGTTTTTCACTCTTTAGTTTTAGTGCTCTTTCCCTACTCTTTTCTTCTTCTCCAACAGGCTGAAGTAATTCATCCCACTGGAGACACAGGAGCCCTATGACGCATTTTGTCGCCTGTGGGGTCCGTCAGCTGAGAGATTGTGTTTGATTCCTTTTACTTTATTACATAATTTAAAAATATAGTAATAAATTGTAGCATAACTTTGAAATTTACCACAGGCCACAAAGAGAAGTAGTTCATTTTATTGCAGTAGAGTCAATCTGCAGAGATACTGCAACTAACAAAATACCCTATCTCACAAAATCCATAAACTGGGATTTGACTTGATAGATTGGGAATATTGTTTAAATGGTTAATTTATTGACTGCCTCTCTAAGACAAATTATGTAGAGAATTCAAATCCTATGTACTCTAGCCCTGCAAAGATCTTAGGGAGTATCTAATAAAAGATGTAATGAACTATATACAGTATTGTGTATTGATACTGTATTCAGTTTTCATTTTCTTGTTTAGATAAATCACCTTTTTCACTGGATTCATACTTACAGATCATCATAAAATTTCTCCTTCCCCCTTACTGTCCTTATCTGCCTTTCCCACTCCTTCCCTTATTTTTAAATACCTCCCACATTTCCTGGCCCTCACGCTCCCCCTCCCTCCCGCCTCCATCTTTTCCACCTTTTTTGCACTATTTTTGTTTTCTTCATTCTTGCTTTTGACATCCCATCCAGGATCTATGAAATTATTCCTTCTGTACCGTTCATTATTCCCCACCTCCATACAGTATGCAAAATACCATAAATGTCTGCCTGCATCTCTCGCTCCCTTCTCAGAGCCTCTCCTTGTCCCCTGTGCCTCAGAACACTTTCTGCACATGCTGCATACCCTGCAATCTTCTCTTATTATCCCTTCCGCTATTCATTCAAGCTCTTGAAGCCCATCCAGTTTATCCTCTGTACTCTGGCTCTTTTTGCTGCCAGAAAATGGTTTAGTTCTCATATTTCTGGGCAAGGAAACAATCTCCATTTCCTATCTCACTTCCTGGATACTGTTTCACCATCAAACGTCTCTGTCCTTTATATTCAACCCCTCTTTCGTCTCAGGCCTAGCAGTTCTCGAATTTCTGTCTTGCTTTCTGCCATTTAGAAGTTCAGGTATTATAGCATTTATCCTTAATGTGTCGCTGCTTCTTTATTTGAAACTAATCCAATGTCAAATATAGATAACCAACCTATCCCAAACTTCTCCCAGAGTACACAGTTACTGAGAGAGAGTTCTTTCTAGACAAATTATTTACATGTCCAATGCCATTGTAGAATAAAGAATGACATTGGCCCGTGCAAGGAAATCACTGATTCTCAAAGGTACACCGGAAAATCCCATTCAATACAGTTTCATGTTCTGTGGTGGTTTGCATTTAAATCACAATAGAGATTTTCATTACTGTCTTGGCCAGGTTAAAATCCTCAGAGTACTAGCAATTATATTTTCTAAATATCCTCATTTCCCACCATTTCCTCACTCATCTGTCAATGCTTGTTCCCCACTGTAAATACCAAAGTTCTTCTAGGGGATAACTGCTCTTTTGGTCAATTCTACTTAAAGCCTTGAACATAATTTTGATCATAATTTCCTTCCAGTGTCCCAGGTCTCTAAAACTAAGGTATAACTTCTCTTTTTCCTCCTGGGGATGCCCACTTTACAGCTTATATATTTAACCTTTGAGTCAGAGAGAATTCTGTTAGATTTTTCTGAGATGGCAGAAGTCATACGTGGCCTGGCTGTCTACTGCTTCTTTGGAAGAATTAATTACAGCAATGCTTGCTTCAATTCTCCAATAAAGTAGCAGTATTCCTAGATATAGTACAAACTTTCACATTCAAGAGGGAAAAAAAGCATTTCACTTGGGTTTACAGTTAACTCCTCTAGTCTAGACTTCAAAGTGAGACTGTATTTATGAGATACAGTAAGTCCTGAGGGCTCTTGGTTTGAAAGTCACTGAAAAAATCTCTGAAAAGCAGAAAGTGTGGAATCTCCTCTCCCTCTTGGAACAAAGTTATGATTCATGATCAGCAAGCAAGCTAAAATAATTCTTTTAAAAAAAATCAAAAAGAAAATCAGTGATTAGAGAGTCCAGTCACATCATAACTACCATATATTAAGATTCAAGTTGTTAATTCTGAGTGGAGGTAAATTCTGCATTTTCTTCTAACAACTGCTGAAGAGATCTTACCCAAACTGCCTTCATTATGGACAGATACTAATCTCAGCTTCTTAGAAATGTGTCTGTAACAGTAGCCAGGCATGAACCCTATGTTATTTTTCAGTGCTGCCAATTCTACACTTAGGATAGAAACATGAAGATTAAACCTGTCCATCATCTGTACTCAGGATCACTGCAGCTCCTTGTTGCTCAGGATTGCCTCCTGTATCTTAGAGGGAGATTCTTGTTCACCACAAAAAACCAGAAAGGTCTTCAAATAAACCTGGTCAGAAAATTTCTGTCCTTCAGCCCTTTTCCCTTTGCTTTGATACACCGACTGCAAGGAGAGGGAAGTAGGAATGTGGCTGGATGGTTTCTACAGCACACACACACTTCAAAAGAAGCAATCCTCCCTGTTTACTCACTAGCTACTTGGTCAAGAGGGCAGCCACTGCCACTATTTTATAGTGCAAAGTGGTTTTACAGCATCAAAGAGCGTGACTGATTATTTTCACTACTGCCTATATGGCAGTAGCAGGCCACTGCCAGGTTGTAAATTCTAAATGCTAAACAGTAATTTTGATTATATTTTATTATTGGAAGAACAGTCCACTCTTCTTGGAAACATTTCCTCCTTCCCTCTCCTCCAAGACACCCATAAATGATTTCAGTCTTTTCAGGATAGGGATTTCAAAGTGCCCTTTCAATTAAAAACCGTTTTTACTAGCTTGGAGGGTTCTCTGGTTACAGTTTGGTTTTTACAGTTCTATTTTTAGAAATATGGTAATCTGAAACTACAAGACAGGGAATACCACTGGTTCTTCCAGCAGCTGGAGATGAAGCACGTTCCAGGGTTAAAATGTTCTTGGTTAATACTTGCAGTAATTTTGTCTATAATTATTCTCACTGCCTGAGAAATGTCTACATAAGTGGGAAGATTATGGCTTTGTGGTGGTTCAGAGTTTCTGAAATCCCTCTTGTTCCATTGTGTTGCATCTGTGAGTCTGCTGAAAAAGAGAAAGTATAGCTAAAATTTGACATTTCAAAATATATGGCTGGTGCAAAATTTCAGAAGTAAAATTTGGCTGGTGCAACTCGAGAAAAAAATAGCTGGAATTCTTCCAGCTATGCTATCCTGAAGCACATTGCCGGAGACATTCAGGATGAAACACTTCGCAGTTAGCAATAGCTTTAGGATGGATATACACATATCCTGCTTCCACACTGGGCACAGGCACACAGCATGCATTATGCCTGCTCACTTGCACAATCCCAAGAGGCTAAAGCGACCCTGAAAGAGAGGAAGGAGAACGAATGATGAAAGTGCATATGGACAATTTATCTTGAAGGTCGCTGTTTACAGAGTGGATCTGTACACAGACTGCCATGCTCACTGTAAGCCACAGGCACAGACAAAAGAAGAAAAGGTTTAATCCTTTTCAAAGAGAAGGACAAGGCTTGTTTGGTATCCCAGGTGTGATATGATGCATTGTCCCTAGAAATGAAAAATCTCTGAAAAATATGAGCAGGTTGATGATCTGATTTTGATGAAAATTTGATTTAGCATAGTTAGAAACTGCCTGAGAGGGAAAAAAAAACCCACATCAGTTTTACTTATCTTGTGAAAAAGTCTATACCCAGCTTTTTGTTTTCAAAAAACAACAAAACCCCCCAAACAACAACAAAACTATAAAGTCGACGACTAGTGCTACAAAGAAGAGCTAAGCTAAACTCAGATTGAAGAAGTCAAAAGGGAATAATAATATTCGAAAAGTTTTGAAACCTACATGGGACAAATCAAAACCCACAAAGCCATGTAAAACTCCCAGCAGTGTAACAAAAATTACAATCCCTACTATCAAACTCCCAACTTGATCAACTGCAGAATCACCCTCAAGTCAGTTCAGTCAGTATAAATAAGCAAGATAACGGAAACTATTACTTATTTTTCTCCACCTTTCAACTGTTTGTTGTGTATGACTTCAGGTAATTTGGGCAAGACTCTGCCAAGCTTTTACGTTAAATGTTCCAAGAGGAGGGGACACAATTGGAAGAATGTTTTCTGGGCTTAGAGAGAGAGAGAAAGAGACAGATACAGAAAGAGAGAGAGAGAAAGGGGGAGAGAAGTAAAATGTCTTCGACTCAAGGAGAGCTAGATGGAGATGCTGAACGGAGAAAGGGGGTGGATGACACCGAAAAACTGAGTGCCAAAAGGGTTGAGATGAGGTAGGTGTGACAGGTGGAATTGCAGGTCTGCTGACCCAGTTTTAAAACTGAATATATATCTCCTTACCTAGGTCAGGGAAATGAGATGAAAACAAGACTCCCCAAAATCTTGTTTAGAAATTAAATACAAACTTTCTCTCCCCAGTGTATCCAATTGTATTCAACAAAAGTTTTATTTTATTTTGTATTGTATTTGTATTGTTTTTACAGAGTATCACATAATACTGTAGGCATTGTACAGAGACCCTAAGACAGCCTAGATTTAGGCTAGAAACTATACAAATGCATATAAGGAAATGCTTTTTGCTTCAAAGAACTTGAATCTACTGTTGTTTATAAATAATACTTTTTAAAAAGGTGAGGAAGAGAAAATCATAACAATCATACAGCAAGTGAGCAGCAAGGTCTGACTTTGATGTTGCTTATGATGGAATAAATCTGGAGTGGGTTGACTTCAGCCAGAAGTCCTAAACTAGTTTAAAAGCTGCATCAATCAGGAGAAAAGGAAAGGAAATTCTGGGATTTCTGGGGACGAATGAAAAGCCACAAATGCATTTTATATAATAAAGAGAGAAAAAGAAAACTTAAAAATGACACGGGGTTGAGAAATAAGATGCTGCCAATTGTTCAGGAAGCCTTTGAGAGCACTTACAGCACGCTGATGCCTTTGTTGTGAAGTGAACGTGGATGAGCCCAGAAGGGATTTCATGTAAGCAAAACCAGTTGGAAAGTCAGAAAATAATTAATTTGGTGGGAAAATAGCATGTTGAAAGTCCATCAAGCAGGCAAGAAAAGGGAAAAAGGAATATACAACAACACACAACAGAAATTACGATGGTGGGCCACTAAAGGTGCAGCTCAGAAGGGTTAGTGTCTTCCCATTTTCCTCCCCACACTTCACATACGGTGTTTCCCAGCAAGCCTTCCCACAGGTCTGACTGCTGATGGAGAGATCTGGAAGATGCTACCTGGAAGGACACACAGCACGGGCACTCAAGCCTCACATGCCCTCCTCCTCCCAGGCAACCCATGCCCAGTCAGCCAGATGCTCTGCCCACAGGCACCTTCCCATGAGAGGACAGGGAAAACACATTTTCTTGTAGGTGGTCCCTACAGCCAGGAACTGGGACTGTCAGTGTGAGTGACTGGCTGCAGGAAAAATTCATCTCTGGACTACTTTGCTATTTCTTTGGGTGGTACATAGCACTGCACAGGCCATAAAACAGTCAAAATGTCTTTGAGGTGCTTTTTCCCCCTATGTTACCCAGTGATAAAATAAATACAGACAAATAAAAGTGAAAGGCTTCAGGGAAGATATGAGAGGTAACTCTAAAATTTTAATATCCTTCTTGTACTACCTGATTTTGATGAGAGAGGAAAAATTCTTTTTTTGTATGCTGCCTAAGTGAGAATCACCAAATTAGACATATGGTTTCTGTCATTTTATTTTATTGTGCTGTAGTTAGAAGAAGAAATCAATAAGTAGCCACTAAAAAGGTAAATCTCCAGAGAAAGCTAATCAACCTATTATTGACTTACCTACAGTTATTTTTTGAATAGAAAAATATCAAGACAATTTTCAAGACTCAGATATCTTGATTGAACACAAAGCCTTGGCAGCACACAGAAGAGCCATCACAGTGGCAGAGAGACAACAGGAAAACAGCTTTCACTGGGCAGAGGTCACTGCCAAATTACAATACTTCACGGCTGAGGATTCACTAGGCCCTTGAAAGGAATATAGAATGTGCATTATATTGTCACCTCTAAATACTATAAACAAACCAATACCCAAATACATTTTGGAATACATATATGAATATTTACATGTTTGATTTCAGTAATAAAAATGCTTATGCAAAGTTAGATGCTTAGTCACCTGAAACTTTTTGCATGTAAGTCTTCCTGGCAGGAAACTATTTATCAATGCCCACAACCAAAGTGGACAAACCCTGAGAAGTTATGAGTAATGCGAGAGCCTACTCACACAGTACAAATCGCAGGACAATGCGTTATGTACCACATAAGATTCCTTAGTTTTTCTGCAGGGCAGTGATTTCATCTGCAGTGATTCTGCTTTCTGTCTGCTGGAATAACTCAGCTCATTCATTCAGAGGATGTTTTCTAAAAACAGAGCTGCTCTCACGTCTCAGTTTAAGGACAAATGGCCCTTTTAAAAACAAACGTCTGGCCAAAACTCTTATAATAATTGCAAATGTTACCCCGTAATTTAAGGGAAAGATCGTTACTGAACAAGGTTTTTTTTTCCCCTCGTATGCCAAGAAGACTTCCGGTTAATTTTCCTGCTACTCAAATAAATTCATATTTTGTATTCATTTATATTTCAATTAAACAATTATTAGAATCTGTAGAATTTGCTTCCTAAATTAAATAGAAATTTTTTGCCAGCAGTCTAACCTAATAGACCAACCTCGGGTCAAACTTGATTTTCTGATGCACTCAATTTTATTGCTCAGAGTGAAACATACCTTAATATAGCACTCAAGTTTCCTTTTTCTCTGCAGATCAGAACAGTAAGCTGGCTTACAAAATTAATCCTCAGAATCAGATGAATCAAATCACTGCTTATTGATTTAATAGATGAGGGTTTTATTTGATTTTGAAAATATTACTTGTAATTGGTAATCATATTTTTATGTATGCCCATTACTATTTTTATAGTGCAAAATACATGATGGCTATGTCACCTTTAATATGCATAAAGAATTGTGTCATCTCCCACATACACACCTAATCTCTCATCATTCACAGCACCAAAATTCCAAGTGATCCAGTATTTCCAATTGTACTCACACACAGTACTGGTGAAAATGCATACAGGGCATAGCAAGTGTAGTAGCCTAGTTACCTAGAGAAAAGTCTTTTTTAAAAACTTCCAAAACAAGCTGGAAATAGGTATCTATTCTTGGGCTGTAAACAGATGTTGTTCTTCTACAAAGATTCATGTGTATCCATGGTGGAAGAGAGTGTACACAGGAACATGGCCTTCCACCTGCTGTGGAGGTTATACATCTGGGGGTTGTGGGTTAAAACCAATTTTTTTCTCTGTATCATTTTATTTATTGTAATCTCTTTATTAAATTGTAACTCTGATTTGTAATCTCTTTTTGAGTTGGATTCATTTGTCCTGCCAGTTTACCTTTAAACCAGCACACTGACTCAACACCTGCTACTCCGCAAAACAAAAGTTACTGAGATATTCCCCAAAGCAGTTAGTTTCGGCTCTGTCATTTTATCAAGCTTTATGACATCTTTAATTAATAAATTTCACAATAAGCAGGATTTTCAAAAGCATTTATATTACACAGGGAGCATAAGACTCTAAATCCCATCTTTCCCATACTTTTTTTTTTGTACAGGATCTGTTACAATGGTTTAAAGAAAGAATAAATGAAAGAGTTCTTTTCTTTCATAGTTTAAGTTCTAGACCTCCATGTGAAATTCTTCATGAAATATGTTCCCAAGGGGTTTACAGCAAAGGGGTTTATAGTGAAGCCCAAGGGTTTATAGGAAACCCCCTTTGGGAGCCAGTTACTCCTAACTTCCTTTCCCAAACACAGCGATGCTATCCAACAACATTAACATAATTCAGAATTTCAGATACTGGTGGATTTATTAGCTGATGGTATTTGGGTTGCTTGGAAATGCTGCCTGAGCCTACAGATGCTGCTTTAAGCATCAACACTTTGTCAGATGGCAATAATTCCACTGCTGCTGCACTCAGGAACAGTTATGTCTTGCTGTTAAGGCTGCTCCATCCTGTGCTCGCTGCCTGAGACTTTCTCATACAAAATACTTGAATCAAAGCCCTTATCTCCCTCCTTCTTGATATTTAAACAAGGCACTATTCCTCCACAATATCTGCATCCTTCTGGTGTAAAAAGAAAAAACAATCATGTAACTGCTGGCTCATTCTTGTAGGAGGACTGCTTTTTCAAACATAATTTTCTACAGTAGATATGTGCAGTGTCTTTTTCACAAGAAAACGGCACACTCCAAGAGCCAAATCACACTGGTGGTTTGCACTACCTACCTGTCTCTCTGTTTTTCTATGAATCCCCAGCATTTCTGCTATCGGTTTCCAATGATATGATCATATTGGATTTGTGAATCCAAAGGTTGAATGAATTGTACATACTGAAAATCTGGGTTTCACTTGTTCTATTCTCTAATTTTGCAACCCTAAATATGATTCTGAGTTTAAGCTCACAAAAGTTCAATAGTTTTTTTCTTATTTTGACAATCCCACCTACCTGTAAGATTGACAATTAACCAATATTTGTACAGCTCAACTGTATTCCTCTGCAGACTATTTACATTCATGTCCAATTAAGTGTAGCCTATGGCAAACCAGAATGTACCTAATTTGTAGCCAGAATTTCCTCAAAGATTAATCAGCAATCTAAGTTGTAAATATATGTTATAGTTGCAGCAGAAAACATTGTTATTAATGTAGTACTGGAAGCTCAAAGAACTACCTGCTTCTGAGCAAAGGCCTAGGGAAAAGCTGACCTTGTAGCCAAGAAAGTGTTACTGGCCTTGACCCCAGTGTAGTGGTAGCTTAGAGTAGGTGTGGCAGTTCTGAAGACCACAACAAGGAGGAGGGGATGAAAGCTCAGGTCAGTGGCAGACGGGACAGGGTCCCTGATCAAACAGATAAAACAAGCTCTGCGGAGTACTGAGGAGCCAGCTTAGCCTCGTGGGCTCAGGGCCACATTTGAGAAGGTACAGCTGGTGACCCTGAGAGAAAAAGAGTAGAGGTCAGCAAAGGCTATCCTGTTTCACAGCATGCTGCTTTTAAGCTGAGGCTCTTGACCTCAGTTGCTGTCTGGGGTGTCCCAGGTACACCTGTGCCTTTCCATGAACCATTTATCTGGACCACAGTCCTGATCTGTGGACTGAGGTTGTCCCTGTGTCCGGGTGGAGATATGCCTGGTGATAGTGACTCCGGGCTCACACCAGCTGCTCCCGTGCCTGTCTCACTGGCTCTATGAAGAGATCAGGGCCCTGGTTTCCCAGTCCCCAAGGAACAGCCCTCCCTGAGAGGTGGGAAATGGAGAAGAGAAAATGGAAAAGAAGATACTGGCCCTAATATAATCCAGACAGTGCACTAGGATGCAAGGAACAGAAGAATCCAGATGCATAAGAGGCATGAGGTCTGATCAAATCTCACCCACATCTTTTCTAATCTGGAGCAGGCAGAGGGTTAATTTGAGGTACCCTTGAGCTGCTGACAATCGAGTCACACCTCAGGTGACACAGTAGGTCAGTCCATCCCTGCTTTTCGTTTGAAGTGGTGTGGCAAGATGGAACTGCTTCTCATCCTTACAGAGGAGTATCTGTATCAAGCATCACGAGGGATTCCCTTGCCCTCTTCCTTTTAAAAACCAGCTGGTGAGTGGATTGAAAACCTTCCTTTAATTGCCTGGACAAACCGCTGAATAGCAGCAGACTGCTGCTGATGTGCAATAAATGGAGCTGGATTTCTTTTGCAGGCTATCTTAACAAATCCATGCTTGTTTTGCTTTAGGAGCCAAACAATTTCCCTGCTACCAGCTTGTCTCTGCTTCATGTATCCACTTTAATGTATTTTAATCCAGTATCTTATAAATCCCTGTCTCTTTTCCTTCAAAATGCAGATAAAATTGCAAGCTGACCCTTTAATTATCAAATCCAAGCTGCATAATGCTCTTCTGGTCATTCTATGATAGTGTCTTTAGGACCTCACAAATAATTTAGTTAATCAGACTCCACATTTCATCTATGTCCAGTCAGGTTTATTTGGTTGGTTTTTTCCTTTCAGATCAATATATGTATAAACAAGTTTATGTATAAAGCCATTTATCACACTGATCTGCTACCCAATGACGAAGACAGTGTGTCTGCCACAACTAAAGTTTATTCTGGAAGTGCACTCTGCTTGTAAATGTGTATTTGTAGGTAAAAAGGTTCCCTGCATTCTTAGGGAGGTTTTCAGCAAGGCCTTTTTGACATGATCAGCTTATGACCAGCTCTGCCTAACGCAAATGTCTCACACAGAAAGACAAAAGGCTTTTTCTGCCTACAGATGCCTGCCAGAGCCTGTGACCCTGCTGTGCCTACAGGCACTTTTTGGTATCGACTACGATGTGCAAGTGCTGCACTCCAGATTTCACACCTCTGCAGCAAGACAGCTTCCTTCTACAGCGGTGGTGAGATACTGCAAACACATCCCCTCTTCACATATCCTCGCTTTCAAGAAAAAGATTTAAGTCTTGCCCATTTCCTCTCTGCCGATTGTAGCTTTCCTTCCCAAGTTAAGGCAGCTGTTGCTGTTGCAGCTGCAGCAGCTACTGGTGCACTTGACTCCTACTTAAAATTAACAAAGCACTTTCTATTTGCTTGGACAATGACAGTCTGCTTGGTTTCTGCTGCGATGCTCTCCAAGAGTTCTGGGAAGGGTTATTCTCTGCCACATCATCCAGACTGTGCATGGTTTGGAGCTGCCTGCAAGACTTATTTATGTGTCTGATGGAGTCTTCCTCCCTGTGGTGTCCCAGTCACAATCTGGGCTTTTTTAATAGGATCTCCATCCCCCATCCCTAGTTGCAAAATGGCTCTTCTGCCTTAGATCAGTTGCAAGCATTGCTCTCTCTCATATTGATTTAGTTCCATTCAGTGTCATCCCTTAGTATGTTTTTTTCTTCTGTCCCAGAGTTCAGTTAAAGCTGTGGAATAAATAGAAACATGTTTCACTCAGTGTGGGAATATTAATTGATTTCTTACTTTTCCGAAACAAGTTCATAAAAACAACTCCGTCAAGGAGAGTGACCTACAGAAGTACTCTAGCTTTCAATAAAAGACAAGCACCATGATGCAAGAGAAAATACTCAGAATTAAGACCTGGAGCCTGGTAATTGACTGTGTAACCCAATCACAGTCAAATACTTTCTTGCTCAGAGCAGATGTTTTATAGAGCAACGGAACTGAGTTTGGACAGGCAACCTTAGCTTGATCTTTTTGGTGTAGTATACTCCATGAAAATCAAGATAACCTCTGTGCATACACTGGCTTATATTATATGAAAAACCTCAACAAATCTCCCAGAAATTCTGCAGTGAAAATCTCTCTGGTATTATTTCACATTCAGAATTTTACTGCAAGAATTACACAAACACTGTGTCCTTATTACAGGTTACTTATCACACTTTTAAATGTCTTTGCTGTTATCTCCCATTTTCTTTTCTCTCTAACCATATTTTACTACAGGATCATGGACATTTAGTCCATTTAAGTGTGTAATGGGGACACTAAGACTAAGTGTAATTAAAATCCTTCTAACTAAAATGATTACTTATTCAATTAATAGAAACATAATTCTTTCTTAATTTTCATTTGCTGACAGTGCCATCTTCCACTTCCAGTGGTCTTTCTGTAAGCATTGACTCTTCTAGTCAGCAGTATTACATCAATAAGTTCATATGCCTGACATGCTGTGATTAAATAACAAAACTATATAACAAAACTAAAATTCGGGTAGGATTTTATGCAAAACATTCTACCTTGTCTAATTTGAATTTTATTTTTCAATGGTCTGAACTTCAGAGAGCTACAGTTAAAGCAAGAGACTTTTGAAATATTAAATATTGAATATTTAGGAAAAAGAATATATTTTACATGTATGTTGCAGCAAATTCCTCAAGATCAACCTAAATTTTTTTTCTGTAAATTGTAAAAACTTTTAGAGGGAGTGCATGAAATAGTTAAAGCAGACAGTACACTGCAAGATGCAGCCATTTGATTTTACTCTATTTGTCTAGTACCTAGCAGATAGAAACTCAGCTGGGATTTCTGTTTACTACCATCAGAGAAATCATCACATAAATAGCTGAGATGATGTCACTTTAAAAAGGTACACAAAACAATAGCTGAAAATACTGAAAAATAACTTGCAATATGAAGAAATACATTACTATACAATAATGAAATATAAGGAAGCAAAGGCATTGCTTTCAACAAATGCAAAATAAACTGGCAGTACCTTTGTTATACAGTTTCCATATTTCATGATGTCAGGTTTACCTGTTATTGCTCGAGTTATCTCTTCTCACAGACATTTTCCTTAGCAAAAAAATCCTCAAAACTAACAAAAAAATCACAAAAGAAAAAGAACCACTCAGACCTGTGTAAATATGACAACAAATAGTATACAAAATAAAAAAAAAATAGGAAAAAATGTATATATAACTGCTGGCCAAAAAAACCAAAACAACAAACAGCAGTTCTCAGAGTGCCCTTCATTACCTCAAAAAGCACTGGTATGTGGTCAGTATAGTTTCTGCTTTTCAGGGATGATCATCTGTTCAGTTTGAAAACAAGGAATATTTTTTTCAAACTTTAAAACACATGGACAACCACCTGGAGAAAAACCCATAATACATGAGCAAGCCTTATGAAAGCTTTGATGGCTTTGGGCTCCCTCTTGCATTTGGAAATATTGGTGCTATGCATGTACTGCAAGCGTGTCACCAGCTGTCACAGAGACTCGATACGTGGCATGCCATGGTCTATGTGCTTTTGTATGTGTGGCCTGAAATAGGGGTGAAGGAAAGCAGGAGAGAAACACAGTGACCTGAGGGATCAGGTTTTCAGCTTTTGGCTTAGGAGAACATGCTTACACACCAAAATCACACAATTCTATTCTATGGAAGTCAGAAGAGTACGAGTAGTGTGTGCCATCCCTGGTGCTTCACTCAAAAGGTGCTCACCTTGTAATAGTTTATTCCTTCACAGAACAGCAGAATAAGCTGCAGCAGTTAGTCTGTCCATAAATGGTGCATGTGAGGAATTGCGCAATAGAGCTCCACTGGAAAAGAAACTGTAACCCTATCAGCTCACATTCTTCTCATGTGGGTATAACCACGTGTTGATCAAGCCTTAACAGGGGCAGCGATTTGCCAGGGCTGAGAGTGTCCCTGCAGATAACAGAGGAAGGCTAAACAGCCATGGCAGAAAAAAATGACAATATATCAAAAAGCATCACAACATACTGAGGTCTTAATAGTTAATGATTTAATATGCCAATACTTTAAATGAAGGCAGATACTATACAGTTGAGAAGCAGTCATGAAATTTTTCTCTGATTCAGGAAGTGCTTAAAACTGATCAGGGAATTGGAGTGTGTGGTTTTTTTATGGTTTAGTGACTGAAAATGATGATACAAATGAAACCACTGAGCAAAAAAGTTCATTTCAGGCTAATGCACAAACAGAGCTAGAAAAACTCAGGACTCCATTATCATATAAAAGTAATCATGGCATTCATCTCTACCTGATGCAGCATGCTTTTCTAGTTAAACAGCCTTACAGATGATGAGCCTAACTATTATTTTTTAATAGAGGAGTCACTGTTCACAAATTTAAATATAATTGTAAAAAATCAGTTCACTAAAGACATACTTTTCACAACTCGCAAGAAGAAGAAAGTCATTAATTAGAAACATAGAACTGTCCATCCTGCCACCAGAGCTCAATGTTTGTCACTAAAGGTATGTCCCTGTCAAACTTCTGTTCACCCAAGGATACCTTTTGTTAAGAAGAAGGAATGGTAGACAGGAAAATGCAATTTTAAAAAAAATCTATTTTCACTGCTAACCACAACGAAATGAAATACAGAGTGCAAAACTCTTCATTTTTGCTAATCCAAACAGCATTGTACAAAGACAGCCAGAGAGCAGGGAGGGGCAGGATCTGTCCTCACCTACACAGCCTTCATTGCCCTATGCATGTCCCAGCTCACTGTGAAAATCCCTTTCCTCCACAGATTACCTTGTGGCCACATCAATCTCTACATGTATTTGAAGCAGTCCCTTTATATCAGTAGAAGTGCTCGGTTGCCATAGAAGGGAATTTGATTCAAAAGCAACATGTACTCCTGTAAGCAATCAGTGCCTGGCAGCCCCCCAGCCAGGGGTGCAGAGCTCTTGTGCTGACTGTTCAGGTCCGAACAACAGCCATGGCTGTGCTCATGCGCACAGCCCTGATTTCAGGTCTCCCCTATAGTCCTTGCCATCCTAGAACATCTTTTTTTTATCCCTGTCTTTTTCCATTCCAAGTGCCAAAACAAAAAAAAAGTGAGGACAGTGTTATTGTAACATGATGCTGAGGGCATGTGCTGTACACCATGAGGGCATGTAGGGGTTGAGGTGATGTTGGGACAGCGATGGAGGGCTGGGGACAGAGCAATGAGTGCTGTCTATACTGCCATCTGTAACAGTAACTGAGGCAGAACCTCCAGACATACCCAAGTTTTTTCCTACAGAGAACCAGCTGCTTTGATCCAAAAGGGACGCCAGGACTGAAGCAACATGTGTGCAGTGTGCACAACTGGGCACAGACACAGGAACTAAGCAGAAAACTAAGGCAAACGCACCCTATTGTAGCCCCCTATGAATTCATAGCAGGGGGACAAACTTGGTATCATCCTATCCTGTCTGTCATCTAGCAAAAGAAGATAGCAATATAATGGAAACTGAAGCTGGAAAAATTCAAACCAAAGCGAGATAAACACAGTAAAGGCAGAATTAATTACTCATGGGTAAAGATATATTTGTTGTAACTATAACTGGTTTGATATTATTGAGCTCTTCCTAAGAGTAACACAGTGGAGTGATGGGCACAGGATAACATCTTGTGACAGAAAAAAAATAAATGCCTGCCTCTGAAGCAGCCCTGAAAACCAATTATTTAACTATGTAGGTTTCCATCTCTCTTCTATAAAATATTATTAGCTTTATGTGACACTAAATAAGTTAAAAATGCCTCCACATTTGAGAGAAATTCTAATCTATCGCCACTCAAAAAAAGGACATTATGTTTTTCTGTGAAAATTGCTGATCCACGAGAGGTGAGGGGCTGGAGTAACCTAATACAATGAGAGAAACATGAGCCAGTGACATAACACAAGGCACAGACATGCATTCTCATAAGCATCACTTCACATTCAATATAACTGCTCTGTTTTAGTGACAGTTTAAATCATAATGACAATGAAACTGAAAACTCCTACTGACTGTAATATAACTATCCAGCACTTTTGTAATTTATCCAGCAGCTTGTACGTATCCAGAGTAATAAATAAAAATGTGTGTTACATTTTGTGGTTGCTGAGCTGATGTAAAGTTGCAGATAATTTTTTTAAAAAAAATAACAGTTCTTTCCAACCTTCAGACAACCTTTCAATTAGGTTGGGTTAGCAGAGGAAAGAAAATATAAGAATTTTGTAATATCTTTCAAATACCAAATCATTCTCCAGAACAATTCAAATCCTGTGACCCCTCCTTTCATGTCTTCTAGTGCTCACTTGAGCAGTAATAGCCTCTTATCAAGGATTGAATACAATGAGCTGACCCCTATTGCCAAGATCTTCCTTCCCTACAGTAGTGCAGGATCAAAGCATAAAGCTCAGAGAAGAACTATTTAGGTAGTAAACTGGTTCTTTTTCTAATTAAAATGCTTGAAGTCTACATGTGTTAAATCCCAATTTTCTATATTATGACCTTGCTCTCCAGTAACTTGCAATGATGAACACTTCATGAATACATAACTTGCATAGTTATGTTTCCATGAATAACTTTCATGAATACATAGGTTCTCTGCACAAGGGCACTCATACACCCCTGCTTCTGTCCAAGCCTCTGCACCAAGTACCACATGGTGCAGCCAGCACATTTACTTCAATTGTTCCACAGCAGCTTGCTTTCAGTGAATAAGGCAACCCATCCACCTTTTCATTCTGCTTTTGCTGCTGTGGCTTTAGTTAGATTTTCTGATAACCAGGTGGTCTTTGTCTTACAAACAGTGAATCACCTGAGGAGCTGCAGACACAAAGCTAGGTATGGCAGGCAATTACTAGACATGATGCAAGTCTTACTAGGATATGAGCCAATTTTATCTGCATATGAGAAACCACAGCTGGATCACCGGTTGCTTGAATAAGAGAATTCAGTCCCTTGTACATTATTTTCACCAGAAACAACAGATTAAGGAGTTCAAGTCCAATGTTAAAAAAACCCAAAATCAACAACCCTGTGTCCTTAAAGCTACTGCACTGTGTATTGTCAGGCCCCACATGCACACACACGCTACAATCTCTTTTCCCTTTGTCCATCACCCAGGGGTTTAGCTACCACTATTTAATGACAGCCTTGAATCAGACTGCTTTGGAAAGTACAGTGTGTGAAAGAGCCTCTGCCCTTGGCTCAGGAGCTGCATTTGAGCTCAGGCCCCTGCTCTCAGTCCTTGCCTGAGTTGCATTACAGATATGTCTGTGCCTGGATATGTCTTTTGCTGATCCTGTGATTGCTTTCTGATTTGAATTTGTGGCTTGGCCTCAGACCTGTCTTCTCATTATGGCTGCTGCTGTGTAATTTTGTACTTTGTCATTCAACAAGCAGTGGAATCAGTGAATCCTGGTCTATTATGGATTTACATACACTACAATTACTCTTCTCCAGCCCCTACATCCTTCACTCAGAAAACAGCAGGGCTGCCCCCACTGTATGTACAAGAGCTCACTTAA
Organism: Sakesphorus luctuosus; assembly: GCA_013396695.1. Classification (NCBI taxonomy): domain Eukaryota; kingdom Metazoa; phylum Chordata; class Aves; order Passeriformes; family Thamnophilidae; genus Sakesphorus; species Sakesphorus luctuosus. Next base: position 374,256 of record VWZD01009955.1, read on the forward strand.
ATTAAAAGCCTGAGCTCCCAACCCACATTACCTCCCCATCTCCACCATATCTCCAAATCTCTGATGATGTGAACATTAGTTTTCTGAGTTTCTTACTCTGCTGAAATGAGTAAATGGAAAGTCATGATCAAAGCAGATGGATCTGTGACGGAGGCCACTTCTGGCCATTTACTGAAGAAATCCAGTAAATGTAACATTTGCCGATGGCAAATAAGCAAAAAAAGTCTGTCAGCTTTTCAAATAAAATCCAGTCTGGCATCAGCCTGTACCAACTCATGCTTGTTTTGTCAAGCAAAAGAAACTTTTGGAGCAGCTTGAGCATCCAGCCCTGACTACCAATGGAAAACTTCTAATCACCGTTATGACAACTCTCTCATGTGCATCATGAGCAAAGTGTATTGATTTTGTCTCTAATTCCTCCAGAATAATACATTTATGAGTTATTCTCCTGTCTTGCCGAGAAAGTTCAGTTCAGCTCGAAGTATAACAGAGATTAATTAAATTTCTTATGATTATTAGTCTATTTTGCTGTCAGGATACCATGTAATTTCTGCTCAATAACACAGACTAAACAAGTAGCTTTGTATTATTCTTCTGAAACAGCAGTGAAAACTTACCCAATTTGTTCAACTGCTTCCATAGTAGAAGATGGTATTTCTGAGTGTTCTGACTATTCAGGGAAGACAAAAATGAGCAAAACAAGCAGTCAAACATTACATTTTTAGCTCCTCATTTGTTTCCTATGACACATAGAAAGAAAATCATACTACTTTACACTTCTCTGAGTCTTCTCAGTGTTGACTATACAGTAACAGGCAAAGGAACATGATCCAGTGAAAGCTGAGTTTACGGCAAAAAGAGAGGGTGTCTCTTCCTTTTATGCTTGTTCAAGCCAGTATTTCTTCTCCAGGGGTGAAGTACTTTTCCCTTGGATTCTGTAACTGTTCTTGAAGAGAACATAATGGTCTACACAAGGTTGACATCATGTATTTGGGTAAATGTGGCTACAAAATACTACGTATTTCTATATCATTCAGCAAAGATGAAGTAGCACAACATCATAAACTCTGGTCACCCTTAACTATGGTTTTCACCAATTCAAAATAAAGCTGTGCTTCATTTGTTCAGGACACAGTTTGGATTTCATGCTTTAAACAGTTTTGCAAATGAAACAGTTGGGACTGAAGTTTCATACTGTGATATAAGAATTAAGGACAATTAAAATATTTGTACTTGTCTTAGTATTGGGGCTTGCATAATTAGAGCAGCTTATTCTGCACCCTGCTTCAATTCCAACAGAGAACGTGTTTCCCTGAAAAGACAATTCTTATCTGAAGCAGCATTTGAATAAATGAAATTTCAATTCTGATAAGCTGATATATTGCAGTATGTCCTGTAAATGTCCTATTTGTTCCGCAGCTCATCAGCTAACACTGGCTTTCAGGCTGCTTATTAAAAACACTAATCATTAATTCATTTAAAAGCATTAGATTCAGTTTCAAATATATGGCATATGTTTTAGACACAAACATGATACAACGAATATAATTTGAGGGTTGTGAGTGCTCTATTAATTTGAAAAATACAGTGTAAATCAAGATTTTAAAACATCTTTGCATCCTGAACACTCGCATTAATCCTGTATGTAGACATAGTCGGCTTGCAAACATTACAACTCTATTTAGCCTCTCTAGATCTAATCAAAGACAACTTGTTCTTTCTTCCTTGTCAAAACACTGGAAATATCCACTCAGAAGATATTAATTGAGAGAAATGTTCAGAGCAGATATTTAAGTTCTTGCAATGCCTCATTCCTATAGAGATTGACAGCTGACTGAGAGTTTATTGCCTGGTTATCACATGAAGTCAAATTCTAACCCTGAATAATGCTTTGCACAGCTGTAAGTGCTCTCTGAACTACCTCATGTCATTGATTAAACTTGAATCAATGTAATGCGAGTGGTTTACAATGTGGAAGCATTTTTGCTTGTTCAATGCAGCCAACTAACTTACCTCCTGTAGGAGTATACACGTCAGGGACTCCAGCAGTATGAGTCCAAAGTCACATTTGCATGCAGGCAGCCAAGCACAGGATTTGTTTCCTAATGTTGTTTATGAGATATAGTCTTGATTAAGTGACAATCTTCTAAAGTATTGATTTGAACAGTAAAGAGACTCTGGTGCATGTATCCAACGTTAAATCTCTAAGTGTACAGCCACCTTCTGAATGCAGTATAAATAATAACAGCATTGCTCGCTGCCAGCACACAGTACTCGAGATTTCCAGCTATAACAAAACACTACACCTGCTTTTCATGCAGTCTTTATAATAAAGTGTCCAAGCAGCTTGGGGTGTACGAGCGAGCCCTTCTCCGGGTCACATAGTGCAGGCTGGGTGGGCTTCTACAGCCTCGCGGCACTGGGAAAGTTCTCCTTCTAAACTGGGAGTTTGCCGACCTCTGGCTGTTTTCAGTGCCCATAGCCAAAGTCTTTTTTTTTCATCTCAGGCTATCTGAAGGGCACCCTCTTCTGTCCAGCACCCAAACTGCAGCACCACAGTGATTTTTGAAGACGTTTCTTGATTCTGCAAATGAAAATTGCAGTACTGGGGTTTTTTTGCAAGATTAGGAATACCATGATCGAGCCTGCTCCATAATGGATAGAAGACTGTTCTACATAATGTTAATGAAGACAACAGGTGTAAAGTAAAATAAAAATATTACAGGAAAAGCAGAAAAATTTACAATGGGTAGGATTGATAGAAAGAACTGTTTTTCCAGTGGAAATGCAGGCACCCGAGTTATAAGGACTACAATGAATGTTATTGACTGCATAATTCTCTGAAAAGCTATCCTTGCCAAATAAATGCAAGAAGCTTACTGTTTTTTTCTGGATGAATTGTCTCAAATTCCAACCTTTCATTGGAGCAGTCCAGAACTAGGAATTGTTCCCATGTCTCCTTCAGAAAGCGGTTGTTTCACCTGGTTTTGTCAAAGTTTTAGGGAGGCAGTGTCACTCCTAGTTCATATTCATCCCCACAGGTACGTATTTTTTTAATTGAAACAAACAAACCAACCCCTTCATTTAAGCTACTTCATTTTCAGATGATTTTTAAATGGCTATCCTAAGGAAACAAGGCTTCTGTGGCTGCCATGAATATACACTGACCCCGGGAAACATGGAAACCACTAGCCTATTTTAGACAAACCTGGCAGATGGACAGTGGTCTCAAAACCAGCAAGCTCCTACAAATTTTCTGATAATCAACAGCAGGATAGAAGAGCCTAATAGAAAGGTGCCCCTTAATTACTGCCCCCCACTCTCCATGAGTCCAGAGTCTGTTTAGATAGAGATCAGCCATACCACATGTCATCCCACATCCTCAGTGACTGTGAAGAAAGAGGAGGATGATAGGGAAGTGAGAGGAGGTATGGAGGAGGAGGAAGCTGGATAACCATATGGATGTGGAATACAAATCACCAGGAAAGGACATTTCATTATGAAATTATGAACTTGTTTTCTCTCTCCCTGGTGGCTCATAGTGTTTTAGAGCCATGTTATTTGGATTGACTTTGGCAGCAGGTAACTAGAAGATCAAAATGCTGTCTATCCAGCTGTTGTGTTGATTACTGTAATTTCTTCCCCTATGTGTTGTTTATATCATATTTAGATGTTATTTTGAGATTTTTTTTGTCAATAAATATGGCAATAACTACCAAGGCATACAGATTTTCAACACTGCAAAGAGGGAAAACAAAGCTAAAATGACGTCTTTGGTAATGTTTAGTGATTTAATAGATGGCTCTTCTAAACCTAGGGGTTTTATTAATTGCTTGAGTGCTGTATAACATTTGCTAGGAGAAAAAAAATATCCAGACAATGTTTTATCAACTTTAGTATTGTTCAGTTTTAGGAGAGAATAAACTTACAGAGTATTAGTTAAATATTTTTCATTGATCAGGTCACGGCAGGTTCACATTTTTTTCATGGAAAACAAGAGCTGACCCTCACCTTCATGTCACACATAATGCGCCAAGGTATCCATGGTAATAGCAAAAAAGACATTACAGGCCTTATAAATTCAAGATTTCATAACATCTGTAGGTAGTAAGAGACACTGCCTGTATCAATAAGAGATACACTGACATACAAATGCACTGACATACAAATGCATAACTAAGCACTGACCTCATTGAAGTTTTACCATATTTCATTGTTAGATGCTTTGTAATTTTAGACCAGCAGAATATTTACTTGGATGGGGTATAAAACAAGGTGCATTTCTTTTGATCCTGAAATTTTTCATTTTATTACAGCCATGTCTGCAGTTAGATTCAGATTTATCTGGAAGATAAAGACAAGATCCCTGTGTTTTCCACAATTATAGGAATTTAAGCATTTCCATTAAATCTATTTTTCTTTTGCACAGTTTGTCTTCAGAGTAAAAGATTAAAAATACTTTAAAATAAAATCTTTTTTTAGAATTATTAATTCTGCCATATGCTTATAGAGAAAATTTCTAAAATGTGGAAACATTCCTTTAAACTATAAAAGACAGGAATGGTAAAAATGTGTCCTGTACCTAAAGAACTAGCAAAGTCTGCTTGCTGTCAGAGCTTTGCACAAACCAGCCTGCCCCACTAACACTGGTAAATACAGTTAAGGAGCTTGAATGAACTTGAGATGCTGCACTCAACTGCATGTATGAGTGGTACCTGTGGGCTGCTGGAGGAGAAGTGATTCCTTCCCATGAGAATTTGCTCCTGCATACATAGGGTACATGTATGAGTACACATGTCCCAGAGGCACACTAGGATATAGATTAGGAAAATCTGGATGCCCTCAATGAGAATAATAATTTATTGGAAGGAAATATGGTAGTGTAAATGCTCTGTTGTGCTGCTGGGGAGCAACAAGACAAGTCTTCACGATGAGCTGAGGGCTGTAAATACAAGGTAAGAGACAGTCACAGAGAACTGAGAAAACTATCAACCACTCAAACTATGAGGTAAAATGGGCATAGCTGTGAAAAAGGCAAGTATCACAAAGAATGCAAAAGAGAGGTGTTTCTGGTAAAGACACATGAATATTAATATTTTTTTAAATGCTGAATTCACATCTAAAATCCTGTGTCCCCTCTGTGTACACTTCAGGACAGATGAATTCACACTGGTCTACACCAGCTTGGGTAAGCACACCAAACCCCTCTCTGACATGTGACTGAAAGAGTGCAATATGATTTAGTCTGCAAAAATAAAGGTTGCCAGGGAAAATGACCACATAGGAATCAGATGGTAAGTGACATTTTGGAGAAAGAGATACAACCTAAAGGATGGGGGCGGGGGGAAAGAGGGGTGTATATGAAATGTAAAATCGTATAAATGGATTATGAACACATTTAACCCAGGACTCAGAAAAATATTTTTAATCTTCAGAGAGTTTAGTGGCTCTGGAACAGCTTTTCAATGAGAGTAATGGTAACAAAAAACTTAATTTCAAGATGACAATAAATTTGTAGATGACAGGATAATACATGTGGTATGACCTGCATTAGGGATAGAGTAGCAAAATTGTCCCAGGGAGCCTTTATCAGGCCTACATTCATATCAACAGTCTCAGGGAAACAGGAATTCTAACTGGTACAACAGCACTGTATAAAGCTCTGAAACATAACTTTGGAAATCCAGACACCACCATAATGTATTAATTATTATACGGCTGCTTTGTCTAGTGAAAGTCTCTGGATAAGTCAGGCTTATGTCACAGTGACGTATTTTCTTCCAAACTGAGAGCTGACTTACTTCTGAGCTATTAAAGTGCCTATTTTCTTAACATTCCTCATCTTGCATTTTTTTCATTTTCATTTACTTAGTTTCTATACATGCCATCCTCAGTTTGAAGTTTTCTTGTTAATGGGAGAGACTTCTCTGTAATCTCATTTTCTCTCTTTAGGGTTTTTTTCTGACTTCAGAAATTCTCAGACAAATTCTTCATAACTTTTTGTATTTGTCATTGTTAAGTGTGGCTTAGTGGAGCCCTATAGTCTCTTCCATGTAGAATTATGTACTATAACTATATTCATGCAGGATTGCAAAGCACAGATTCAAAGGTTTTGTCTTTAGTACCACTGCTCTAATTGCTCCAAGGATAACTTCATAATGTCTGCAATCCCAGTCAGCAATAGTACAGACAGAAAAGCCACAGCAGCTTTGTTTTTCAAAACCTGTCATGTACTGTAAGCAGTGATGACTTTAGATACAGAATATCAAAAGACACACACGGTGTTTCCCTTCATTAAACAAGCATTTGATTTTAAAGCATGTATTGGCTGCCAACTACAAATACACTGTTTTCTAGATCAGAGTCTCTGTGAGGTACAAAATCATTGACAGGGTTGTCATCACAGTACTGGATATGCATATTCTTTCAGGATACTTTAAACAGGTGCAGCCAAGAGTATAACCAGGCAGCAGAAGCACACCATCTTGGTGAGAAAAATTAACCTGTCTGAGCTCCATGCTGCTGACACTGGGATATCTGCAGTACCTGTGCATATACACGTGTAAGTAGGTGATTTATGCACCCACTGCACTGCGGTGTGCAGCATAAATATATCTGCAGATTTGGAAGAAGCAAAGGGAGTAAATGGTAATGCTGAAAATGACTCACTGGTTTTCAGGGCAAGCAGCTGGGATGCTGACTTTGCACAACGGCTGAAGAACAGAATTGAGGTTACCTACACTGCACTCTACCTGCAGGGGGACAGGCAGTGAGAGACGGGGCTGAGGAAGACAACCTAACTAGGAAAATCAGTGGGATTTTAAGGTGAGACAAAACTGTTGAGGTCTCACTGTTATTCTTCTGTTAGCAAATGTCTTTGAAACAAGGCTAGAAATGGCCCATGTAAAGGATGACAACTGCTCTGCTGACATGAGCTGGCTTTGCTTGAGTTGGCAGAAGTTTCTGCAATTAACATAGCAGTTACTGCTTTGCTGATGACCTCTGGAGCGGTCAGCAATGGCATTTCTTTTTATTCAATATGCATTGATAAAACTACAGGCAACGAAAATTAAAAAAAAAAAGTAAAATGTCTTCAATACAAAAGAAAGTATTTTACAATGTTTTAAATGCCAGAATTAGGACTGCCTGTGATGCCTTAATTTCCACTTTATATGAATACAGTATCTAATTAAATGATCCTATAACACCTCCCCCTCACCCCCCTTAGTGCACAGGGTGAGCGTGGTGATTGACCCTGTTTTCTGTAGCATCCCTTCCCATTTCCTGCAGAGATGGAAATCTACATTTTTACTTAGTCTGAAGGCTACAAGAAGAGAGAGTCCCATGATGTAAAATCACTTACTGCTGCCCTAATAGGTGTTTCAAAAGCTGTCACCAGTTGCCTTTTCACTGCTGTTCTGTCCATCAGTCTGGAGTGGGTCCAGAGAAGAGCAACAAGGCTGGTGAAGGGACTGGAGCATAAATCCTATGGGGAGAGGCTGAAGGAGCTGGGGTTGTTTAGCCTGGAGAAGAGGAGGCTCAGAGGTGACCTCAGCACTGTCTAGAACTACCTGAAGGGAAGTTGTAGCCAGGTGGGGGTTGGTCTCTTCTCCCAGGCACTCAGCAATAGGACAAGGAGACACGGGCTCAAGCTCTGCCAGGGGAAATTTAGGATGGATATCAGAAAAAAATTCATTACAGAGAGAGTAATCAGGCATTGGAATGGGCTGCCCAGAGAGGTGGTGGATTCACCATCCCTGGAGATTTTTAAAAGCAGACTGGATGTGGCACAGAGTGCCATGATCTAGTAAATGGCCTGCAGTTGGACCCAGGGTTGGACTTGATGATCTCCGAGGTCTTTTCTGACCCAATCAATTCTATGATTCTATGATCACACCAGCCATATTACACATGGCTGGGGACCCTGGCTCATTTAGGAATATCTGGTTGGTTTTTTCACACAGTATATGGAAGGTTTCAAGTTGGAAACCTGGGGTGACACAGCTGAGGTTTCTGAAAGGTGTAAGATAGTGTTCATAGTCAGGTAACAAACTGAACCTCAAAAGCAAACTGACTGACAGACTGACATACACTCAGCAATAACAGAGGGCTGTATTAAATACCCAAATATCCATTAAATATCAAACTCTTAGGAGGAAATGCAGTATCAAATGCTTCCTCACAAATAAGCACCACCCATTGTTCTCCTGACTGCAGCATGACCCTTGCAAAGTAACAGTGTGCAATTAAAGATTATATCATAGTGCACACACATATGACAGCTAAAGACAATTGCTCGGTTACAACATGAGCAATGCTTTGTGTAATTTTTTGTGCTTAACTTTGCAATACTAGTAATGTTCTTTGAACAATATTTGCATGCTTTATCAGCTTAATACAAAAGGTATTAAAGAATTACAAAATAGTGTTATAACAGTAGGCTGAAGTACACCAACACAATTCAATTCCTTTCAGGACATATCCATTAGGATCAGAAACTGGTGATAGAGTTTAAGATTATCTGCTTATGTCAAGAGTTATAGTTGTACAAAGTATATTTTCTTGAACAAAGGACAGATGAGTCTTTGCTGAAGCAGAAGAGAGCAACAGGTCATTTGGGATATGTAGGAAGATGCTGGAATAAATCTCAAGGAGAGCTGCGCTGGAAAAGCACCTCGAATCTGAAAAGATTCAACTGAGAGACTTGTTATTTAAGTTTTAAAATTATGTTCTTACTTGCTATGGGTTTTTTAGTTGCAAAGTTTCTGTCACTCTCTCAGTTTGTTACAGCTCCCCTGCGGGGTTGTTACACCACACTCTGCCTTGTATTGTATCTATCCCTCCCTGTCTTCTTTGTGTCTCCCGGAGGCTTTTGTTCCCTTAACGAGCCATCAGCCTGAGGATGAGCATGGTATTGTTTCTTCCCAGGCTTCAGTGCTGCATAGGGATATAGTTAATGACTGTTTATTTATGGTATGATTAACACTACCAATTTCCAGTACTACAGGAGGTACATAACTATTTATATTTTCAGGTGTCCTGCATTTTGGCTATATTGTCTGGTATTACTGTATACTTTAAACTGGCTGCCTACAGATTTACTCTCATACTGTATTTTAAAATTTTTACACTTTGTCAGCCATAGTTAGAATTCTGAATCAATGCTGAGATTTTGATTTCTTTTTGCAAAAGACCATAGTTTTAATACATATTTGTACTACAAAACACTGGTGTTTTCCTGACACTACAGCAATATAAGTAAACTAATAAATAGCATCAGAAAAAGTAAAATAGAGTAAATCAGTTTTAATCACTTACTAAAGCTTAATGAACCTAATCAGTGGGATTTGCTCAAGTTTATGGAGTTTCCTTTCAAAGGAAATTAAGAAAAAACAGATATAAATGAAGTGATTACCAGGCCAATAGGTAATAATTTATCGTTGGTTTACTAACATTAATTCTTACAGTTTTGCAAATAGAAATACAAGTGTAGAGAGAAAGAACAAGCAATTTGCCCCAGGAATCAAACAAATACTACATGATAAGTACAGAAGCTCAGCTGCTGCAAAGCATATGCAAAATGTAAACATGAATATATATATATACATATATATATATATACACACACACACATATATACACGAACAGTCCGCTCTGCTGAGGAGTATATTATCTATATTCATTCAGAACATGAGAAGCATTTTTAATCCCAGTTTGAGTCCTTGCAGTAATTAAGAATTAAAATTATTAATGCATTAAGAATTAAATTTCTGTTTTAATTTATGTCAAAGAAATTGCTTGAGAGAGGGCTCACCTCTACGGGTTGTATTAACAGTTTTTCAGATAATAATTGTACACATATATTATATATATGCTTAAAACTTCGGTTTGTGAAGCCTTTTCTTTCCACTTTGAAATCAATTTTTAAGCAAACCATGCATGAGTTGTGTCAACAGTGAAGAGAAGCAGTTCCGTTTTGAATACTGAGGACAAAAAGAGGGTTGATGACTTTCAGATTCCAGCTGAATGGTGGACTGGAGGTGAAACAAACAAACAAACAAACCAGCACCTGGCGGGGGGGGAGAAGTTTTTCTTTCTTCGTTCCGTGTGTGCTGCTTTGACTTTCCTTGGGGG
>VWZD01009955.1:384419-707652 GCA_013396695.1 Sakesphorus luctuosus
GGGGGGGGGTGTGGTTCGTTTGGGCAGCTGCAGCAGAACATCTACTGCGAGCTCGAGCTCTCTTTTTAGCTGGCTCTGCTCTTTGCTTTTGCCTCTCAATCTCTGGGCACCCTGAGCTTCAGAGAGAGGAAGAACAAGGGAGAGGCACAGCTGTTTTCAGGACACTGAAGACCTTTTTCCCTCTTTCTGGGGACCGATTTAGACTGCAAGGAGATTCCTGGGAATTATCACCATTTCCTCCACTCCCAGCTTTCCTTCCTCATTTTGAACAGAGGACAAGGAGAAAGNAGGAAAAGCACATAACATAGATGTAGAAAGCTAATAGGTGTCAGGTTGATAAAGACTAAAGAAATACAACTGGGAATCAAGTGATATAAGAATAAGCCACTTAGGAAAACAAGGAGTCATAGTGAGAAAAGTCACAGGAGTATTAAACAAAACCCAATAAAACTGACAGAATTAAAATCTGTTTTCTTATGTACTTTTTAATAGTGCCCAAGAGGCATGTTAAGACAGAATGTATGTTGGATTTAGCTCATTGTCAAAATGATTTATGAGATGACGATCTGATACTAAGGGTGAACAAATAGTCAACCAAAGTCTTATGGCATTGGAGGTTAAAAGGGTTGTGGGGAGCTGCACAATAAAATATTGCAGTGATGGATGAATGCAGATACATTCTGTTTTATTTTAGTATGCATTCAGTTCTGTGATAAATATGAGTTTCAAAATGTAAATTGCATACATAAAGGATTAACAAAGAAACACCCCCATACAAGGATTTTACATTTATCTGAAGAAATTAACTGTGAATTCAACATTAAAATTCTATGCAATTTCACTAATCTATCTCCACCATCAGCTATGGAAAAAGAAACATTCATCGTGCTGGATATTAAAATGCATATTTTAATGTTATTCTTTTATCATATGTAAACTATCTTCACTCTACTGCTTCCTCAGTTTATGATAACCCAGTTAACAGACAAATCCTTCAGACCATGGACATGCCCAGCTGTGGGCAGTTATTTAGTAAATGGACAAACCCAAATAGCCACATATTCCAAATATATAATTATTTTAAACGACTCTTTCTAGGTGGAGAAACTTTATTTACAGTGTGGTTATCTACATATGCACAAATGACAGGTATGCACAACAACCAAGGAATATGACTGTCATGCTTACCTGTTGTTTAGGATTTGAATTATGCATAGCAGGGCAGTTGCAGCAGCACAAACTTCTCCCTCGTGGAGGAAAAGACATCTATTTTCATGATTTAACCCCAGTCAGCAACTAAGTACCTTGTAGCTGCTTGCTCACTTCCCACCTTCTTCCCTGGGGGGATGAGGTGGAGAATCAGGAAAAAAGACAAAACCTGTGGGTTGAGATAAGAACAGCTGAATAATTTAACAATGATAATAACCACAACGATGATGATGATGATGATGATGATGATGAAGATGATGATGATGATGAAGAAGAAAAGGGAGATAGAAAAAAGAGAGGAATAAAACCCAAGAGAGACAAGTGCTGCACAGCTGAATTGCTTATCACCTGTTGACTGATGCCCAGCCTGTCCTTGAGCAGCCATGAGCCCCTCACGGCCAACTCTGCCCAGTTTACATACTGGGCATGATGTTCTATGGCATGGAATGGCCCTTTGGCCACTCCAGGTCAGCTGTCCCAGCTCTACTCCCTCCCAGCCTCTTGGCCACCTCCACACTGGTAGAGCATGAGACACTGAAAAGTCCTTGACTTAGGACAAGCACCACTTAGGAACAACTAAAACATCAGTGTGTTACTAACTTAGTGTCATGCTAAATCCGAAACACAGCAATGTATTAACTAATAAGAAGGAAAACTAACTCTATCCCAGCTGAAACCAGGACACTCTTCAGGCCACTTGTCACACTGTTCACCTGCACTGCAATAGGCAACTAATCTGGGAATGCTGACATCTGCTGCACTCACATGTGTCTACAATCTCTAGATATGTCTTCAGAAAAAAAACAGCGTCTCTACGGGAGGTACCTGGGAAGACCGAAAAGGACTTGTGAGTGGCATGAGTAAGAATAATAAAAGGGTAATTTGTAGTTCATGTTCTAAACGCTCCACTTGTTCTAGTTTCTGAAATTTTTCTGACTTAACCGAACTTCCACATTTGCAGATTGCTTTTCAGGTGTGTAAATTCTGCTTGGAACAAAGTTTATAACATTAGAGCTCTACTGAGTAATCCCCTAAGCATAACTTTAAAAAGAAGCATCTGTAAAGAAACAGAAAGGAGACATTTACTCTGAGCTAAAAATACAAACTCACTGTATAGCCGGGTCTACAATGTTAACTTCAGGTGGTGGAAGAGATATTTATGGACTAGGACTTCTATTCAGAAAATCACATAGTAAAAAAATCTTAAGCCTTGGAGAACTGTCTACCTTTGAATTTCTAAGTAGGAAACCCTACAAGGATATAGAAAGGCTTGCAATAGTAGGACGATGAAGTAGATAAGACACCTTTCTAACAAAAAACCTGATACTGGTTAAATTGTTCAAAATTAATAATAATTTTTTAAATCCCTGAGAACCCTATTGTACATGTTAAATGAACCATTACAAGAGGGCAAGTAGTCTAATGGAATGAGCAGTCTGTCTTTTACTACATATGACAAATCTATAACCAACATTATTCCATGTTACACCAACTACAAAGGTGGATATATACTCTTACTTTTAGCAAACTTATTATCAAAGCAAATAAAAACCTTCTTTAAAAGAGTTGGAAAAAGTAGAGAGAACTAGCTAAGTATTTAATCTTCTCAAAGACAGTACAGCATGAAGACATGAAAGGGACACAATTGGCTCTTAAAATATAAAAGAAAGGTATTATATTTGGAAAGGAATGCTATAAATTTCCGAGTAAAGCACAGAAGAAACAGACAAGTGATTTAATCAGATGTTGTGTAAAAGAAGCAAGGACAGTAAATGGTCATCTTGGAGATTAAAACATTCCTAGACATCTCTCACCAAAACTACTGATGGGATGAATATTCTTACAAGGTAGTAATTTTACTCAGGGTTCTTTATTCACGGAAGTACTAACTTGCTTTTCTTTTTATTACAGGCTTTTTGCTATTTTACATTGTTTTACTATGTAATGTCCTATTCTTTCAACCAGTATTTAGACGAAGTTTATTTCTATTTCCAAGGTATTCACATAATCACAGACTCACAGAATGGCTGAGATTTGAAAGCATTGCTGGAGGTCATCTGGTCCATCCCCTCTGCTCAAGCAGGGCCACCTAGTGCAAGTTGCCCTGGACCATGTTCAGATGGCTTTTGAATATCTGTCTTCAGGGATGAAGACTCCACAATTTCCCCAGTGCTCAGTCACCCACACAGTAAAGGAGTGGTTCCTGAGGTTTAGACAGAGCTTCACATGTTTCAGTTGGTGCCCATTGCCTCTGGTACTGTCACTGGGCACTACTGAAAAGCAGCTGGCTCCGCCTTCTGTACTTGCTGCCTGCAGGTATACATCGGTAAGACCCCCGCCAAACTTCTCTTCTCCAGACTGAACAGTCCCACCTCTCTCAGCCTTTCCTCACAGAAGAGATGTTCCACTCCCTTCATCACCTTTGCGGCTCTTTGTAGGACTCTCTGCAGCATGGCAATGTCTCCCTTGTACTGGGGAGCCCAAGAGCTGGACACAGCACTTCAAGCAAGGCCTCACCAGTGCTGAGCAAAGGGCAAGAATTCCCTCCCTCGACCTCTGAGTAACATCCCTCTTAATATAGCCCAGGGTATTGTATGCCTTTGCCACAGGGGCATACTGCTGGCTCCCACTGTTGTCCACTAGGTCCTTTTCTATCAGGCCATGTTCCAGCTGAGTGACCCCCCCCATTTATTGGGGTTGCCTGGTGTTGTTCCTCTCCAGGTACAGGACTTTGCAGTTACCCTTGTTGAACTTCATGAGGCTTCCGTCAGCCTATTTATTGAGCTGTATAAATCACCATATTACAATTCCTTGATAGCTGAAATCTACCAAATGCTGTTGAACAGCTGAGTACATATCTAATCTCACTTAGGAGTTTACTTCACCTTCTAATGGATTTGAAAGGATAAAGAATGGTTATAGAAGTTACAGAAAATCTAACAAATGACATCTCCATAACAATGCTTAGCATAATTCTTATTCAAATCCATGCAAAACAGAATTAACCTTTGAGGAGTAACTATGTATCATTGTTTCACAAGAGGCAAAGGTTAGGGCATAGAGAATCTCCAAGGCAAAAAGACAATCACACTGAAGAACATAGAATCTGCTAAGTTTTAGCCCTACATCTATTTACCAAGACCTAATTATTCCTTCATGCGGATAACAATAGTTACATTTATGCATAGCTAATATTTACTATATATGTCATAATACAAATACAAGACAAAACAAAATGAGAAAGTGAGAGTTACATTTTGATAAATATTGCAGACTGAATCCAGGCATTGGTGAAGTCAGTATTAAAGTGCACACAGATTGCAACCACAACAGGACCTTCACCAGTTTCACACAGATGCAATGGGCAAACTGGCTCTCACACTCATGCAATCTTGGTGAAAATGGTAAAGTTATAAAAGTACAATATGCAAAGCGCATTTGACTAACAGAAGATAAAACTTTCAAAGATTATTTCACAGAAATGTAGGACTAGAGAAGGCCTTGGGAAACCACTCAGACTGAACCTCTCATTTCAGTTCATTTCTTCTGCACCTCCAATAGTTTGTCTACATCTTTTTAGACTTGTGCAAAAAACAGACACAGTGTTCTAGCTGAGGTCTCACCCATGTTGAGCATACCAGAATAGTTTATTTCATTATCTCATTCATGACCTTCCTGCAAATATTTCCCCAAACTACATTATTTCACTCTTGTATCACTGTTTTATATTTATCTTGCTATCCAACATAAAGTCTGGATTCCTTCTGATGTCTAACTGACAGATGGTAATTCCCTTATTTTCTTCCTGTGTGTCTGATCTGACTTCTTAAGTCTTGATTTTCCAAATCTAGTAAGAGAATTTATCCTGCTGATTGAGGGACATGATTCCACTTTCTTAAGATAGTTCTGCCCTTCACAGTACTTGCCCTCTCTTCCAGCTTGCTCTTACTCATAAATTTTGTAAGCACATTCTTCTTTCCACTATCCAAGTACTTCATTATAATATGAAATAGAAATGACCCTAGGACAGACTCTGCTGGAACCTAACTTAAAATTCACCCTCAGTTTGAGGCAAAACACTGGTAACGACTTTGAGATTAGTTTTTCACTCTGCCTCTATATCTGATTGTTTGTTGGCAGTATAGAATCATGTCAAACCCACTTCTAACAGCAAGATATATCACCCACAACCCCTTTGGTCATGAAGTCAATTATTTCCTTACAGTGTAGTGGTTGATGCCTCTTTTACTCTTTTAATAAAAGAGTATCCTGGAGGTTCACAGGATGAGAACAGGAAGGCAGTGCAGGATTTCTGACTCTTCTTAACCATTACTAAGGCATTCAGCACTACTTTTTTCCTCCAGACAGTAGTAAAGCATGCCCAGAGACAGGAGAAACCTTGCCATATAACCCTACCACTTCTGCCTCTTTCCCATCTCGTTACCCTGACCCGCAGCAACCTTATAACCAGAGAAGAGCAAAGGCATTGCAGATGGGGGACATTGCAAAAAATGTCTCTAATGGTTGTGAACTGGTCTGGGAAAATTTGATTATATTCTCCAATTCTGAACATCTCCCATGCTAAATTTCCTTTAACCTGTTCTGCTTCTCCTCAGGCTAAATTTTAAAAAGGAGGTGAAAAAGAAAACAACTAGATCAGTTTTAAAAATTTGTTTTAAAAATCCATATGTTCATATCAAAAGAATATTACTCAGTTCCTAAAATGCAATATAAAATGTTTACCAATAAATTAATAATGTATTACAGGAAAATGTTAATAGTTTAGTGTCAATCTCAATATCAACAGAAATCAAAGTAATCAGTTATGTCTATTACCTATTTTTCTCCCTTGTACATGAACGCAAAGAAAGGAACAAGTAGCAGAGATGAGGAAAAGCAACAACCTACACCATCCAAGTTTGAACAGTCACTTGTTTGTCAAGATATTAAAAGTTCAGTTTTAACTCTCCTCCTATTCTTCCTGCTAAAAAAATATGGTTCATTTTAAACATATACAAAATTCTGCTATTTAAAGGCATTGCAGAAAAAAAGTTTCATTTTTTTTTCAGAATTGGAGCAGATAAGAAGCTGTGAGGCATTATAAAGTGGCAGAGCTAAAAGGGGTGAGATCTGCGTAACAAATGCTTATATCAATGCTGACATCAGCTAGCACTCTCAGAGCTGTGAGTGTTAAAAATAATTTGCAAGCAATACTTTTTAAACTAAGACTTTTATGTTTGAATCACTGTATTAAAGGTGACTTGCAAACAACACAATAGTAGAATTTCCTGAAGGAAAAAACCCTAGAGCCACACACACAATTATAAAAGACATTGTTTAGAATGTAATGTCTACTTTTAAAAGCACACACCCTCTTAGAAAGTAATGCAAAAGAACAGAGAAAAGTCTATAATCTTTTCCTTCAGGGATTTCTTACATGTTTTACTCAGGATTTCTCAAAGATACAAGACAAAGAACATGTACAGAAGGAAACATTGAAAACCCCAAATCCACCAATGTTATTGCATGTGTTGGTATGAGCTTGCTTTACGGATTCAAATCCATTGTGAATTCCCTTCAGTTAAATTATTTGAAATTTGCACTTATATATACATGTATATGGTATAAGTTTGCGTGAGACTTTCTTTTTTAGAGCAAATGTTTAAATATAACAGGTACTTGTTTGCCTTTATAGTGCTGAGTAAAAACTCGAAAGTTATTCCAGTATATAGTCATAACATTTTCTCTTTCTTTTGGCAGACATTAGATGGCTTTAACTTCATTCAAGCTCAAATGAGTGATGCTCTAGCAGCAGTGAAAGTCTGATCTCATCTCCAATTTAAAGGACAGAACTTACTGAAATTGTTACCCTGTGTTACTCATCTCTCCACCTACCCTTGCTCTTAGTCCCAGGAAATGCCCTTCTGGATCCAGCCAATGGTTCATGTTATCCCCAAACTCAGTCTCTGACAATTGCAGAAGCAGATCCTACAGAATGAGAAAAATCCTCTGTTCAGGATGAATGTTGACACAAATTTTAACAACAGCAGACAGGATCCAGGACAATACCAGCTACACACTGCTTTTGAAAACTACGTATTTATGATACTTTTTAAAAAGAAAACTACTTGAATATTCTCTCAAAGCAGACATAATCTATCAGCTCTTAAAAGGGACTAGGAGAAAAGATGTCTCCCCTGTCTGTGCCACTGATTTATATTATCTTTTTGCTTTCTGGCAACATGTCCCTATTTCTGTGACCTTTCCTACTGAAAATACTTGGAAGCACATTAACTATTATTACTTCATTCAGCTCCTCAAATCTGAAAGACGCAATTCCAGATGTGGCCCAGTGTTCACTTCCTGAGCACAATCTCTTGGTTTCCAGTACGTCGGCAAGCATCCTGTTAGCTTTCATAGTTTGATCTTTTATTTATTGCTCTCACTATTGCATCACTCTCTTTCCTTTAGGATGCATATAGAATGTATGTGTGGATTTAACATTTATGAACTTGGCTTGCTATTAAGACCTAGAAACCGAGATATGTAGTCACTTACAAGAAATGTTGTATAGCATAACAGTTGTTTTACAGAGATGGTATTTCCAACCTAGTCTTTCTTTAAAACTGATGTATGGAAATGTTTACCATAAGAACTGGGGGGGGGGAGGAGGGGGAGGGAGGCACACCAAACCAGGAAATAAAATTAATGATTACACCATCTCACTGGCATGGTAAACGCCACATGTTTACTCTTAAACTCTTTCTCTAAATACTTTTTTTTTCTGTGTTACTTTTTCTTTCTATGCTGCTACTTAAGATTGCATATACCTAATCCTTAAGCCAACCGGAAAATAAAACAATTATGAAATCACAAAGCATAGTTTATGTTTTTATTAATATTTTTCATACTTTCTTTCTGTTCTTGACAGCCATACAGTTGCACTCGCTACCTTAGTGACAAACTCTCTGCCCTACTACAAAACTAAATCAGACAGTAGATTTTAGAAGAACTTCTTTACTTTTTCCCAATCCCCATCATAACATAATCAAAGATTATTTGCTAGTCCAGAAACATTCTGTATCAGTTGAGTATGAGTGGGTGGCCTGCCTTCAAGTACTTTGTTATGGGCAAACAACAGCCCATTAACAGCCATGACATCATTGGCACAGTCATAGAGATAACAAATTAATTGTTCAGTTTCTGCAAGATCTTTCAACAGTCAAAACAGATCAATTGTTTACTACATTTAGTTCTATGCCTATTGCAAGGTCAAGTGATGTGAGAAGAATTCACAGATGCTGCTTGCTGCTGTACAGAGAAAATGTGTGTGGCCAAAGCTCAGCTGGAGCTGAGGCTGCCAGAATTGTGGGGACAATAAAAAGAGTTTTTTCAAATATAGCAATGGCAATAGGCAGTACAGAAACATCACTGGCCCAGTACAGGATGAGGATGGCCACCTCAGAAACAGGGACAGAGACAAGGCAGAAGTGTTTAATGCTTTCTTTACCTCTGTCTTTAATATGGATGTCTCAACAATGGGGTCTCAGTGCCCTGAGCTGGAGTACCATGACTGCAAGGATGATCAGCTCCCAGTCGACCCTGAAATTGTGCGGATCTGCTGCCTCAGCTAAGTCCCTAAAAATCTATAGGGCCTGATGGGCTTCATCCTCAAAGACCTGGCTGATGTAGTTGCAAAATCTCTTGCAATGATTTTTGAGCGGTCTTTGGAATCTAGAAAGGTCCCAGCTGACTAGAAGCTGGCAAACATTGTCCCAGGGCAAGAAGGAGGAGCCTGGAAACTGCAGGCCTGTCAGTCTCACTTCAGTGCTTGGTAAAGTTATGGAGAAGGTTGCTCTGGGAGGTACTGACAAACACCTGACAGACAACACAGACAGTGGTCACAGCCAGCAAAGCTTCATGAGAGGAAAGTCCTGCTTGTCCAATCTGATTTCCTTTTATGACAAGGAACCCACCTAGTTGGTCAAGAAAAGCCAGTTGATGTAATCTTTTTAGATTTCAGTAAAGCTTTTGATATTGTTTCTCACAGTGTAAAAAAAGATTACATGCAGATACCCCCAGATACCAAGCAGTGAAGCATTTAGGAAAATAGCTATAGTGGGCATTTTAAGACACACATTCTATTTTCTTCTTAGAGATTATATGGTCCACCTGGTACTCCCACCACAGTGGCCTCCAAACATGTCTGCAAGAACTTATCTTCTCTTGTACCAGGGAGTCAACTCCGCTGGAATGCAAGAGGACCAAGTTTGCAGATGACACAAACCTGCAAGGAGCTGTTGACTTATTTGAAGGCAGGGAGCCCATGCAGAGAGAGCTCAATAAACTGGAGGACTGGGCAAACACCAACCATATGAAGTTCAACAAGGGGAAGCACTGACTCTGCACCTGGGATGGGACAACCCTGGATTTATGTACAGACTGGGGAATGAGATGCTGCAAAGCAGTGCTGTGCAAAGGGACCTGCTCGACACCAAGTTAAATATGAGGCAGCAGTGCCTTGGGAGCCAGGAGGGCCAACCGTGTCCTGGGGTCACCAGGCAGACCAGCTGATCGAGGGAGGAGATTGTCCCGCTGTGCTCTGCACTGGGGCAGCCTCTCCTGGGATATTGTGTGCAGTTCTGGGCACTGCAATATAGGAAAGATATTAAGCCATTAGAGAGCGTCCAAAGGAGGCAACTACGACTGTGAAGGGCCTTGAGGGGAAACTGTACGAGGAGCAGCTGAGGGCACTTATCTGTTCAGCCTGGAGAAGAGGAGACTGAGGAGACATCACGGCAGTTACAACTTCCTTGTGAGGGGAAGAGGAGGGGCAGGCACTGATCTCTTTGCAGTGGCCAGTAACAGAACCCAAGGGAATGGACTGCAGTTGTGTTGGGGAGATTTAGGCTGGATATTAGAAACAGGTTCTTCACCCAGATGGTGGTTGAGCACTGGAACAGGCTCCCCAGGGAGGTGGTCACAGTACCAAGCCTGACAGAGTCCAAGAAGCATTTGGACAATACTCTCAGACACATGATGTGACTCTTGGGGATGGTCCTGTGCAGGGCCTGGAGTTTGCAGGTCACTTTCCATCTCAGCGTATTCTGTGATTCTTGCCTAACTTTGGAAGCCCCCAAATAGTTCAGTCAACTACTGTGTATCATAGCAGTAAATTTTTTGTTAGAGCTTTCAGAGATATAAGAGACAACTACATTAGTGTCTTTTGCAAGGGGTCTTGCAACAGCAACAGGATGATTACAGAGCTTGTGAGACATGAAGTCACTAAAACACTAAGTCATGAATTTTGTGGACAGTAGCAGCATTCGCAAATATACATATACTTCTAGACTGGATAATGTGATGCTGATCTCTAGGAACAAAGTTTGAGAAGCTTCCTTCTAAGAAAGCTGAGAGAAGTTCAGGAAATATGCTTTGAATTTGCCCACCTGACAGTCTGAATGACTGAAGTGTCATAGCTATTTCTTCTGAAAATAAATGATAAAGCATCTCAGACTATTCCAACAGTCTGAGAGAGACTTTAAAGAATTTGTGCACATAACATTACATTTTAATCTCTTTGAGAGCTGAAGAGAAGTGCAATATAGGAAAATAAAATAAAATCTTGCAATGATCTGTCAGTATATTCAGGATTATAAGTTCATGTCTATACATTTTCCAAGGCTTGCAAAGATACCACTTTAAATACTGTAGCATTGAAAATATGCTACTTCATAGTTAGAAAACTTGATTTCTATTTGATTAATACTATTTTCTATGCTAACACTTGGACATTTACTTCATGTACTGGTTAGCTCTTGATTTGCAAGGCATTTTGCAAACACTTCTCCATGGTAACTTTTAAAAATCAGCTATGCCAAATGTCAGAGTGAGGCAGTAGGAAGAACCGGACTGACAGCTACAAGGATTGGGGTTAATGAGGTAAACTATTGATTTCTTACTATTGTGAGAAGTTCTTAACTGGGCCCCTAACAGTTCTTATTTTTACCATGCAGGAATCATACTCAGAGAGATTGTTAACTCACATCCATTTAACCTAATCCTGTCAAGTTGCACCTGACAAAAGAAACCAACTATAGGTGTAAGTAGGCAAAATGATTAACGGCAATTAAGTCAAATGCAATTCAAAAAATAAATTTACCAGTTGTGGTGTCAATAGGTCAAGTACTAGGAAGTCAACTGAAGACAAGATTGTAAGGCTGAATGCTTATTTCAAATCCATGATTTATTAAGCCTTTGGAATCCAGGTAGTCTTTTCTTCCTGAGAAAAGCTCTTGGCTTTTAACAAGTTCTCATATCAAACAACTCACTGATCTCCAAATCATCAGCTACCAGAAGTGATGGCTTCTGACA
Organism: Sakesphorus luctuosus; assembly: GCA_013396695.1. Classification (NCBI taxonomy): domain Eukaryota; kingdom Metazoa; phylum Chordata; class Aves; order Passeriformes; family Thamnophilidae; genus Sakesphorus; species Sakesphorus luctuosus. The sequence continues at coordinate 396,003 of VWZD01009955.1, forward strand.
AAGATTTGAGCAGCTCTTCAATTAGCAAGGAATTGGAATCATAATTAGATAGATATTTTTTATTTTACAGTATTACATATCCTTACTATTGACCTGTCATGAGGCACTGGCTGAGATCAGAGCATAATGATCAGGTTCAGGACTCCTTTGATCTCTACCAAAACCCTGAAAACACTGTTACTGAAATAGTTCACCACCAGAACTTTTAAAATCTTTTCATAATTCCCGAATGGATAAGGTCATTGCAATGTAAAGCCACTGACATCAGTATGAATAAAACTCTCCTACGTAGGTAAAGTTCTGCATAAAGCTATCCAGTGACCAGGGACTTCTAGTCATTTGAATTTTATGAGACAGAACAAAGAAGATAAATTAGCTAAAGCAACTTGATTCCAAATGAAAATACAACTTACCACTGTAACAAGTTGAAAGAACAAAAATATTCAGTAAGTGTTACAACTGATTAAAAGTCTTCGTCTCTCTCATGATATATATACGAGCTAAAAAATATAAATGCTTCAATTATTATACTGTGTAATACTTCTCCCCCATTCCTTCAGGTTCAAGTATTTTGTTAAAACACTGAAGAAGCACAAAAAGGTGGATTTTTTTTATTCAATGTTCTTTCGTTTTGATTCCTGCAGTATGACATGGTAGAAAATACGCAGATACCGATCTTTTTCTCAGCTACACTATTATTGGACAAAGTAATGCACTTTCACTAAAACTGATGAAATTGTACTAGTTTAAGGCTTGAATTACTGAAGGAGTAACTCCAGTATCTAGCTGCATAACTTCTAACTTGGGTAACTCTTCCATTAAATTAAGGGAAAAAATAACCCAGTTAAAGTATAGAAAATCAGCCCATAATCATGATGCCAGACAAAAGGTTAAAGTTAAGATTTTGTGCTATGAGGTAACCTTATATGAAGGATAAAGGCTTTAATACCTCTCTCAGAGATGTCTTTGGACAGCACTAAGCTCTTTTGTGGGCCCTGCAACAATACAGCAATTTTTCTCTCCCTGAAGATGTTAAAGAAATAAAGGGCAAGATGAGATTACTATGGTCTGTCCTTTTTCTGGCACAGCTAAGAATGGGCACCAAGGGCTGCTTTTGTTTTCCTTCCTGATTTCTGCTCTAGCACAAAAAAAGAACAGCAAAAATCTTGCCAGAAGACTATAAACTGCAGTTTTTCTGTAATTTTTGAGCAGTCCACTCTGCAAGTAAAAGTACAAATTTAGCTGTAAACAGAGTTACTCATACTTTCACTCACACACACTTCATTCCTGTGTTCTTAGCAAACACTACATTGTACAATCCCTGAGCTTGTATGGAGCTACCTTAAATTAGACCTTGACCATCAACTTTTTTCTTCTTGAATAATTTCAATGTGCCAACTGCCGACAGTCATATGTAAATAATCCTCGGCCAACTGTTAGTTTTGGGCAAAACACTGCGACTGGAGTGGTGCCTTCTGAAGAGCGCATTCCATCTGCTGTTAACTCTCCACAACTCTTCGACAAACAAAGTCAATTACTCCACTCTTGAGTGTTATTGTGAACAACCACCTACAATTATTTCAGCATTGTCTTGACTTAGACTACCGATATTTCAAGTATATATGGTTTAGACTTTTTGTTTCATTATTGCCCGTATGAGTTAAATTTATTATCAGACTAATTGAAGTGTTCCAAAATAATGCAGTTTCTAGAAAAATGAGCTCTTAAAGGAATTCCACTACTGAAAATTAAGTAACTGCATTAATGTTGAAAATAATACTCTAGTTTTCCTCCAAATCAAGGGAGGGAAAAAGTAATTTTATTGGCATGTTATACATGCAGAAATTCATTGTGATTTGGGTTTTTTTAATATATGCTATTTGTGTTCCTTTGCTTCTGAGAGTCAGGGGAGGAAATGTAAGAAAAATCATTCAGCAAGTGACCTACTACATTTCAAAGGGTTTTGCCGTGCCAGTAAGGCCACAGATTCAGCTTTGCTTACTGAGGCCAGTGGAAATTCTACTAATGGTTTCAATGCAAATGATAACAGCATGGATTTTTTTTTTAATGGCAGCTGTTCCATCACAACATGATGATATAACCCCTTAAGTAGCCACCCTGATGAAAACGGCCATAAAGGAAATGTCCAAAACTGAACCAGATACAGAATGGCCCTTTAAAGCCGACTGCTGTCAGAGGTCTGTGGCATTCTCTCTTCAGTACAAAATAGGAAACTCAGACACGCAAAATCTGTTTGGTAACCCAGCACCTTTTCCTTAGGCACACATGCTTAGCTGTTCTAAAAATTGGGACCTTCTTCTACTTTTCTTAACCTAATAGCTTGAATAACTATTTTCTGTTCTTCTTTTCATATTCACACATCTTCTAAGACTAATTAGCTGCTTTAGCTTTACAGAAGGACTCAACATGATTCTCAACAAAATGTCCCAAAATGGCAGAGTTAAGAGAAATGGTATAAAAATTCAAATGCTGTATGATACTCTTGCTATCCAGTTTTAATTCTATTTCCAGGAAGACTAAATCTAACCTGATCTTTAAATTATGTAGTTCTGTACTTCTGAGTATTAAATTTCAAGATGTAACCATTACTATTTGTATTAGATCAGCAATTTTTCAACACATTTTTAATAAAAATATTCATCCATTGCAGCCTATCAGATCCCCAAACAGAGACTCTCCCTGAATTATTCTGATCTACCAAAGTAATTGATTTACCAATTAAAAGGGAAAAAAGGCAAAAAAAAGCTGTGTATTAAAGTGGTAAGTACTGTGTGGTGTAGCAGAGTATAAAATTAGTTTATTTAACAAAGAAATATATTGAGCAATAACCCTTCCAATGCAGTATTGATAAAACAAACCAAGACAATAATTTTCAACTCCACTCCCTCCAATCTTTTTGAGATTTGTATATTGGAAGTAAAAGATAAATTACTTTCCCCTTTGTTTTAAGCAACGGATGTTCTCCAATTTTAGAAGTTAATACCGAGTTAAGGAAAAACAGGACCCAAACCCACTCCACAGAAGCTCAGGGCAGCTTCACAAAACTAGAATCAATAATACCTTGGCAAGGGTTACTTTTCTAGAGCAACTACACTGCTCTACTTTTGCATTGGCATCACACTAGTTTTGCTACAAAAAACCTATTTCACCGTAATTTCCACAGCAAAAGGTAAAGAATTCTTTTTGTTGGAACAGCATTCGTTGATATTATCACTTCCACTAAATAGCAAAAAAAGAAATCCCTCAGAATACTTCTAGTTAGGGCCATAAAAGAGGAATAAAGGAAGTAAAACACACATTCAATCTACCTCCTAATGTGCCTCCTGCTCTACTTCAGACAATTAAGGCTAGTTTTAGTTTCAGGATTGATTAAAAGGAGAAATACTCCCTTTTCACTTAAGAAATAGTTGCCACTCCTAAGGCCAAATATTAATCCATTTTATTAAATACTGTGTATTATTTTCCCCTCTTTGCTGGAGCCCATTTTCAAGGTTTCAGCCATTGCAAATAAAAATACAGAAGACCTTATGAAGTATTGTAGAGCACGTCTTTTATTTAAGTGTTAGCATTAGCTGCATAAAAGCCCACACTGTTAGACAATACTGCAAATCCAGCAGCTTTAACAAAATCTCTCCTGCATGTACCATAAATACATATTTTGTGATCAGGACTTTGTTATTGCTGTTACCTAAACCAACTCTGGGTCCAGGTACATCTGGTGCAACAGTCTGCTTTTAATATGTGATTATTATCACCACATTTGGAAAAGGTGAACACTTGGTATGCTATTAAAAAAAAAGGCATTACAAGAAATAAAATCTGAAAGGAAAAAACCAGCTTACATGTTAGATATGTTCCAGTTTATCAGTTTACCTTTCTACTTTCATTTTTCATCCTAAACAAGGATCATTTTTATGCTTTTTCCATTAACAAACCCTGCATAAATCAAACATTAAGCTAGCCCAGTTAGAGCTTGGGTTAATTTTATCAGGACATCCCTAAGTTTCCCCTCTCCCTGGAGCGATCTAAAATCAGTATCTATTCTAAACATCTGATACCAGTGGCAAACCATTACAAAACTCATTTGCAAGCCCCAGAAGGGCTTCCAGAGAGGTTCTTTCCAGCAAGGTCTTGGGTGACTGTCGGTGACACAGCAGGTTGGTTTTCAGTACAGGCAGTCACACCATAACAGATTGCTCTAGAACATCTCTATAACATTGGTTTGTGAAAACAGCAATAAGAAGGCTACAAAAGCTGACTCAAAAGCTTCTTCAACAACACACCACTCACCAACTTCCATAAACCAAGTTAAGTGCGAGTTCTTATCAAAATGGCAAGAGCTGCTGCTACATGTACTCAACAGCAACCTGCTGCACAGTAAGGCCACATATAACAGTCCTAATTTCCTAACAAAGAAGACTCGGGCTCAAGCTCAAGCTCAGGATCCTGTGCCTGCTCAGGCACAGGCTCAGGGTCAGGCTTGCGCCCGCGCTCGTCTTCCTTTTCCACGAACAGAGCAGAGAGCCCCAATGAGCGGAGCGAACGAACACAGAGAGCGGCCGGGCGGGTGTGGCCTCTTCCCACCGGGGGCTACTTAACGCCAAGACCGATTTTATCAGAGATACTACGTCGGGCCATCCTAGCGAGCATCTCCGCCGGGACGATTGAAGGAGACAGACTGTAACCCTGAGGAGCAGTTATATCCATCTCTGGAAAGACAATCGACTGCCCGCAGTGTGTTTTCTCAAAAAAGTTCTTGTTAGTTTTATTTTAAAAGCCTCGCTAATTTTTTGGTGTGTGGGCGCAGCCTTAGCTTCCGTGAGTGATGGTAGGTGGAGGGGGACGGGGAGCCCTGCGGGCGGTGGGTGATGGCGCTTGAAGGGGAGTCGGGTGGGCCTTTGCTGAGGGATGTTGGGGCTTGGTGGGACCCCCGGCTTGGTCGGACATGGGCAGCGGAGGTGGGAGTTGCGTAGTAACTTTTTTGGGTTCTTGGGGTGAGGAATGGGGATGCCGACAGCCGGCGTACCGCTGTGATGGAGATAAGCCCCAGAGGGCTCACTACCACTTTTTACATAGGTTGAGGGTTTTAAAACCTCAGGAGATGCAGGTTAAGGTTATAGAGGTAACATCGCGAATGAAAAAGCACGGACTTGGGCGAGGGAAGGTGGCGGTTTGCAGCTGTCGGCCTTGGGTCTGCCGTGGGCCCTGCGACGGACGGCACTTCGCACCCCCGAGCGGCCATTTTGTGGCGGCTCCGCCACATGGAGGCGGCCGTGCCCCACTGGGCTGGGCCCGCTCTGCGCGCCGCCGGCCGGGCCTCCTGCCGCCCGCACCCGGGTGGCGGCCCCCGCCGCGCCTGGGGCCGTGCAGGGACCCTCGTCGGGGGCTCTCGAATAGCTTCCACTGCCCTCAGAGAAGCGTCCCCTGACAGCCGCGACACCTCCGTGCGCGCGCCCCGTCGGCGCTGGGCGGGCGAGGTGAGGTGTGAGGGCGTAAGATGGTGGCGTTGCGGGCACGCGGCCGGGGCGCTCCTGCGGTCTCCCCGCACGGCCGGGCCGGGCCGCGCCCCCCCGGGCTGCGGGAGCCGCCGCCGTCCGGGCGCGCCGGGGCCACCGGCTGGGCGTTACTGGGGGCTCTTCATATGATAAACTGTTTGTAGACGCCTCAAACAGTATAGGAGTGAAGTGTTTCTTTTAATAAAGAAAAAAACCCCAAAAATTAAAACCCCCCAAACCCAGCAAGAAAACTATTTTGTGCCCCAATCCCCGTAAGCAGCAGGCGCTGTCGGGCAGGGCCCCGCCCGGCCCCGCGGCGGGAGCCCCGTTCGTCCCTCGGGAGCGGCGCCCGGGCGCGATCGCAGGGCTCAGGTGTTACCAAAAAACAAAAAGGGAAAAAAGTGCAATGCTTACTTGAACCTAACCGCGTGTTGAAGTCAGGGAGAAGCCTGAGAAACAAAAGGGTTCTTTCTTCTGTGCTTAAAAGAAAAGGTTTTTGTCTTCTAGATGTGCATAAAACTAAGCAATGTTTGCAGCCCATTCTAGCAGGTCGGTGTTGCCACAACTTGGCCCCAACAATGGTCCTTTTCCGCCTTTTGCCAAAAGACGACTGTAATGAGGACCATAATCCAGTTTCCTGGCATCAACCTGAACTTCATGCTTGCTGGAATAATGCAGAGAGCAAACTGATCAATTTTACCTTGTGATGAGAAAAAGAAAAAGGCCAGTTAATTCCAGTAAGCTAAAATTTATTTTTGAAATGGCAAAAGTTTTGCATCATACTACTGAAGTCTTGAAAAGTAGCTTTCAAGGAAGATTGTGTTTCTTGTCTTCACACTGCTGCAGGCATTCTGATGTCTTAAAATAGTTAAGAAGGTTAACTGAAATAAGTATTTCTGTTTATATTTTTCAGTCTGCAACTGTGGAGACCCCGTGTGCAAGTGCCTCAGAGAGTAACACCTGTTCATCAACAGTCAGTCAAGGTTATGTTCTACCAGAAGGAAAAATCATGCCAAACACAGTGTTCGTTGGTGGAATTGATTTAAGGGTATTTACATATTCATACACTTTTCCTTGTTTTAGATTAGGATATGGCACTTCAGTGGGAAGATGATGGGGATTTCAACTCTGGTTTGTATGAGGGCTTTTTTCATGGTCTTTTTTTTTTTATGTGTGCATTTTGCCAGTCCTCAGGTACTGAAATTTCATGGAATAATTTTGGAACAGGTGTGCTGCCAAAACAGACCTGTAGTTCTTAAGGTAGTAGGAGATGGGTTTTAAAAAATTGGTACTGGTTACTTGAAGTCAGTTTTAAGCAATCAGATGTGTTTGAAGAAGTTCAAGTCTTCATTTTCTTCCAGATGAATGAAGCCGAAATTCGGACCGTCTTTGAACGGTATGGTACTGTGAAAGAGGTGAAGGTAATCACCGACAGAACTGGTGTTTCAAAAGGGTGAGTACAACATAAACAGTTGTTTTAAGTTGCTGCTTATGCAGAATTGTGTCATAGGTAATATGAGTAGAAACTTAGCAACACACTTGACATGTTTAAGCCTGGTGCTAGCTGCAGTTTTCTGTTGTGGTGAATTAACACAGTGAAGCCGGGAAGTCTGTATTGCTCCTAACTAAATCTGTATAATTATACAATAAAGAACAGCCTGATTTTTCTGACTTCAGTCTATCTGTTTAGGAAAAAGGGTTTTTTTTTCCCTTAACCCGTGGAAACAAAGCTTGAAACTTGTGATGCTTCCACCAACAGTTCTCTTGTAGGACTATTCTGATGGTGAGAGTAGTTAAAAGACACAGTTCGGGATGGTTAAGAGAATCAAGGTTGTTTATTCAGGGCAATGGGAATGCACTCTTCTGACACACTGTTAAATGTTCTAGATAGAAACAACTCAGACTCATTTGGGTGAAGAGTGAAACGAAATATGTGAATAAAGTTCAACAAGGGAAATTCCCATTGGATACATAGAAAACAAATCTGGATTATTGTAGTGAAAGCCTTAAATAACCCTTAAATAAGGAAATGTAGGACCTTAGCCTGTTGGTGTTATCTCTGCTTTGAGAAGGAGACTGCGCCCTCTGGAGGTTCCTTCTAGTCCAATTTTTTCTAGGATTATATGCATAGATCCTAAAAAGTCACATTTTGTTCTTAGACCTTAGAGTAATGTGTGAGCTGGAAGTGAGTTTTATTTGCTTGTACCTGTTGCTAGTCCTCACAGTGAATCCTGATGTGCAGTTACCCAGTGTATGTTCTGAGTATTGATAATGAATTGACTTACTTGATTAATTTGACACAATCTTTAATTCAGTGTTCAGAAATTACAGAACAGGTAAATGAGGGAGGCAGTGAAATAAATAGAAAAACCGCTTCACGGGTTGCTGCCACTACTGGTGTCACTGTTCCTGTAATGCCTGTTTTTTGTCCAGAGCTCTGTAGTAAATACAAAATTTGATGATAATTCAGATTTTAGTTTATTTTTTACCTTTCTGAGTTAAATCCAACTGCTGCACTACTCATTTTAAGAAGTTTAAATGGAAAGACAGCCCTTATTTCTGTTTCATATTATTCTAGAATCTGGCATTCAGTTTCTTTCATATGGCCCAGTAGTAGATGCTTCTCTAGTTAGCAGTAAATCCTTTTTCAGGCTAAATTATAAGCTAGTGTCTTACTTGATAGTTCTGATATGCAATATAACATACCTAGCATATGTGTTGGTAACTGATCTTACTCAAAATAACTTGACTAATAATTAAATTCTGATCACTAAACAGTCTGGTTTTCATTTTTAGGTATGGATTTGTGTCTTTCATGGAGAACGTGGATGTTCAAAAAATAGTAGATGTAAGCTGTTTGTCTAAATTATTTTTAGGAGTTGATTTAAGGAGGCTTGAGATGGGTTCAGGGGAAGCCAAGTTATGTAGCCTGTAGAGTAAGTTAGAACAAGGAAAGTCTGGGACTTCTTAATTAGTGTGCGCTGTACAGATGCTTTGACCAAAAAAGTTGTGAAACATCGTGGTTTGGGGAGTTCTGAGGGAATGCATGTGAAAGCTGCTCTAAAGAGAACAGAAGAACATGCAGGCTGCTGGTAGTGCATGTTGCTGTTGAGGCATGTAATATGTAGTAAGCATGGAGGCAGTATGTGGGCCAAAGTGCATGCTGAGGGCACTGCAGGAAATGAAAGGTAAAAGACATTTGGTGTTGAGGAGAACAGATGCTGTTGTGTGTGTATGTGAGTTGATGGTACTGTGGTGTAGAAGCAGAGTCTGGTCTCTTTAAAATCCCACAAACCACTCACACCTGTCTTTCAGACGCAAATCAACTTCCATGGAAAAAAGCTGAAACTGGGGCCAGCTATTAGAAAGCAACAAAATCTGCGTAAGTATATCTAAATAAATTTACTTAGGACATTTTTTTCTCAAATTACACAGCAATATCCTTGGAAATAATATGTATACTACAATTAAACCTTGATTCTGTACAAGGACGTGCAGTTGTGGTACTGTAACCTGGGTGGATTGTGCAGTATAATACAGCTAATATTGAGTAAAATTCAAGGGGGTTTTCAGTTTGAATTCAAATTCTTAGTGAAATGTGAAAATGTCTTACTACTGTTTGTTTCTTTGCTTCAAAAAAAGCTTCTTATGTACATCCCAGACCCTTAGTCGTCGGTCCTCCTCCTCCACCACAGTTCACTAGTGTATGGGGTGGTCAAAATACAGAGACGTACATGCAGCCTCCACCCGTAATGAGCCCAGTCGCATCGTATGTTCAGGTAAGGCTCTTCATGTCGCTGATTTTGAATCATCATTAAATGTTTTTAATGATGCAAGCATGTATTTCAGGAATATGCATTGAGAGGCAAATCTGGTCTTACTAGTTGTTTTTGTAAGAAGCCCCCAACCTGAAACCACTTAAAAAAATGACAGCAACTTTGAAAAATTCATTCATTCAGTGATGTGATGTGATGTCTTTATAAAACAAAAGGAAAATACCTTCTAAGAGTGAGAACTGTTGAAGGTGGAGATTGAATTACTTAACGGTTCTTAATCTTTTTGCTTGTTATCAAATCTATCCAAATATTAATGTATTGCTGTCCTCCTGCACAATAAACTACAAACTTTAAAAATACATTTTTGTAAGCAAGTATGGATCCAGAAGTTGTCTTTGGTACTCCTAGCCAGGCAGATTCTTGGTTTTGAACTGCTGTTGTGTCTTAGAGCACTCTGTTTCAGCATCTAATGTTAATAGTGGTGACTCTACAGTATTGCCTTGATGCAGGACACCACTCTTGGTACTTCAGGTGAGTGTTCTAACTGAGGTGTAGGCAGAGTGTTTCTGGCCTTGTTATGAGGCCTGTACTGCGAATAGAATGGATTAGGCTCTCTTAGTGCATTAGCGTGTGTGATAAAGCAGTGCAACAGGGTGGGTAGTACTAATTACCAAGTGATTCCGTTTTGTGTAGAAGAGAAAACTGCAGTGACTGACATGTAGGAGATGGGTTTTCGGAGAGCATCAGATGATTCAGTATGAACTAGCTGATACAGACCTTTATTATTGCACGTGCAAAACTTATATACACTTTGGTACAGTGTTCATCGGCAGACTTTGTGGCTTAGCTATTAATCATTGGCTAACGACGCTGTTTACTCCAACGATGCTTCACTGTAATTGGTTACACCCAGCTATTCATGCGCCTTTGCTGAGGCTGCTCAGCTGCAGCCTCTTCTGATCTCAATTGTCAGTTCTTTAAAGCTACATCACACTAGATCTCAGAGGTAAGTTCAGGATTATTGTCAAACAGGCTTTGCCCTTCAGGTCTAACAGCATATAAAACTCCAACACTGACAAATACTTTTTTGTAAGGCAGAGAGCTTGATAATAATATTCTGATTCTCTTGAGTTTATTGGGAGGAGAGTGAAATAGCAAGGAAGAAAAAATTCACTTGAATGCTGGAATGCACCTTTAACTATGTTCTGAAGAAACTGAGAAGTTTGCAGGTTAAAGTTGTGTCAGTAGTTACAGGGAAGAAATACTGGTGAATTGTCCGAATTGGAGTGCTTAGCTTCTCTTTGGCTCCTAGAAACTGATCCTCAGCCTGTACTCCATTATTCACAGTAGCTAGTCTGTTTCAGGTCTACTTTAGAAAGTTTATGGATTTTTAGATGTAAAAGACACTTCAGAATCCCACTTTGTAGAGATTATTAGTGCCTGAAGTGCTGAAGCCAAGTCTCATGGGAAAGCGGTAGGTGTTCTTTTTAAGTAGTGAGCTTAGTCTGAACAGGAACTGAAGTAACAATGTAACCACATACTGCTAAAAATGTGCTCCTGGCTAATACATCTACAAATAACATACTTTTATCTTGCTTCAAACTTGCAGTTTTTTAAAAAAACCCTAACACTTTATTTGCAGCCATATCCATATAGTTCATCTCCAACCGTACTGCTAAAGCAGCAAGTTCCCATAGGATATCAGCCAGCTTACAGCTATCAGGTATGTAAAGCTGTAGTAGCAGCAGAAAGGTTATTTGATACCTGACCAGTTGGAGTGAAATGTTAACTGGAATCTGATCTTTGTGAATTCTGTTTTTCTTCAGCTATTCCTTTGCAGATACCAAAAGTAAAAACAAAAGTGAAATTTTTATTCTAATGAAATGGACTCTGTTGAATATCTTAGTATACGCTTTTTTTAATATACGTTAATGTTTATTTCCTTAAATATACGGTGATTAAAAAACTTCCAAATTTGTAAAAAAAGTACATGGATTAGTAGTACTTTTTCTTGTTGGAAGGAGCTTTGCATTTGTATGTGCTGTAGTGTGGATAGCTAGGTGTTAGGTACTTAAGATCTTGTCTTAGCAGACTACAAATGTGGGGTGTATATAGGGAAGATGCACTCCTGTGCTCTGAAAACATCAGAGAAGGCACTTGCCTGGTAGTGAGTTTCGAACTCAGAAGTGAGGTATGTGGGCAAGTCCTATTATTGAAGCTAAACCAGAAGTAACTAGAAGCTGCTGGAGGTCTGAGGTTGTATTCAGTGTGGCTGCTATGATTTTCTTTATTTTCATAACATTTATAAAGATATTGTTTTGGGGGGGAATGAAAAAAGGATGGAGCCAGTTGAATAAAATAAGCAGTCTTGCTGGACATAAGGACTATTGTTTAGTCAAAAATACAGACATGACATGCTATAAATGGTGGCTCTTGCAGAGCAGTTACTTGTCTGTGTTGGAAATAAATAAATGAAAGCTGATTCTTGTCCAATTTTTGTTTTAGGGTCAACCACAGTGGCTTGCTGGGGAACAAAGAAGTTACGTTATGCCTCCAGCTCCAGTAAGTCTACAAAGTTAAACTTCTGAAACTGTACTCTCAGTTAACACATAGTTTTTACTGTTTGACACTTAAAAAAAAATCTGTTTGTTGTCTGTATACTTAGATATTTTTACAGACCACATTACATAATTGCAGATAAGAGTTCAGGATTTCTACTGAAGTAGTACCTTTTTGAGTTACCTGACAGAACAGATCTACCTGTTTTTTGGCTTTACTGTATACATTCAGATTACAGAACTCTGGAATTTTAGCATGGAGTTGATCTTTTCAGGAAAACTCAAAGGAAAAATGTGTGTGACCTAAAGAACAATCTCATTAAGATTTAAAAAGGATCAGTGTTCTTTGCAAATACTGATTTGTTTTTTGGCTCCTTTCAACAGCTTTTAAAAATAATTTCCCAGGCTACTACAAACTGTAGATGGTGCTGCTGGCTTCTAAAGAAATCACATTCTATGACTTGATACAAGTGACATCCACGAGAGAGGGGAAAAATACTGTGTATTTTTTTAACAGAGTTGGAGCTTGAACTTGCTTCTTGGGCATTTTTACATTCTTTAGATACAAGCTTCTGTTTGTTGAGCAGAGCTTCAATTAAGTGTTTAAAAGCTGTAATACATAATTTTATTCTGAATTACATTCTTTTTCTGGAAGATTTTAGAGGTCACTGAAATACTGGTTATTATATCCTGTTGCCTTGAAGTAATTTTTGTTAAATAACATCCATGAATGTGATATAGCCACCGTATATCACTTAACAATTAAATAGTCACAGGAGAGCTTTTAGAGTAGATGTGTATGGGTGTTTCATTATTAGAGGTTTTAAGCCTGATTATATGAGTGGCAACTCTTCTAGAACTGTCTCTGTTAAGCAACTGAAAATGTCATTAGTAACTGTCTTAATAAAACAGATCAGGATACAGTATTTCCCCCCACTCTGGAAACTTAGTAAAAGTGCAAAGGTAAAGCTGGCACAGCTTAAGGATACATAAGATAGATGAGGATCAATGACAGCATAACCGTGTATGCAATGTTACTGAAACACTGCACTACTTAAACTGTACAGGTTTATCCATCAGTAAACTACCACTCTGAGGATCATGGATTTATACAGGTGGAATGTGCTGTTCCTGAGCCCATGCAGTTGCCTGCTAACAGCCCAAAAAAGGTAAGTTCTTTCTCAATACTCTTAAGTTCTTTATCATAAATCCTAGTCCCAGAAACTTGATCGTGAAGATTATGTGGTTTTGTCAAGGGCCTGTGACAAGTATCCTAGGATTTTAGGTTACAGTTGCCACTTCTAGCTAGTTGCTCTGTCCAGTGCCTTTGATTTCTGTGTAAAACTTCAGAAGTCTCATGTTTTCTTGGAACTGTAAGTACTTACCTGCAGTGCTAAGGGCTGTGTAAAATGTGTTATACTTGATTAAGTATACTAGTGCTTTTAAGCGACTAAACTTTACCTACTCTATATTAATTTCAGGAAAAATTACAGGTACCAAAAAAGAATATTGGATAGCACTGCTTACTGTCTTAGGCAGATTGATTTTAAGCTTCAAACATCTGAGTTGGTAATGGTTTACTCCTTTTTTCATTCTGTTTTGTGGAAGGTGACCCCCGTTAAGCCAACAGTTGGCTCTGAATTCAGTTTTCTAAAGGAGACTTCATTTTTCAGCAGCCAGCCTATTCATTCCACAAGTGAACTGGTTAGAATAGTTCTGGTGTAACACCAAAGTGGGATAATGAGTTACCAATACAAAAAGATAGGGGAGAGAAAGAAAATGACAAATACTCCAGAGAACATAAGGCAGTTGAGAGGAATTCTGAATGCCAAGTGAACTGAACTGTATGACACACTGGCATTGATAGGTAGTAGTGCCCTAACAAAGAAAATCGGTATTGATGCACCTATAACTGTGTTTCAGAAGTCTGTGGACAGGGGTATGCAAACAGTAATGTCCTGTCTGTCTAATGCTGAGAATCAGCCAAGGAATGACTCACAAGATGACAATGCAAAGGTATGTAGTGAAAGCAAAATTAATTCTCAAAACACAGCTGACTTTCAATTTGTTCCCCTACAGAAACCATAAAGATGAATGAATTCGTACCTGGAATGCCATTTGAATGTTGTACATGTTCTGAGATGCATGAGTTTGGCTCTCAATTGCTTCATGCTGGAAAGAAATGCAGTGGGTTTAATCAATTGCTGGACAGTCAACTAATGTACATTTAAGAGCATAAGTTTCTAGTCATTTCTCAGTGACACATGTCTGAAAGCAGTGGGTTACTCTCTGGTTTGGACAGAGCATATTGAGTTGTTAGCCTGGATAGTCTTCTGCAGTAGTTAAGTACTCCCTGTAGATTGTGGCTTAGTTGTGCTTTGTCTTTGCTTTAATCAATAAATTGTAGTCCAGGTTGGTATCTTGTCAAGCATATTTTTGCATTCAGTCTCTGTAGAATTGGAAGTTCTGATTACATTCCACATGGTGTGTAATTTCAGTTTACTAATTTCTAAGATGTTGCTTCATTTTTGTAAAAAGACAGACATGTGACCCAGGCACGCATTTTCTCAAATGGGAATACAGAAGCTGTATTTATGTTTTGGAGGGAAGTGAAGAGAGTACAGAGTGTCTTGAGATAGTTTTTATGAAACTTCAGTTGCCTTATTCTGATGATCATCTGTTTTTTTTCTCTTATCTTGCCTTCTGTCCCATCCCAGGAAAGCAGAGTCTATCACTTTCGAAAAGGAAGACCAGGACTCAAAAGTATTTGATGTATGAAGACTTTAAAGTATTGAAATTGATGTTACTACTGTTCAGTTTAGCAGTACATTCAGCATAACATTTCTCAAAGTTGTTTCAAGTTAAGTTTGTGTTCACGTTCCACCTGTTTTGATACAGTTCTTGCTTGGGTAGTTTAAAGTTTAAAGTTGTAGGAGTTGACAAACTTCAGTTATATTTGCTGCATGCAGATTTTCTTCTGAGTTTTAACGTACACTTTGCATATTACACAGTTTTTCTCTAACCACAGTTTGACTTGCTGACCAGTTAACTCTTGCAGTTCAAAGATGGAAATAGTTTTGCCCAAGAGATTGTATGTTGAAACTGAGCTCTTAAATCAGTGCAAAACAAGATGGCAAGTTGTAACTGAGCTGAAGCCCTTTTTAAGTCATAGTTGCCTTTAGACAACATAATCAATGTGGTTATGTTTATTAATGACACTCCATGTACCTGCAGTCTTGAGCATTGCTATTATTTTTGGGTAAGTAATGAAGAGAATCCTAAAATTCCTGTATCTAACTTAAAATGCAAGAACATAATTATCTGTATTGGCTACTCGGTATGAGTATGATATTTTACTTCAAAAATTTTAACAGTATCTGTATGTTAACATTCTGAGAAAACACTGCATTTTAAATACACTTTGTTATGTGATGTGCCATGTTAATCAAAGACTATCTGTATGACTAATAATCATGTAGATTTTAGTTGTGTATTTTAAAAGAGTGAAATAAATTTTATTTTGCCTTGGCTTCCTAAATTTGTATTGACAAGTCTAACTAACCATTTGTTAAAGCTGTTAAAGATTTAATTACTTTGCACAAGAATTCCAGTTACTATGAATCTCCGGTAACAAATTTTCATTTTGTGTAGATATGGCTGTAGTTTTAAAAGAGTAGAACTGAGAACTCTATTGTCTTTCATACTATACTGGGTCCTAGCTTTCTTTTCTCCTCTTACTCAAACAGCTTAGTCTCCCCACACAATAAAAGAAAATTATATACCTCCCTTGTTAAGGATGTATAAATGAGTTTGTGTGGAACTACCTATTCTGCTTCAAATTTTCAGAAGGTCTAGAAGTAGTAATGGCCAGGCAAAGACCTACCCAAAAGTAGATACATTAAAGTTTCTGGGAGAAACTGGGTTGCTACAGACTTGAGTATGTTAGCACATGAAATGTCCAAGGACTGCTTTGCAGGAATGGTCTGGATAAAATGTTATTTAAAGGGAGTGGGGAAGAAGGTTACAATGCTGCATAAAGTGGCTCAAAAATTATAGTCAGTGTTTTTGTAGAATAACTGACCTGTTAAAACAGTTTTTCTACTCACTGTTGCATATCACTGAAGATATAATTAAGTGTTCCCATAATACCTATTTTGCCATGTTTTTATCATACTGCTGTTATAAAGATGGTACCTTGATTATCCTATACTTCTGTGTTACCAGCTTTTGTAGGTTTTTTCCTAGTCTTGCATCACGACCTTGTCCTTTTCACCTTCAAATACCTAAATAGCCTTCATGGGCTGTTAAAAAGCTGTGATGTCAGTTTACTGATGTCAGTGTCTTTGCAAATGCAGGTGGCATTTTGACTTAATGTTCTAGTTGGTTTGGTTGCCCCAGGCTGTATATGAGGCTTTACGCTGTACCTCTAAGAAAACACCGAAGTGCCTGTGTAGCTCTCATTGAAGAGTCTCAACACCAAAAAGAGAGGTAAACCAGAAGATACCTACACACAGTGCACATTTTGTTAATTTGACCCAAGTGTTACCCACAGAACCATCTGGTGAGTGAGCTGATTTTTGAATGTGTTAGAAATGATGGTGCCAGATATGAACTATTTTTGCGGGCATGCTGAGAAGGGTTATCACAGGGAAGTGCATAGCCAAGGCCTTACAATGCCATTTACTTCCCCTTTCCATTAGGTCATGTTGTGCTGGTTTTGTTAGCCACTCCCTTAGGGAATTGAACTTTTTTTTTAAATCCCATCAGGGAATTGTACATTTTGAAGCATATGCCAGTAAAAGTAAATAGCTGTAACTAAGAACATGCATTTTTAATGTTGTTGTGAAGTACCCCCTGTAAGCATAACAAAAGACCAGTAGGTGAATCTCATTTGTGTTGCATTCAGAAAGGTGAGACATCTATTTACTGTCTAGCTGTGGGCATTTCCAAAACGAGTGTATGATTAGAGCTTCTTAAAAATGTGTACCTCTTGTACTCTCAAATCAAGTGGACTGTGTTAATTGTGAGCCAGCAGGCAGCAGTGAGTCTTGGTGGGTCTGCTGTTGCTCTGCACGTGTTCTGTGTGACTCAAAAGCATTGAGTCTCCTTTAAATATTAAGACAACTCTTTGTCAAAAGAAACAATTGTTTAGACAAGATACCAAGTAAACGCAAACATATTTTTCTGTTCTAGAGCTATGATACTTGCTTTGTGTTGTGGTTCTTGCCCGAAGTGCCCCAGTTTGCTGCTCGGTGGCCTGGCCTTTTCATACTCTTTTTATGAGCTTTGCCACCTCACAGAATTATTCTTGGAATGAGACAGCCAGACAGATGGCATTCTTGGATCTCCATTAGAATGATTGTCTGGCACAAACACTAATTCCCTGTCAAAATGGAAATATTTTTTCCTTGTAGGTATTTATATATGCTAAACCCAAGCTGAATTGTGTTTTAACATGGAAGTGATCTGATCCCAGATTGCTACAAAGAAACAAAACTCTTTTCCCTAAAAAGTCCTCTAACAGGTCTGTATTCCTTGCAGGAATTGCTTGGTAGAACCAGTGTTTTAGGAATAATGCGTATTTTAAGAGCTTTAGTGTCTGTCACTTTCAGTGTTGCTAAGAAAGTTTTAAAAAAAAAGATCCAGGCTGTCATGACAAATGGGGCTTTTTCATACGAAACATGTCATCCCAGGAAAACCCTAAAGAAGCTTTACAACCTGCATGGATTCTTACTTCCTACTTTTTCATTTCTACTCTAAAAATTCAGGCTGAACTGCAGGACACAAATATGCACACTTTATCTAACTTTTTTAAAAAGGCTCCAGCTGACTTTACAAAGGCTTTTGTATTGCTCCAGTGACTCTTCTGGCTTTAACTTCTGTGAATAAATTCAAAGGTTTGGGTTTTTTTTTCCAGTAATGTGAACTTCTATGTACTTGATGCTCAAGACAAACATGAAAAAGGGTTTTCTGCTCCTTTACCTTAAGGTTGGGAGACTAGCAAATAGATTGAGGGCAGGATTTATGTTGAAAAACATACTGCAGTGAAATAAAATGTCAGAGCTGAAAGTAAGGATATTCATGCTGCTAGTCCTTAAAACAATTGTATTCATAATTAAAATTGGAAAACCTATCTCTAAACTTCCAAATGTGTAGTCAAACATGAATGCTGTGGTTTATGTATTTCTGATGTAGTGGGTATTGGATTACTGCTTGTAAGGGTACCTGTGTGTCTGCAATAATCCTGCTCTCTGTGCAGTGTGTGTATTTGTGACCTCTAAGCTGGTACCTGTTAACCTGTTTCTGTAGGTAGTTCTTTAAGGCAGGTGTTCAAATTTCAGTGTATTTGAGTTATTTGGTGTTTGGACTTGATGACCTTTAAAGGTCCTTTCTGAGCCAAACTGCTCTGATTCTAGTAATGATTTTGCTTTTTTTGGCTAGAACAAACCTAACCAAGTGTTTTTACCCCCCTTATTTTGTGCTTGTTCCTTTAGTAGTATGAATGAATGTTAAAGGAATTCTTCAGCTTCTTGTAAGGTCTTCTTAGAATAATTCAGGATTAAACCCACAAGTTACAATAGAGGTCAGTGCTCCTGTCCGACTTCATGTCTTGTGCAATACACTTAGGGGACAGTTGCTCTCATCCAGATCATTGATAAAGGTACTAAACAGGACTGGCCTCAATAGTGAGCCATTGGGAGCCCCACTAGCTGACCAGCTGGATTTAACTCCATTCACCAACACTATGGGTCTGGCTGTCTTGGAAGATTTTTATCCATCTGCTTGTCCAGTCCTTGAGCAACTGTGTTTTCCAGGAGGATGGCATGGGAAACTCAAATTCTTTACTGAAGTCCAGGATCCACAGCCAGGATCGACTAAGTGGGTCACCTAGTAATAAAAGGAAATCGGATTAGACAAGCCTGCCTTCCTGAACATGAGCTGGCTGGGCCTCATCCTATGGTTGTCCTGTACATGCTGTGTGATGCCCCTTATGATGATCTGCTCCATAACCTTCCCTGGCACTGAGATCAGGCTGATAGGCCTGTAGTTCCCTGGTCCCCTCCTTCCAACCCTTGCAGAGGGACATCAGATTTGTTAACTTCAATCAGCTGCTACTCCCAGGTACCAGCCAGAGCTGGTAAATGATAGAAAGTGGCTTCTGCCAGCTCCCTCAGGACCCTTGGCTGGATCCTACCTGGCCCCACACGTGCATGTGTCCAAGTGTTGTAGCAGGTCACTGACTGTTACCTCTTCAGTTATGGGGGGCGGCCTCATTTTGCTTTCCATCCCTGTCTTCTACCTCAGCGGGCTGCGTACCCTGAGAACAGCTGGTGCCAATCTGAAGGCAGCACTTTACATTACTGGGGGAAAACTCCTGTGCCAGGATTGGTGGTACAATACCCCAAGGCACTGAGTAGCTCACTTGTGATTTGCAGGTAGGTTTCAAGAATGCTCCAGGTGATGTTTTCAGTGCAGCCATCAGAGGGCTCTCGCTTCCAGGCCTACATAACAGGATGTGGCTGTAGCTATGAGATGTCAAACAGAAATTGCACTGAACATTGGTCCAGGTATGTGCTTGTAGCATACAGACAAAACCTTAAAGCATGAATAAGATTTTCCCCAAGGCTGGTAATTACCTTTATTTTGAGCAAATATGCAGAATTGATTTGCTTGGAATACCAGAGTTAAAGCAAAGTCACTCCTTTTTGTTAGATGTTTTGCTTGTGCAGATAAAAATGACAAATACAGCACTATATGTTAGGCATGCTAATTGGTGTTGCTTGCTTGGTACTCCTGATTCTACTTGCCCTAGAAAAGAGAACTTTATACGTAGTTAAGCAACTTACTGAATCTCTTCTAGGGGAAAGTGTTGCAACAACAGGAGGTTGTGGTTTAATCCCAGCCAGCAATCAAGTACCACGCAGCCACTTGCTGTCCTTGGAGTGGGACTGGGGAGAGAATAAGGGTGTAAGCTTGAAAACTTGTGGATTGAGATAAAGAAAAGCAAAAGCCATGCACACAGGCAAAGCAAGGACTGAATTCACTGCTCCTCATGGAAGGGCACATGTTCAGCCATCTCCAGAGTGCATAACAGTTACTTGGGCAGACAATTCCTGTCATTCCAAATGTTCTCGCCTTACTCCTCCTTCCCCTCTACTTTATATATCGAGCATGATGTCATATGATCTGGAATATCCCCTTAGTCAGTTGGAGTCACCTGTCCCAGCTGTGTGTCATCTCAACTTCCCATGCACACTCAGTCTCTTTGCTAGTGTGGCAGTTTGAGAAGTGTAAAAATCCATGACTGTGTAAGCACTGATCAGCAGTAGCAAAATCATCCCTATATTACTGTGTTCAGCACAAATGCAAAACATACCCCATGCCAGCCACTGTAAAGAAAACTAACTACCTCAGTCCAAACCAGGACACAGATTTTTATTGATAGGGCACTTGTAAATGCTAGCATCTGTTTTTGACAGAGAAGTCTCTCTGGTCTTTTTATATGAGTGTTACAGTATCCATAAAAGCTGACTTGTTGCACTGGGTATCCCCTGACTTAGGAGGCAGACAGACTCTGAAATCACTTGTTTTCTTAGGTGTTCTTGAGTAGTTTCATTAATTGTAAGTGTAGTTGTGTTAACAGATTTTAAAAGATCTTTCAAAGTAAGATAAAGAGGATCGATAGTGGTGGAGTTTCAGAAATTTTGGTTTTTAGTGCTGTGTTACCTGTTGGTAGATTGTGAAGTCTGAGCTGATGAGCTTTGTTCTGCCCTGGTTTCTGGGAACTCAGTAAGGTGCACAGCACTTCAGAACACCAGGCTGTTGGAAGATGGGGAGCTGCTGTGCTGTGTCACAGCTCACACCAAAGCCTGCTTTCTTACATGGACACGGTCCAAATGTGTCATTTGGGGATCAGCTGGAGTGAAGGAAGCCTGAAAAGGGATATTGTACTTCTCTTGCTACATGTAACTTGATTGTGTGCGTGCGGCTTCTAAAAACAACCTTTTGGGCAGTTGATTCCATGCAGGAATATCTGCAAGAAGTTCAAAAGTCTTGAGCTACTGAGTCAGTAGATGGAAATAAAAGATGATCCTGGAATTGACATCTTAATAAATTCTTCTATGTCTAGGGAAAGAACATTTTCTAGGTTCTGTGTAAATTCAGAGCCACTGCAGAAACACTTTATGTCTCAGCACCACTGAGCAGGTGTCTACTGATTCCATTTCCCTAAGCTTG
Source organism: Sakesphorus luctuosus (assembly GCA_013396695.1). Taxonomy (NCBI): domain Eukaryota; kingdom Metazoa; phylum Chordata; class Aves; order Passeriformes; family Thamnophilidae; genus Sakesphorus; species Sakesphorus luctuosus. The sequence goes on from VWZD01009955.1 coordinate 417,090, forward strand.
GGGGGGATGCTTCTAAAAGGGCTGTTACTCATGTTTTTTCAAATTATTAAGCAGGTCCTAAAGTCAGGCCAGCACTAAGTGCAACCAGGGCTCCTTCAATCAAATGAAGTTAGGTTACTTACTCTTTAAAATAAGCCTTAAAACTCTTCTTCCAAAGAGAATTCTCAAATAAACAAGACTGAAATATTTTTACATTAGAAGCCTTGACTTCTGTCCTTTTTCCTAGATTCCTTGATTTTTGAGAAACTATACCTGAACCTAACACAGTATGGTGATTGCGCTGGGTGCACATGAAGGTGTAGGAATTCTTGCAGGCTAAAGATACATCAGATGTTCATTGTTTTTGTAGCATTTCTTACATTATGCCTCAATGTAGTAAGTCTGGCTAACATATTTTTTAAAACCATTTCGGTTCTCTCTCTGCATGTTAATCTTCATGCTGTGGTGGACCCAGCTGTGCAGTCCATCTTCTGCGCAGAATGGGACCAGTTGCCATGACAGCGCAGAGCTACCTACTGGTGATAGAATAATAGGCGTGTGACTTCTTTGGGAAGTGTCACACTGTCATTTAGTCGTCAGCCAGCAGGTGGGGCGTGAAGCTAACAGAAACCTGCCAAATACTGTAATTTAAAAAACCTTTCTCTTGGGGAACACAGTCGTCTGTCCTTTTTACAATAGAAACTGTCCAGCACAGTATTTAGCAGTTCTTACTATTGGCTAATTAATTTCTGCATTAAAAAATACGTCTCTAAGAAATGCAATGAGAACACTTTGTAGATTACCCAAGGTTGTGTTATGAGTCATAGTAAGTTTGGTAGAAGGGCTGGGCTCATCAGGAGTTTTGACACTGGTTCCCAGTATGTCGTCAGGGTAGTGCTGGGCACTCACAAGGAAGCAGGACTGGGAAGTTTAAACAACTGATGTACCCCATAGCTGAAAAATTCCTGTCAGCTTATTTGTAACTCTTTTCAGTTCCTCTCTTTATTTGTACAGTGCTTACAAATCAAATCTTTAAATGAACTGGACAGTATTTCAAAGGGGTATGAGTAGGAAAAGGCTTTGGTCCTCTTTTCTGCTTTCAGGTAAGTCTAGTTTATTCTACAATCCCAAAATTTGATAAATATACAACAGTAAAAAGAAAAGCCATAGAGATACTCAAAACTCAGCATATTCTGAATGTACTCATTTAGCCACCTACTTTGTTCCCTTTTTCACAGAGGTGGGTTGAAATGAGTAAAAATATGGACCACTTCTTTAAACTGGATACTCATTCTTGATCTCTGTTCTTGTAAATGGAACACAGTCATTGGCAATGGATAGGAACTTGGATATGTGGTTTATCCTTGCTACCAGTGCTCAATGTAACCTGCTGTTTTCACTGTTTCCTAGGACCAGAACACTTTAGGCTGGTTGGAGAAAGGGAGGCAGTTATCCAGCAGGAATTGTAGATAATTTAATTTTCAGTTGCTATGTCTGTTTCCCCCAGGGAATTATGCTGTCTATGAAATGTTTGCTTTCTTGGGTGACATTTTCCAATATAAATGACACTTTATGACAGTGTATTATGAAGCCAACAGTGAACAGATTAAAAAAAAAAAAGGGGGGGTTCACATATATTTGCTTATTATAGAAACAGCATTGAAGATGTAAAAAGTAATAAAGTATTATTTTTGCTGAGTTTCTACATTTGAGGGTGACCCTTAAACAATCTTAGTTAAGAACTACTATATGTGTCCAGATCATAGGTGCCCTCCCCCAGGTGGTGGAAGTTTTCTCCCCAGTTTTTGCTCAAGCCCAATCTCTTCTTATACCTTTTTTGTGACTATAGCTAATACTTTGGGGGTGATAGATGCCTGAGGGGTGGCTCTTTGGGTCTCTGCAGGGTGCCACAGAGTGCGAAGAAAGGCCATGTATCATTTCTGTAACACTCCATTCTTTGGTAACCCCATCAATAAGCACTTTCAGGGAGACACTGGAGTCTCTTTGTCCTGCCAGCATCCCTCCAGAGGGTTGAGGCGTTTCCCTCAACTCATCAAGACCTTATCGGGTTGATTACTGTTTGAGAAAAGTCTGAGAAGTTTAAAGAAAACTTAGGATGGTTGAGGCCACAGTGATACTTCTGGTGTATAAAACAATGCACTCAGAATACACAGTTCATGTGCAATTTGTGTGAGATCATAAGTTTGCAGAAAGGATGAATTCATTACAATTTACTTTTTCATTCATTATATTAATTTTCATTTCTTTGCATTAAGTGCTGAAATTCCTAGGGCTATATCTATGTAGTGTTTATTCAGATGGTAACAAAACAAACTCCACAAGTTTCCAAGAAGGCTAGAATCAAGTGTTCATAACTTTAAGATAGTGACCCGTTCTAGTCTTTTGCCTAGGCTAGTCTCTGTTTTGCCATTGGAATAGCTGGGTTGCTGCAACTTCCTCAGGAGGGAAGTGGAAGGGCACACACTGATCCCTTCTCTCTGGTGACCAGTGGCATGACCCAAGGGAATGGCACGAAGCTGTGTCATGGGAGGTTTAGGTGGATATTAGCAAAAGGTTTTTCCAGAAGAGGGTGATTGGGAGCTGAAACAGGCTCTGCAGGTCAGTGGTCAGAACACCAAGCCTGTCACAGTTCAAGAAGCACGTGGACAGTGCTCTCAGGCACATGGTATGACTCTTGGGGCTGTCCTGTGCAGGGCCAGAAGCTGGACTTTGATGAGCCTAGTGGGTTGCTTCCAACTCAGGACTCTATGAAATTTGTGAGATGGTATTTTTGTGGGGTGTCTTTTACCTATCCATCTACTGCAAAGATAATAGACTGGCTAACATTTAGTAAAAATTTTATGATTTTTTTCATTATTTAAAGCCTGGTTGTCTAATCCTTTTTCATATTAGTGAAATCTGTTCAAATAAGAATCTCAGCTGACCTCATTAGCACAGGTGGGCATCAGGTAGGTGGAAATCTAAAACTTCAAAAGTTCTAAAAATTACTTTCCTTTATATGTGGTTTGGCTTGATGCAATGAAGAAATGTAAAAATGCATTGTTTGCTTTATAGGGCTCTGTTAAACTACTGGAATGTTCAAGAGACAGAAATATGTATGAGTATGTATCTAACTCCTTACTGATGGCACTAAGTAGTGCTTAGTCTGTATATCTAAAGATAGGAAAAGGCATATATTCAAGCTCCTTCAGTAATGCAATGTTTCTGTTAACATTAAGTCTTCTCCTTTGGCACTGGCTTACAACTAGCTGACCTTTTATAGAGAGCTTTCTCTTGCATGTTTTTGAAGCACCAATGCAAGAGAAACAGCTTGTGGAATGTAATCTGAAACAGGTCATAGCTTCTCTAATGCTCGTTAGATTGGCACTTCTGACAGCGAAAATTTGGCCACTGTTCTGATGACATAGAGCAAGAGCAGCTTTAGTGCCAACTTGATAACAGCAATAAATCTTGCTCTCTGGACAATGGTCTGTTATATGCAGCCATTTGGGGGCATATCTCTTCTGTTTCTGAAGGTTCTTCTACAGCTTGGATTTAATCAAAATTATTAATGACATGAGAATGTGAAATCTGTGTATCTGTCAGATGGGTACTGAAACATTCAAGAAAGGTAAAATAAATAGGGATGAATTAAATGAACGGTTAGTAATTCTTAATGTAGCCACTGCTTTCCTCTTGCTCCTACAGAGGCATATCCCGTCAGATACTGGTCACGTCAAAATTATGTCCACATGTTGTTATATGAATATGTGTAGTCTTCAGAAATGTATGGCCATAAGTGTATGTTAAGTTTTAAGACACAGAAAGCAGCTTTCAGAAAGAGCTTCCAAACTGAAAACTGATCGTTAATTATACCCAGTCTCAGCAGCTCCCTAGTAGTTGCTGGCAAATAAGCAATAGAAGCTCTTTAATAAGAAGAAACTAAAAAAATATTGTCCTGTGCCATTAAAATGCTGTAGTGATAGGATTCCCATTGAAGTTACCCTTTATGGGAAATAAAATATGTGCTATTTTAAATAACTAATTGGGCTAAAATTTTGAGCTAGTCTGAGGCATAGGCTGCCTCCATATTCTGAGACCCTTAAAAGGCACACGTAGCTGCTACTTCTGAGCAAAGGTCAAGTTGCGTGCTGCTGCTGAGGGAGAAGGGGTTATACTATCATTACCAGCTGGGGACTGGTCTGATTCTCTCTTTAGCATCAGTCTAGGTCTGACTACTTGAGAGCTTTCTAGTCTGTCTGAGTTCCTTCAGATTTAGAGGCAGTTTTTCTGGTATTACTGAGAAGCTGTGGTGTAGTTCTGAATAACACCCAATGACATAATTTCGTTGCAATAAGAGAAGAGTTCATAAAAAATTGAAACTTCTTATTTCCACTCAAGCTTATCATCACTTCTGTGTCCTGAGTGCTTCAGCGTGTTGAAGACTCAAATATTGAAAATGAAAAGACATTCAAGACCTTGCGAGTGCAAGAATCTTGGACAAACAAATTGGAACCAGACAGTTACAGATCCTTTCTTGAAGATGCCTTGGTGGCAGGTTGCTTGGCACTAAGGAATTGTGCAAAACTAAAGGAATTGTTTTCTCTAGCAGTCAAACCAATTCATACCGATTGAGGTGAAAATGGAAGCGAGTACAGACAGGATGATGTATTTGGCATTGGTAAGACAGAGGTACTTTCTACTACAGGGCCCAAAATACAAACTAGAAATCAAAAATGTGGTATCTCAACAAGTAAGAAAAATGTTTAATCTTTGGGTAATTAAGATGTTTCTTCGAAGTTTGCACTGGTGATCTGAAACTAATTAACAATAAATGAGGAAAATAGTCTAAATGTCTTGTCTACCTCAAATGGAGCCTGATTTTTATAATTTGGTGTTTTCTTTCATATTTTGTCCTGTTAATAAACACGCTTTTGGACAGTGGTAACAAAACTAATTTTCTTCACTGTTATTTTGGTATCTGTTTTTGATTAACAGGAGTTAGTCAGAAGTAATTTAAGTTTTGACAAGTCCTGTTCAGTGTGATGTTGCAGGTGTCTTACTTTTTGACAGAGGGAACAAATTTTATTCTAAATGATCTTTAAGTATTTTTTGCACAACTGTGAAAACTGGAAAAATGAGATGTGGTTAACTTGAATACTGGAGTCTAACTTTGTAGTGAAAATAACAACTGGCATTGCACTGAGTGTCATGCAAAAAAAATAAATGAATGGCTTTGCCTCACACCTGTGTGTGTCTTTCCAATTAGTTGTTCAAATAATGCTTGGGATAGCCAAGCAAGGGGTTATTTAGTGGCATAACTAGAAACACCTTGCATAACAGAGAAATGCTGTGCATGTGATTACATGCTGCTTTTCACAATATATAATCTTCTCTGCGTAGGCCAGAGTAAGTACAGATATTTGACCAAGCACAATTCTTCAGTGCTTTACCAGTAGCAATTTACACCTACATTGAACTTGCCTTACCCAGCTGCACCCAAGACTACAAAGTGCAAATGGAAAATGTGATCACTCCTGCTTGCGGTACAGCAGGTTGTAGAGCTCAGCACTGCTAAGTGTGGGGATTTACAAGAGAGATTACACTGGCTAGACACAGAAATAAAACATATCAAAGCCCTTTTTAAGTCAAATGGTAAACTAATACTCCCTAATGGAGTGTCTAGGGGCAACATCTTACTGTTGATTAAAGCAATAAGGTCCTTCAGTTGTTTATAGTTAAATGGTGGTTATTTAATTACCAAGTCACTTGTGCTTTGCAGTAGTGCATTGTTCTGCAGGGAGGGATGTGTCTGTGTTTATATACATATATGTATACATACACAACTCTGAAATGTCTAGGATGCTTGTTTAGGTTTTTTTCAAGTTGATCAGACTTCTCATTGAAATAATATTGCCTGTTCTTGGAGTACCATGTGAAATACCTATTACAGATAAAATAAGTTATAGATCATATCTTATCAGATCTGTACCAAAATAGTTCTGAGTGAGGCAAGTAATTTCAAAATATGGCAAAAGTGCATATTCCTAAAAGGAGTACATGAATGCTAGCAAGCCAAATTGAATTCTGAAATTCTTACAGTGGTACTCTGGAAACAATAGTTTAGATGTAGAGTACCAATTTAGATTCTATGCCATGCTTCAACCAGCCACTTGAACCATCTTTATTTTGTTGAATTTCAATGTATCACCTAAATAGGTGATAGTAGAGGTGTCTATCCTGGTAAACAATCTGCTGCTTCTCTAAAATACTTCTGTAGTCAGAGGAAAATATTTTAATGTTAAAAATCCTGTGGAAGCAACTTTTAATTCAAATTTGCCTCTACTAAAATAAATTGCAGGAATGACATAATGGGTTGTGTATTAATGCTGGAGTAGAGGAGTTCCAGGTTGAAATGGTTGCTTCAAAACACATCCTTGTTAAGTTTGCAGACATGTCTGATGCGTGACTATGAAGTGAGCAATGAAAAGATGGTTTGTAGTGCCTGGTTTGTTCTATGTGACCCACTGTAAACACTAATTTGAAACACTTTTCATGTGTACAAGACTGATACTTCATAGAAATCTGCAGACGTCTAGGAATGTTGTTTTTCTAGTGTTGATGTTCCTTTACATATGCCGGAAGACTCTGCACCAGCAAAAGTCTTCAATGTCGTAGGAAGGACATCCTTTCAATTCAACCCCTGAGGTGTGGATCTGCAATTCCTATGGTGTCAGCAAGCTCTGGTGCCTAGGATTATCCTTCTGGAGCCATCTATGACCTGATGTGTTTACAGTAGAGGGAAAGTTGCACTTTCACGTCTTCCTACACACTTAGCAATCCTTCCCCATATGCTTTAATAGCAGCATTAGAAAAACAGCTCAATTACATGGCACCCTGATGGGACTGCATGCTGCTTTCTCACACGGTTAGAAAGCCAGAGAAACTAATGAGTGGAGGAAAAATGAGGAGGGACAACGATAGAGGAGAAACTCTGTGTATAATTAAAAGAAAGGGAGAGGATAAAACCAAAACACACAGAAGGAAATAGAAAAAGAAGAGGAGTAAAGTTCCCAGACAAATTGCATTGCTAGTGTTTGCTTCTTAGTTCAGTGCTGGTGAAGTAGCTTGACTTTGTCATTTCCAATGTTCTGATGTTAAGCTTTTGGCTACTGACTTCTCACTAATTGTGATAGTTGTGCTTTAAGAGAACTTGAGACCACTGGAGAAAATTTTTTGTTCCCCAATAGCACTTGAGGGAAAAACGGGAGCACTACTTTCAAATAGATTTTGTCCATCACAATAGCAGCACTTAATACACAAATATTCTGCAGTTAGGAAGGAATTGAGGTGCCAATGCTGTGTTTGGTTATATATTTTTACACAATTTAATTTTGTTTATGCACCTACACAGTAGGGAGAGAGATTCTTGAGTGGACCACATATAGAAAATGTAGTTGTGCCTGCTGAGCACAAGGACTTCAAGCAGTTTCTGTGTTAAATTGGGTGGTTTAGGAGTTACTGAATAGATTTCCTAATTTCCCTGGCTTGCCTAATAAAGGGAAATATAATGAAGGTGGTATGCAAGGTTCCAGACTTGGCCCACAAGCATGACATTTGGGATGGATACATGTTTTTTCTGGAGAGAAAGGGAAGATGAGAGTGGAGGGTTCCTCACTCTGTAAAAAGAGCAGCAGGATTGTTTGGAGCTCTTGTATGGACAACAAGCTGGTTGAGAACAACAGTAAGGATCAAAGGAGTGACTCCTGAGAGTGACAGTGGTGCATTACAGACCAGCTACTCATGATGGAATGTTCATTAAAATAGCAACTCGATAACATCTGTGGGTCACAGATCCTGATTCTTGGAGAGGAGTTAAATCTTCCTGAGTGCTGAATGGGCAGCATGGAGGAAGAACCTTGCAGATTTCAGGAACCATCTTGGTAGATATACTGAATGGGCCAGACAGGGGTGTTGCACTAATGGATGTCCATTAACAAGGAAGAATTGTTTAGGAATGTGGTAAAACAGCAACTCTGGCAGCAGTCATGATCATACAGTGGAGCTCAAGGTCCTGAAAGGAGTGAGGACTTCAGAGTCCCTGGACTTCGGAGAGCAAACTTTGGCTTATTTGGGGAACTGGTAAATGGGAAGCAGCTTTGAAAAGTGAAGGGAGCATAGGAAAGCAGGCAGATTTTTAAGGGGAGCCTTTTCCTGACACAAGAGTGACATGGTCCAAATAAGAAACCCTGTTGATGAATTGGGCTACCAGCTAGGCTAAGCAGGGAACACCTAACTGGACTACCTTGCAAAACTGTTGTGGTGGAAGCAAGAACAGGTTATAATAAAGTTACAGAAGTGTTGTCAAAGCACGTAGGGATGGTGTTGACACATACAAGGGCTTGTGGAATCTCATGTTACTCTCAAAAAACTGTTAACAATAAGATGCTGAACAAGGAACATGTAAGTACTCAGACTACCTTTGCCTCAATGACCTGACCTATGTGCTTAGAGACAAGATTCAAGCAAGTGAAAAACTACCAGCAATGGATGAGGATCAAGAGAGGGATTCTTCTGAGAACTTGACCTGTACAAATCTGCCTGGGCTGGGCTGGGCTGGGGTTGGGTTCTGGGCTGCATCTGAGGGTGCTGGGAAGAGGTGACTGATGCCTTGAGAGCAGCTGCCTCTTTGTACTTTGTGGTGTGTATGAGTGACAGCAAGGAGTGGGGTGAGGAGGGTCCACAATTAACTAAAGCAAGGCCATTTCCAGAAAAGACCAGAAGGACAGTTTAGGGAACATGAAGAAATCAGTTCCTGCTAAAATCAATGAGTCCCCTTTGAACAGGCTTAGTTTTGTATACCTTGTTTCTAGAAAGGGTGCCATCATGCCTCATCAACTGCTTGCCTCCTGTCATCAAATGTAGGCCTTTGCAGGCATGGAGATGGTAGTGGATGCCATGGCAACTTCAGTAAGTTGGTTGACACTGGCTCCCACGATGTTTTTGTACGTGCTTAGGATTCTGTAGTCTGGATGGCTGGACAGATAGGTGGGTAAAAAGCTTGTTGTGTTACTGGGGTCAGACAGTTGTAGTTTAATGGGTTGCACTTTGCTTGGAGGGCAGTACCACCTGGAGGCCTGTTGTATCCTGTTTGCACATGTCTGCATACTAGAGGTGCTGTTCAGGCCTGGGCTGATGTCCAAAAGGACCTGGGCAGGCTCAAGAATTGGCCAGTGTAAACTTTTTGAAATTTAACAAGGACAAACATTGAGCCTCTGGAAAGGAAGGACACCTTGCACAAATCAAGACTGGGGACGGCCTTTCCCGATAGCAGCTAAACGAACAAAGGTAACAGTGTGCCAGTAGCTTGGAAAAAGTGATGATCTACTCCTATGTGTCACTCATTAGGGCTCTTCTAGACCATATAGTATGTCCAGATGTGTCATTCCTCTCTCAGCATCCTGTGACAAGAAAGTTGTTGATAAGCTGGGACAAGCTCAGTGGAGGGCCACCAAGGCCAGGGCTGGAGCCTGTGTCCTGCAAGGAGAGGTTGAATAAGCTGTACTCGTTTGACCTGGAGCCAGGAGGTCTTGCCACCATCTAAGATAACAGGCATGTTGAAAGGAGATGTGCAAGGCTCTGGGTGTAAGGAAGCCTGTTCCACTGCAGTGCCCCCAGGTCTGGCTTGATAGTGTGGGGCTGAAAGCACTGATGCAGAGCCCACGCTGGCTGGGGGCAGGGGGAGAAGGGAGCACAGCTGCAGTAGAGAGTCACAGAGTTGATAGGAAAGAGGTTGGAAGCAGCCACAGCAGGTCATCTGGCCCAGCCTTCCTGCTTGAGCAGGGTCACCCTAGAGCACATGGCACAGGATTGCATTGAGACGGTTCTTGAATATCTCCAGTGAGGGGGACTCCACAAACTGTGCAATCTGTTCCAGTTTGCAGCCACTGGAACAGTAAAGAAACCTCTGTGGCTCTGTTTCTGCCTGTTGCCTCTCAGCCTAGTGGCTGGCATCACCAAGGAGAGCCTGGCTCCATCCTTGTCACACCCACCCTTTAGGTATTTATACGCATTAATGAGGTCCCCTCTCAGCCACTTCTCCAGGCTGAACCTGCCCAGCTCTGTCAGCCTCTCCTTGTAAGAGCAACTCTCCAGATCTTTGACCAGCTTTGTAGCTCTCCACTGGACCTGCTCCAGGAGCTCCATGTCTCTCTTGTACCGAGGAGCCCTGTACTGGCACACAGTCCTCCAGATGTGGCCTTATCAGGGCTAAGTAGAGGAGCTGCTGGCATTACAAAGATCTAATGCATCCCAGGATTCTGTTGACCACCCCGGCCACAAGGGCACACTGCTGGCTCATGGACAGCTGCTTGTACCCCATCATCCCCAGGTCCTTCTCCGCAGAGCTGCTTTCCAGCAGGTCAGCCCCGTGTCTGGCCTGGTGCAGGGGGTTATTCCTCCCCAGGTGGGGAGGCAAATTTATTAATTTGCCGTTGCAGAATTTCAGGAGGTCCTTCTCTGCCCAGCTCTCCAGCCTGTCACAGTCCCTCTGAAGGGCAGCACAACTCTCCGAGGTACCGACCCCGCTCCCAGTTTGTGTCATGGGCGATGACGGGGGGCAGTACCGGGGAGCTGTGCGGGGCCGGGGCTGAGGCGGCGGTGCTGGGGGACCTCCCGCCCCGGCCGGCGGGCGGAGCAATCCGCCTGGGGCTGCGCTGCTGGGGCTGCGCTGCTCGGCTGGGCGCGGGGCTCGGCGCCGCCGTTCGGAGGAAGAGGAAGTGGCCGCGGCCCCGGTCCCGGCCGGGCTGAGCGCGGAGCGGAGCCGCCGCCCCCGGGCTGCGCCGCACAAACTTTGTGGCGGGCGGCGGGGCCGTGTGGCGCTGCCGCAGCACCTCCCTGTCGCGGAGCCGAGGGGGAGCGGCCCCGGAGCGCGGCGGGCGGGCACGGGCGGCAGCCGGAGGAGGAGGAGGAAACGCTGTCAGCGGGGCCGGCCGTCTCCGCCCGCCGGGCATCCTTCAGCACCGCCGGGCTGCGCTTCGCCCGCCGCCTGCCCCAGGTACCGCCGCGCACCCCTCCGGCCCGGCGGGCAAACTTGGCGAGGGGGCGGGAGGGGGTTGCTGCTGGGCAAGGGTGGCGCGGCGGAGCGGGGGAAAAGCGCTCCGGGGCTCTGGCTTGTCCTGATGCTCAGGCTGCCGAAGTTCGGAGCGGGGCGCGGGCTGGCCGGCGTGCCCGGGTTTGGAGGGGCTGCGGGAGACTCGGCGGGGGGCACTGCCTCCTGCCCGCTCCCCGCGCCGGTTCGGGCCGTGCAGCCGCTTCGGAAGGTCCGCCCGCTGCGGTCCTGCCGCGGGGCCGGAGCGGAGCCGCCCGGGAAGGCGGAGGGTCCGGCGGGCGGCGCGGTGCTGTCAGCCCGTGCGTGCGGGACCCCGCGGGGCGGCACTGCTGGCGGCTGTCCCGGCCACACGGGTGTCCGCGCCTGCCGTGGTGGGGCAGAGTCAGCAGCGAGGGGAGCTCCGGGATCGCCCGCCTGCCCGCCCAGCCCGCGCCCTCCGCATGCCGGGCACCTGGGGGCGGCGGTGCCGCTGTGGGGCTGGCTGGGCTCGGGATTTACAGGCGCTATTTTCCACTTTTACTGCCTTTTAAACTTCGTAATACTGTTTTGGTACGTTTTTCTTATAATGTAAAGAGAGGCAGGGTGAGCATGGGTCAGCATTTGTACGTCTGAGTATGAAATACATCTCTCTTCTCTGGCGGTTTATCTGAATTCTTGTCAGAGCAGCCTCTTCGGACAGACTGTGCTTGTGGAAAAGGGGAATTTAATTGGATGGACTTTTAGAGCTCTTCTGTGGTACTTTCAGCTGAGTCAAATAATTAATGGGAGGCATTTGTTCTCCATTATTTCTGAGCGTGCTTCCCTGCAGGGCGCTCCCAGCCCGGACCCCGGGAGGGAGCTGAGCCGGAGGCTGCGTGTGGCTGCAGGACGGGGAGCGCTGCCGGAGCCCGCCGGGGGCTTGGTAGGGGCGGCTGTGGTGCTAAAGCGATAAAAATATAATTATGCCTAGCAGAATGGTCCTTAATGTCTTCAACCAAAATTTGGAAGCTGTGGTATGATTGTATATCACTTCTAGTTTTATTCTCTTTTAAAAAAAATAGGGGTTCATTTATTTATTTAGTACGAGGATAACATTATCAAGACTTAGCTGATCTCTACTTACAAGCAAAAGTCTTCCTGTACATCTGCTTTTATGTTTTATTTTTAATGAATCCAGTCCATTTCAGCTTCTGGTATTAAATGACAAATTACTGGCAAATGCTAGTGGTCACATTTAATTTCTGGTCATATTTAATTTCTGTTTTCTCTAAGGAAAAAGAAAAGTCTCAGAATGAAGGGTTATTTTAGGAAGCTAACTTAACCTCAAGTTAGTTACATTAGACAAGGGGCTTTCCACCTTTTGAATGCTGGTATTCCCCATTCTGAGAATGAGAATGTAGCATGAAATGAGTGTATACAGCTGTGATTAAATACCTAAGGGAGTTCTGAGCTGTGGTACTGGGAAATGCAAATACCATATTGGGTATAATGAAGTGGCCTTACACTCTGAGGTATAAAAGCTGGAGTCACAGATTTGTGAAGAATAAAAATCAAAGTTTATGAAGTCTGTATTTAAAATAAGTAAAAAATATTCACATAACTATTATTCATGTGAGATCCCACAGCTTCACACCTGGCATGAGTGGTTCTTTTTACCATTTGCCCTCAGTCAGCTGGCCTGGGTTTTGCTCCATGACAAACTGGCAGAAGGCAGTGAGCACAGGACTGTCAAGTGTGTCTAGTTTTGTGTTTTACCATAGGTTTACTTACTGTCCTGAAGCAGCTGTGCATACATTGCAATGTGCTTCTGTTTTTCATGCCTGTTTTTTGTGGGTTCAGAGTGTTATGGGGTTAACTTTAAAGGACGGTTGGATCATAACTAACATTCTTACACATGCTTTTATCAGGTTCATTCAGTCTTTATTTTATAGACAACAAATGTTAGCTGTTGTGATTTTTTCTTTACATTTTTAAGAGTAGTTCTCTAGTCCTTAGCATTTCTGTAGCCTCTTACATTCATTTGGAGGCAGTGTGTGTGAACAATTCCATGTGGTGTTTTGGGATGAATTTTACCTGTGCCTTGTTCGATGACATTAACACTTTGTTATCTTGACTAGAAATACTCTGAGTGAAAGTATTTTGTAGAAATACGTGGTACCATCTGAATCTTGCTGTGCTGAAAGACAGGATCATGGTATCACTAGGTACTTTGAGTGAGTGTTACAGGGGGATGTAGGTAGGGTAGGAAGAAAGGATCTCCCACCAAGCTACTATTCCTCAGACTGCTCCCCGACACTAGCACATCTTGACTTTGTCCTACACCAGTTCTCTCTGATCGTCCTTGCTCCGCTTCCTCCCACCCTCTTGCCCACAGGCACACACACAGAAACCAGCTTTGCTTCCCCAGAGAGGGTTAAGCATGGCTGGTGGCAGCCCCTTCTTAGAGGCAGGGAGCCCACAGAAGTAGCCTGCTCACCCACAGGCCTGGGAACAGCACAGAGCAAAGTAGTATGCATTATGCAGGGCAGCAGAGTTGAGCCCAAGTCAGAGTTTTGAACCCTGCATTAAGGACAATAGTACCTAATAAGTGTTTGTTGAAATCACGTTATCACAGTGGCGTGTTATTTGACGTGCTGCGTGCTAGGGCTGTGCTTTCTTTGTGACCTGTGTTTACAAGATCTGTCAGGGTAGTCTGTTCTAACTTTACTGAATCCATATCACGTTTATCCATGTATTACTTTGTTTTCTTCCTAAAGCTTAGAAACTCTTGATGCTAGACTAGCAATTGTCTTAATTCACCAAATTATGTTTTCCTCAGTTTTTTTGTGTAGTCAGTAAATTTTCTTGTGTCCCAGGGAGACAGTACCAAACTCAATGCAATAGTTTGGTTTTTAATTCTGGCAATTGGGTTTGCAGTTCAATATGACAGGTCTTCCAGAGTTCTTGGTATGAGTCCAGATTAGTCCTGATTTGTGTTCTGTTTCTCTTGAGTCGTGGTATCTTTGGCCTCTCCTACTTGCCTTGGCTTCTGGCACATTTCATTTCATGACGGTGTTTCTTGATCCCAGACCTTCGTTTCCTCTGCTGAACTTTGTTCCTGTCCCTTGAAAGCTCTCTGCTTATTCTACCTTTCCTTCTTTATTAGGTAATTCATCTCTCTGTGTCTGGAAACCTTCTTATGAATTCTCTTGTCACTGCCTTGTGTTCCAAGTTCTGGAGATACTCATATTTTAAACATGTTCCAGACCTCCTCTGTGCTTATGTCCTCTGTTCATTCCTGTTCATATCACTAATGAATTCTTTAGTTTTTGAGATTTGCTTTTTGAAATTGAAAACCTCAATTGCAGATTTACTTGGGTTGCTTTTCCGTTTAATTTAAGTCAAATCAATCATAAAGAGTAAATCTGGGATTATTCTTTCACCAACCTTTCTGTAAGCTGAGATTTAGCTATCAGCCTCAAGTCTAAAACCCTGACAGCACTGGTCAATTTTCTAAGTATATGGTGACAATATTTGGTCAGCTGTAGCATCCAACAATAGATGGGACTGATTTATGGTAATTATTCCTTGTATTTTCAAAATACATTGTTTCACATTGTTTGGTAAACATTAGTTACTTAAACAAGAGGTCCTCCCTACAAATAAAAATTATTACAGTATTTATTGAATATATGCTTACATACTGTCCTTTACAGTAATACTGTTGAAAAAAAGACCAGCTAGGTATCTCATGGTTAGGAGTTTACCTCTTAAACAGAGTAATCTCAGAAAAAGCCTGTGCAGTGGTAAACCAGGGCAGGAAAAATGGGAATACGTCACAAGGAGGGCTCTGTTCTGGGAACCGACAAAGGATCATCCCTGGTGTGCTATTCTGCTTTCTTTGTTTACCTGTACACTCAGTTTGTCAGGTCCAGTGTTTTTCAGTCTTTGCTTGAGTTAAGCTGTTTTTTTGCCTTGTTATTCCTCCTCTGCTTCATTGCTTTAACTATGCTAGGAAAGGGACTCGACCATAATTTGCAAGCTCACTCAGGGTTTGTTTAGAGCTGAGTGGGGGACTAAACACTGTGGTGTTTTGTAGACTGGGAAGGATGCAAGAATTAAGTGACCACATGCCAGCAAGTGAACTGAGCATGAAGTGCTTATTATTTTGAAAATGGAAAAGGTCAGGATTGCAGGAGTGAGGGTTTAAGAAAATAAGCATGTCTCATTACTGCACAACAAATGTGAAGTCCTGTAATTATTTGTAAATGCCTTCTAGCATCCCTGTGAGGTACCTAAGCATTACCCATGGAAGGAAGAACGAGGATGAAGGGTCTTAACCAAAATCAAGAGAGAAAACCCATTAATACATTGCAGTTATCTTGTTTCCCAGCTGCTGCACTCCTCAGCAAGAATACTACATTCCATAATTTTGTGACAGGAACTTCAGCAGTAACTTGCAGTATGTTTTTTAAAAAATGCATTAATTCATGATAAAGCTTACAGAATGCAGTCACTAGACTTGGACAATAAATGCTTTAAATATATTAATGCAAGCTTGTTTTCACTAATTGTGCTTGAAAACAAACTGACTAGCATGTATTGTTTTCCTTGGATCCCATTGTAAATACTAAAATAACCTTGGTGCTATTTCAGATGGTAGTGTATTACACTTACACCTTTGTTGGAATATTTAGTCTAATGCTATATGCTTAGCAGTTGACTCTAATATTATAACTGTTTAAAAGAATTGTTTCAGAATTATTTTCAAATCATCCCTCTGAGTAGTCATTGACACAGTGTATTGATATAATTGAAATAAACTGTTTAGCCCATATGTAGTTAATTGATAAAAATCCCTTAAATTACTTACTGTGGTAATCTATTTAAGCTTCCATTAGCCACGTGGTTCTTTTACATTTCAGTGTAATTTTCATTATTATTCCTTGAAGATAAATTGTTATGAAGTTTCATGAAAAGATGGATCGATAAATCAGAAAATTAGTTTCATTTGTCCCCTAAAAAACTCCAAACAGAAAATCAGATAAAAGGTAAGGGTTCTTTTTCCTCCTGCTTTTCTTTGTGCTCTTTTCTTGCTGAAAAGGAATTCTACAGCCTGAGTTGCTGTTAAGAAGAAAAAAAGTTGTTGGCTACATGGTATTACTTTATTCTTGTTGTTTTTTGCTAATTTTGAACTTGTTGTATTTCATCTATTTTGAACACATGCTAGCAATGTGAGAAAGCAAACCCAGGCTGCAGAGGGTTTTAGAAAGCTTAGGTTCAGAGATCATCAGTTGAGAACTGGTGCATCTCTGAAAGAGCTGTAAAAATTCCTGTGTTATATTCAAGATACACCAATTTTCATGGATCACAATGGTGATTAAAATGGAAATGCTGCTGGATTCTTTTTCTCTCGCTGAGTACAATTTGTTGTAATTTTTTGGCTTTTTTTCATGGGAAAGGATGGTACCAGTTTCAGTAAAACCTGGTGTGGGGAGGAGTGTTCAGGGGCAGGTCATTTGCCATGCTAGGGGGGACTCCTGTCCTGTTCTTCAGGGGTCCTGCAGAACTCCTCTACTGAAATCTACCACAAAGGACAGTAATGGGGAGGAGGAGGAGGTGGCAGCAAGAGGCTTGTTCTGTGACTTGAGAGTTGGGCGTTTGCTTGGAACGTAGGAATCCTGGGTTAAGTTTCTGAACTCAGTTTGCAGAAGCAAGCTGCTCCTTTCCTAACCACTGAAGGCCTTTGCTGTCATTTACAAGACAAACTCAAGAATTAATTGACTAGGCTTAGCTATTTTTCAGCAACTCATTGTACCTTCTATTTTTGTTGCTTTGCAGAATTAAAGTGAGATACAGACTAAAAAAGCCCCAATCTGTTGTTAGATTTGGATTTCAGGTCTAGTTTTATCATCACATGGCTGAACATGTGAAAAATTTGAGATTAACAAGATAATAAAGCATGTGTAAGATTAATTTACAATCTAAGTGAGTTTATGGACAGAATTAGCATGTGTAGTTTAAGGGCCCATAACTAAATTTTAGTGGTTCATATTCTTCATTAGATGTTACTTTTTCAATGTGTTTCTTGTAAGTATGGAACTTGTGAGTTGATAGTTATTTTTTGCATTCATGAAAAAGAAAATGTTTGTCTTAGAACCTACTGCAGAGCAAAGAGAATTTGAAAATTTGGCAGTGTTTTTAAATAATTGTTTTTCAGTTTACTAAAAAGTGAATATTCATGATAATACTTTGTTGTAATATGAATTAAAAAAAATAGAATTCATGTGCAGGTCTACAAAGCCAGGATAAATATAGGCCGTACAGTAACCTTAAACATTTGTTATAGCAAAATAATATACCTGCTCAAAAAGGGAGATAGAAGTGGCTTCAGGTTACTTTGAATACATTAGTGATGATTTCTCACAACACTCTGATAACTCCAAGGTAAAAAGTAAGAAGGTGAATAATATCGTGTTGACAACTAGATCTGTAACTGAAAAGCAAGGAGATATTGTCAGATGGTGGAGGGAAGACTCTGAACAGCACTAACCTTGCTGCAAAGATAAGGAAGAGGGTAATAACTAATGTTAGAAGTTTTTGGAAGGTTATAAAGCAAGCTATTCCAGTAGGAAGTTTGTGAGATAACTTTGATCAGAACTTGGTGATTCAGTGATGTCTTGTCACGCAGACGTCATCACTATATTTGCGCAGACTAAGTATTCGTACATCTCTGGAATTATTTGAATACTTAGACTCCTGTATTGAAGTAAGAACTTTATTTTTTAAGATTTATTTTTTCCTGCTGTAGCACTTGCATCCTAATTACTGTGGAAAAGATTGGGATGTGTGAAACTTAATTTTTTCTGTTGATCCCTCATTTTTTTCAAGTGAAAACATTTTTTTCCGTTTGTGTAAGTAACATAAGTGCCTATACATAACAAAATGTGAGCAAGCATCTATCCTCAAGGATAGTGGTTGAAGTTTTAGCCAAGCAACACAAGATGAAAATCAGTCTTCTGGTAAGCAATCACTCAGGGAATGAGCTCAAAAAAAAAGGACGATTTTAGTCCATTACTGTGGACTCAGTATCTCCATGCTGAGTGGCTTGTGAGTTGTCAGCGTATGCAGAGGTCATTGTTCACATGGGCAATGAGAGTGGACCAGTTTTTCTCCAAAGAGTTGAGGAAATGCTTTGCTAGAGAGGCACAGGAGAGGTCTGTGGCTGCCACTGAAAATGCAGGTTTGTATTTTCTAGCACTTTCACCCCAGTTTGGGAAAGAATGCAAAACTCTCCACAATATGAAATACTGAGTCCCTGAGGCCTCCTTCTGCTGCGATCACTGTCTGAAGAGACCTGTGGATTTCAGACTATTTGTACAACCAAAGGTTGCAGGAGCTGTGGCCTAATGACCTCTGAAATGGAATTTTTTTCCTTGTGAAATGCTGTACTGTGTACTTGCGGTGCATAAGAATTGCCACGCCATTACTGAAGCAGGGAATTTGATACACTTTCTAATACTTACTGCTGTCTTAATTCCTCTCTAGCAGAAGTGTACTGCTAGATGTGTTCCACTGTAGTTCATGGAAAAAATATCTTGTTAGGCTCATTAATGTGCAATATACATTTATGTATTAAAATAAATAACATTTTAAACTGAAGCTAATAATAATGCACAGGCAAACAAAAGAACCTGCTTTGTATATGAAAGCATAATCCTTTAATGGTAGCTGTTGTCATTACAAAAAAAAAAGAGATAGAAATTACCACTTTGGGAAAATAAAAAGATCCTGAAGATTTTCAACCTTAAATCCAAATGAAAAAAAAAAGCCCCAAACCTCAGCTTCATTGATCAAAATTGTTAAAATACAGTAGTTTTTATTTTTCTCTCAGAATAATCAAGGAAGGTTGTTTTCTGTTGTATCAATCTGCCAAATATTCAGGAACACATATGATATATCATCCATTTTTCCTGATGCTGCACATCTTTCTAGCAAATGTTTTTTACTGTTTCCAGATTTGTGTGATCAAATACTTACTGTGTTGCTTTTTTCAAGT
This sequence comes from Sakesphorus luctuosus, assembly GCA_013396695.1. Lineage (NCBI taxonomy): Eukaryota > Metazoa > Chordata > Aves > Passeriformes > Thamnophilidae > Sakesphorus > Sakesphorus luctuosus. The sequence goes on from VWZD01009955.1 coordinate 436,196, forward strand.
TTGATGTGTTGGTCAATCCAGTCTTCATCTATTTAGTAGTGACTTTGCAAGAAGATGTCGGTGTGCACTTACGGACTCTGTAGATGATAAGAAGGTGGCTGGTATTGTTGAGCCTGGAAGGACTTCCACCTCTTTCTTCCAGGGGTGCAGGAGAATAATTACTGCAGTGGAAATGCAGAAAAATAGAGCAGAGTTATGAGGAATGAGTTGGAAACTTCTCAGTTGGCTGTGTTGGATAAAAATAAAGAGAAATGGGTTCTTTGTGTGCTGAGAAGTTGACAATAAACTGTGAATGTAATGATTCATATGTGGATGATGATCTTAGGTGCAAGAGGTGAATTTGCCGTAGAGACAGGGAAGCATCAATGTTATTTTAGTAAGCCTTGTTAAGATTTCCTTTTGAGCATATAGTCACCTGTGTTCATGTGGGGAAATGAGAATAGTGATGCAAATGAGAGTGAGTGGGGTGGTGAAGGGAGCAGAGCTCCTGTCTTGGAAATGGCAGAAAAGGACTTGAGAACATTTATCCTAGCAAAACGTGGTAAGGGATTTGGTAACTGTTAATAGGAATGATTTCACGGGGAAATATGAGGGAGTGAAAAAATGTATAGAAGTTAGAGCACAATCTCAGTATAAATAAATTCCTTCAAGTAGATTCCAAATACATTGGGGCTGGAAATGTGGCTAACTTTCTGAGCATTTGGGAGATGGACCTGTCGCACAAGCTTACAAGCAGCTCTTTGGAGACAGGGAACCCAAACAAGGTTTTTGTTCTCTGCTTTAGGTTTATTAACTGTCAAGGTAAAGCAGCCCTAGTCTGTGACTGAAATTTTTTGGGTGCTCATTGCTGTCCATCCGAGGTTGCAGAGAGGCTGTAACATTGATCTTCCTGATGCTCTGTGCAGTGTGTTTACACTGAATGGATCCCATGCCTTGAGGTGTGCGGGGTGCCCTATGGGAGCCACTCTTTGTCACTAAGAGTGAATTCTGCATTTTCCTCCCCATCCCCAAAGCATGAGTTTTTCCATGTAGGTGGAGGCAGAATGTTGAATGGGTTGTAATGAAACACCTCAGGTGCCTACTGGGTGTGTCTTTATCATTTCATACTTGCTGCTGGTTGGAATAATTTGCCCCAGTCCCAGTAGTGCTGAGACGAATGAGGGAGTTTGGATCATCTGAGTATTTTCACCAGGCAATTCTTCAATTGTTTCATTCTCAGATGAGCCATAATGAGCAGGATATTGAGAAACATTTACTGTGTAGCAGGAACGGTTGTCTGGAGTAATCCTTTAAATTGTTGTGGACTAGCAGCTTATTAAAGAGAACTGGATTTATATAGTCCGGTTCTGTGGCCATGTGCCTCTTTGGTTTTGGCTTCTGTAAAGTGCCATTATTTCCTGTGGTTTATCTAAAAAAAATGAGGTGGGAGGAAGTGAGTTTGTTTTGTAAATGCTTGTGGTTCTCTGCAGACCTGCTTTTTCCATTGAATTAGAAGGTTAGATGTTAATTTTATGTTACAGAGATCTGTGTAAAAGTTAATATGAGCTGCTTTCATATTAGCTGCATCACATACAGAAATTATTACTATCTTGTCAACCTTTATATTAACAAGTTATTTTGCATTTTCAGCTACTTTTTATAATGGAATATGTGTCTTCCAGAGTATACTATTGATTGCATTTGAAAGATGCAAAATACGTGCATTAAACTGTCAATTTTCCAATAAAATAATAGCATGCCTGAGGGTTAATAGGAATAGTATATACTTCAGTTACTATCTGAACATTTATTTAATTATACTGTTTTATGCAGTTTGTAGGTAGCTTGTATTTAAAAATTAAAAATCATGGGAATGCACTAGTGTGGGCCATGAAACCTGAAAGAAAAAGGAAAAATTAATCATGTTTATGCATTTTCCCTTTTATGTTTCCCTACCTCTTTGTATCAGGAGCTGCTGAAATGGGTTGTGGATTGAACAAACTAGAGAAGCATGATGAGAAACGACCTGGTAATATCTATTCAACTTTGAAGAGGCCCCAGGTAGAAACCAAGATAGATGTTTGCTATGAATATCGATTCTTGGATTTCACGACTCTAAATGATAGTAAGTACACAATATTTGTCTTTAGATTCTTTTTTCCTATTCAAATGAACATGTTAATTGCTCCATAATGTTTTTTAAAATGTCTTCAGTTTCTTTAGTAGTAAATTCATTCTCCTCAGTCATAATGCATACATGCAGAGAGCTTTGTGAGAATTGTGTGTTAATTTTTAACTTTAGAGCTGGTTATACGTTGTCAGATTTTCAGTTCTTTTACACCCCACCCCCTTTGTTGTTTTGGGTTTTTTGGTTTTGGGTTTTTGGTTTTCTTTTTTTTTTTTTTTAACTCTGATACTACTGTTTCCTTAATTTGCATTTTACCCAAGTTTCATGTGGTAAAGCATTTCAGGTCTGTCAAGTTATAAACTTTTCTGCTCTTTTTTTTGCTTCCCTTCTGCTCTTTGTGCTCTCTCAAGGGTATTTTGAGAGGTTGAAGTTAGTGTTTTCCGTTTTGCTAACTTGCCTTGAATAACTTATGCAGTTAGAGATACTTACAGGTGCACCCACGTAGGTGTAAACAGGATGGTGGGTGGTACTGAAGGTCTGAAACATCAAGGGGGTGAGGGTCCAGTCTCATGCAATTTTTAGCTTAGGTTTTTTCTTCCATCTGAAATAGTCTTGTTTTAATTCATGTGACAATCCACAGACATTCCATTTCTTTCCCTGCTGACTGACATCAGGCATCACTGCCAGTATTGCTCACCTGTGCCCTCTTTCACTTCAGAATTAGGCTGTTCTGCGACTAATTACTCCTCACACCATTTGGAAGTCTGAAGCTTGAGCAGAAGGCTGAGACCTGCTTCGTGCTATATATAAAACAACACAGTACTAAAATCTGTTACAGCTCCTTGGCAGGGTGCCAGGTAGAGCCTCAGTACTTTTGTCCTGGGACTTGTGTTGTTTTGTGAGTCATGTCAGAGGAAAAGCCAAGACGGTGCATCTCTCATGGTGTGAGTGAAAGAGGCTGCTTGACATGACACGTCTTGTGCAGTCCAGCATGTCAGCCCAAAGTAATGGCAATTTTTTTGTTTTTAAAACTTGCTGCAAGTAAGCTGGAATTTGGAAAAAGGTGGAGGTTTGGAATAGGGAGTTGGACAGGACTGTGCTTCTGTAGGCAGTGTGAGAGTTGAGAAATTTTGTCTTTGCAGACTTTTAGACTCCAGCACCTGCATTCTCCTGTGTTTTTTGATACACTAATTGGAATGCATTGCTGTTATTGAAAGCACCAAGGAAATGGTAGAGGAATTTTTTTCATGCTTATGTGTTGCAGTTGTTTCAACATTTATGTATTTTTATTTCTAAGTGAACTGTTTACATCCTTTGATAGTGTGACAGGTTTTAGTGAGATGTACTGCAAGTTGTGTCATTAGTGAAAATGAATTAATATTGAGGACACACTTCTGCAGGCTCTTCAGGAATGTTCATCACTGTTCTATCTGAGTGCCTCCCAGACTCTAGCATGTGCATTCTCCTGATACCTCACGAAGTCTCATCTTTGGCATTGTATGGAGGAAGAATCAGTAGTTGTGCTAGCAGTGGGGCTTGCCTCAGGCACAGAGGATGTCTAGCACAGAGCAAAAAATAAGACTTTCCTAGTCTGATTAAATGGATAGGTTTATTACAAAGCACACTTGTATGTTTCTTTTACTCATTGTAGGTCATTTTATTATGATTTTAGGAGACATGGTTTTAAAGAGACTCCAAGTAGAACTACATTTGTCAGATTCTTTGGTTTGCCAAATAACATAAGCTCTCCAGCTCCTATTGAGTTTTGCTTGGGCATGTTGTATCCCCATCACTCCAGTCTGAAGACAGACAGATGTGGAGAGAAAGGATCTGTTGTTCCTGCTTTTTTTCTTAGTATCACCTATGACTATGTGCCCTCAGGATTGGCAGGGCAGCTGTGCAGCTCTGTCCCTATTCTAGTCATTGACTATATCAAGCCTCATGTCACTTGATAGTGTTAGGTCATTCCAGATTTTTCTTGGTGACAGCATCGCTGGTTCATTTACATTTTTGCTGAGAAATAGCCTCTGTAGATAACCAGAGTTAACAAGTGTTTCACCTGTGTTTGTGTGGATTCAAAAGCTTCCAAAACCAAACTGCTCATAGCCGTGTAAAAAGAACATTAGAATTGTGAAGCCTGTCTTCTGTGAATCTACTTTAGCCCTTTCAACGTGTAGATACATATATCCTGACATCATTTTTTCCACAGATTTTCTGCTTCATTGGGTTTTTAGAATAAGCCATGTTAAATTATGAGTGGCTGCAGAGTATTTTATTGTATCCTTATGCGAGGCCTTATTTACAAGAATAGGGAGCCTGGCAGCTCAGACAGGTACTCATTTTTCTCTGGAGCTTTTCTGTAAGGTTGAGTGCTCTGATAACTCTGTCTCTCCCTAGTGTTTAATCTTACTGGTGAGAAGGATGTGATTATCTCTCCATGTTGCAAGTGGAGCTAATTTCTGGTTACTACCAGAAGTTTTCCAAGTTCTTAGCATTTCCTCATGTGTTCCAAAAGCAGCTGTCTTGTTGACTTCAGACATAAAGGTGAATGCTGGTCATATTTGCTGTTTAGAGCTGCATGTATTCACAACTCTGATATCCAGATAATCAGAGATCAGTTCCAGAATGTGGTGTGTGCAGTTTGGCTGGCAGCTAGGTAGATCTAAGTTTTCTGCTGCTGTATGTGGGAGGATACTGCTCTCCTCTCTCGCGTTCTATCAGCTCTGTGAATTGATTTGACTCATGTATCTGACAGGTTATGCAGCTTTTTTGTTTGATTATCCTCTGCCTATCAGTGTCTTGTGGAGGGGTGTGAAGAAGGCTGGAACTGGTATAAGTGTAGGAAAAGAAACAGCCCCTTCTTTAGATCAGCTCACACTATTAGGAACTCAAAGAATCACAGCATGGGTGAGGCTGGAAGGGACCACAATGGGCCATCTAGTCCAACCTCACCCCTCGAGCAAGGTCATCCTAGAGCACATTGCACAGGATTGTGTGAAGACAGTTCCTAAATATCTCCAGTGAGGGAGACTCCACAGCCTCTCTGGGCCATCTGCTTCAGTGCTCGGCCACCCACACAGTAAAGAATTTCTTCCTCATGTGCAAGTGGAACTTCCTGTACCTCAGTTTCTGCCTGTTGCATCTTGTGCTATTGCTTAGCCCCACCAAGGAGAGCTTGATTCCATCCTCTTGATACCCTCCCTTCAAATACTTTTATTCATTGATAAGATCCCCTCTTAGTTGTTTCTTCTTGAGGCTGAACAGGCCCAGCTCCCTCAGCTTTTCCTCTTAAGAGAAGTGCTCTAGTCCTCTAAGCATCTTTGTAGCTCTCTGCTAGCCCTTCTCCAGGAGCATCCTGTCTCTCCTGTACTGAGGAACCCAGAATGGGACACAGCACTCCAGATGGAGCCTCACTAGGTCTGCGTAGAGGAGCAGAATCATCACCCTTGAACTGCTGGCAATGCTCGTTCCCTTAGCATTACTCTGGTGAAAACAGGGATAAAATATGGTCCTGCTGATCATTTTTATGCTATGTTAGCTAGAAATTTAGCTTTGGTTGCCTGCTGGTTTTGGTTACTGTTTACCTTCTGTCATACACAGCTAAGGGAATATATGGAAATATGCTCCTTTATTAAATTTGTTTTGTTCTTTTTTGAACTTTTGCCTTGCTCTGCATTGAGGTAGATGTCCAGTGGAAAATGGTATTTAATCACTTATTTAAGTACTGTATAAATAACTTATAGATGGAAAAGACAGAATTAAGGTTGCAGACATAAACTTCATTTTTCCATTTTCCAGTGTTACAAGATTGATGTACTTGAAGGTAGTGTGTCTAGAGAAAGGTCTTCCAAACTTACAGGGAAAGCAGGCTGTGGAGAACCCATCAGTTTCCATTGTGTGCCACAACACTGATAATCTGCATGGTTCTTCAAAATTAAAATGATTAAATTGCCGCTGTCCTTTACTTCTTGAGCAAGTGTGAAAATGGGTATCAGTAAAGTGTTAACACCTAGTGTAGACTGGCACTTTGCTGAAGCATTTCTAAACCTGGAGGTGAGCATGCTTGTTTTGAGTTGTTGGCTTTATAATATCTGCTTAGGAACCTTTCTTATTTCTCCTAAGCAATCACAGTTATGTCTTCCATGTTGTTCCTTGACAATGCCATCCTGTGCTCTATTTAGTCATCTCTATTGTCCAAAGTTTATGGGATGCTGCTTTCCCTCAGGTGAAGTCACACCAGTTTTCACCCAAATTAAATTGATAAAATAGTCACGTTTTTACTTGTTAAGAAGACGTTATTAGATTTGTGAATTGGGTGGCTCATTACTGGATTGGCAAAATGCCAGAGGAGATGAAGAGAAAGAGCATCATCTTCCCTCTGTTAGCAACAGTGACCTATTGGATTGGGCCAGCTGTGACACAAAACTCCAATCCTGGTGGGCTCATCCAGCTCCTGAACTCTGCCCACCTTGCTGTCATCTTGTAAGGCTCATTCCTCCATGGGATCAGGCTCATCTGTCGCTGCACAGTCCTGTTCTATGTTATCTCCAGCTTCAGACAGGTGTTGAACCCCAGTCATTTCTTCTGTCGTGCCCCTGAGTCATTCTGTCTCAGAGACCTGGCGCACCCAGTGGTGCTGTGTGACAGTGGTGGGCAGTGCCTGGGTTGATGGATTTTTCCAGCATTCTGCTGGCAAATCCTCAGCTCACAGTTGCTCAGTTCGTTACCTTCTCACTGCCTTTGGGACAATACTAATGTTATATGGCAATGATTGAATTCTATAACAATAAAACAATTGGAGGAAAGTAAAAGACAGTAGCATTAGATTAATGTTGGAGCAAACCTTTTGCTAGAAAGCTGAAAGAAACAAACTAGTCTATTTACTTCAGGCCTTTACTGGGAAAAAAAAATCCAAAAGACTGCATCACCTGCCCAAAAGTAAAAATTTGTTTTTATTTTGCATCCCTCTCCTTATATATAAAAGGAGCTGAATAATGATCGTATTCTACCTCTACTATCTCCAAATTTTGTGGAAGTAAGAGGGAAATGGTGAGCAAGCCTTAGGAGGGCATATGCTGGCAAATGGAATAGCCTTAATTTAAAGCAACCGTGTTTTCATAATGTCTCTGCAGGGTAAGCTGGTTTGTTTTGTTTTGTTATTTTGTTGCAAAGAGAAGTATTTCAATAATCTGTATTCCTTCCTTGCTCTTATCTGATCTACTGATTTTGGAAAACTTTGCTTGCAATGACAGATCATACAGAAACTAAGCTAACTTATTCGTCCTTGATTTCTTTTCTTCCACCTCTTTGCCGTTATGATGACTTCCTGAGAGAAACCAGGAATCTGATAGTAATTTATTTCTTCTCTTCTCAGAATATTGTGGAATTTTTTTGGTATTTAGGGGAATTTTTTTGACTGGCTTGATTAGATTTTATTTCTTTTTTTCCCCCCTTTGCTTTACATTCCCATATTAATTCACTGGCCTGATGAGTTACGACAGGTTTTGGCCTTGAATAAAGTTGGCATGAAACATATGTTAGCCATGTGATGAGAACAAAATGGGGGTATAAATTTTTTTAAATGGGGAAAGGCTATGCTCTAAACAAGCCATTTGTGCTATGAAACCACTAAAATCCAGATGTTTTGATGGAATGAAAAATAGCAATACTTCACATTTCCCAGAGAAATTTTTAAATTATAATGTGAATACATGGGCATATGGTTTTTATCCTGATTGTCAAGAATTTGTCTCTTTAGTAAAAAAAAAAAATTGAAGAAAATTATTTAAAGGTAAGATTATTAGTTACATTCCAGCATTATTGACAGTACTCCCAGTATAACAAATTTGCTACATACGTAAAACATTATGATTTGAGGCATTTTCTTGTATATGTGCACATATATGTGTGCGCATATATATGTATATGTATACACACACACACACACACACACACACACACGGGAAGTATATCTTTCAAGTTCTGACAAGCATATGGATACTTTACCATAATGTTTTGGAGTCAGTTACACTGCTCAAAAAACACTTATTACAGTCGTAACTGCAGTGGCTGGGCTTTTGATTTTTATTGCTGGTTTTCAAGTGCAAGACACAAATAATGTGTTAGTAAACCTTTATAGAGGACATTGCTATATTAGTATATTAGAATGTATAGTTAAGACTATATCCATATGAAATTTTCTTCAGTTTTCTTTAATTTGAAATTAAATTTCAGTTATATGTAGGCTTAAGTTAATAAAAAAACCCTCACTGTTCCCCTTGGAGGGGAAAAATAGAAGTCTGTTTGGAAATTGGGAGTGTCATGCAGTGGGGAGTGTGCAAGTGGAGGGTAGTGAAGCATTTTTCCTATAAAATATGTATGCATTTTTATCAGAAAATTCTTTTTCCTACAGAATGTAGTACTTGTTGACTGCAGTGCTTGTCATTGATTTCTGTTGGTAATTTCTATATTATATTAAGCAGTTATTTGTGCCTGGCTTCTACTTCCTGTTTCTCTTCACCATTCATTAAAAAAACAAATACACCNACTTTGCATTTGCAGGTGTTATTTGATTTAAGACTGGTAAAAGCAAATGTTTCCCCATTGGTGCAGTTATTTAATTTTCTGTTTTCATTTCTGTAAGCAAATTAAATTAGCATTTGAGTTTGATTTCAAGTTGACCAGGTCTTTTACCACTGTTTTGTCCTCAGGAGTGATGAAATAAAATTAGCAGGGTAAAATATTGTTAGGTTATTTATGAGATGTGGTAACTTGAACCAAACTGTGTATAGATCATCTGTAGCTGACTAAGATGTTGCTTCAGAGGAGCTAAGTATGTAAAAAGATTCAAAGCAGAAAGGTGAGGAGCAGAAGAGGCCAGTGGATTACCTTGGCGTAGCCCAGATTCTCCTAATGCTTCCCCTTTGTTAAAGCTTTGTCCATATCCCATTCTACTTAGTTTGATTATGTGCACATGATATAGTGAATCAACATAAGGGTTTTGCTTCAGTCCTTTCTGTTAATGCGAATATGAAGAAATTAAGTTTTTTGGCTTCTCTTGGTTTTCTATTTCGAGTGGATTACAGTCGACATCAATACGTAACCCTTCTGAATTTGCCACTGTAAGTCACAGCAAAGTGAAATGTTCCTGCTGTAGCAGTTTATAAAACTTACTTATGTGTCTTGGAAAACTTGCAGTTTGACATAAAAGGAGCATTCCATATGTTAGGAGTTTAATAAATGCCATAAATTACATCATAAATGTAATTGCTTTAAAGAGTTGTTAGATTTGAACTTTACCATTTTTTTAAATTTCACTCCAGTGAAAACTGCTAGACACGTTTTAGTTTCTATGCAGAAGCTTTGCTTTCTATAATTATTGTACCTAGGTCCTTTTTCTGTGCGTGCACACACTTTTTCTTCTATATGTATAAGCTTATCCATATCTGTACACTGGTAATGTGTGCAATACTTAGGCACACATTATGTGTTGTAGATGCATTTGTATTATTGAGAGGTTAATTCGTGGGGATACAAACTTTCAATCGCGTTTTGCTTATGGTTGCACTTAATTGTACTGGAACAGAGGGTAGAAAGAGCTTTGCCTGAAGTCCTGCAGTGACTGTGACAGAACTGGGAAAAGGTGCTAGGCAATCCAGGTGGCTGGATCATGGCCTTCAAAGCATCGTTCTCACTGAATCTAAAGCAAGAAGCTGGTCAGTATTATGAATTAAATCTCCTAGCCCATACCTTAACAGTTATGTGCCTGCAGAAAAGCTGTACCATTCACATAATTTCAAGTGGGAAAAAAGCCTAAAATTTGCTGGCATTGCCTGTCCCCTGAAGATCCAACTGTACTTTGACACTGCTGTTTTGTGTTGGAATAGTGCATTATAGACTAGATGAAAGCTCAGATACAATATGGTATGTGTATTAGAACATCTCAAATATATTAAAGTGTTATGATTATGATGTGTTTTGGAACTGTATTTTCAACTTGTGATAGGAAACAGTTTTCTTTTAGATGCTTTTATGATATCTCACCCCAGATACGTATAGCAGTATCATAGCCACCTTTTCTTTGAGGATTCTGCACATGTAATTGGGCAGTGGGTGTGTGAGAAACAAAAATGGACTAAGGAGGAAAGGAACATCTGCAGGGTGTTTTTCTGTTTATGCATATTCCACATTGTCAAAAAATGTGTGGCACAATAGTCCTGTTTGTGCTAACTTTTCCAGCCTGCACCCATTCTTAGACTTGAAGGTGGGGACCTATAACACTCCATTCTTGCCATGTAGTCACTGATTGGATCTACTTGCTAGCTGGAGGTTATTCCTAATGTAGTTACTGAGTTCCTACAAATGTTACTTGCTGTACATCAGGCATACATGAATGTTGTAATTCACTTGCATCATGGAAAAATACAGATATGTCTAAAAAGAGCTCTCAACTTCAAGAAACCTTTTCTTTCTATCAGCAACTCAGGAACTGCATGTGATCTTTCTGAGTGGCCATGTCTTTTCTTTGGTCTCTGGCTTTGCACATTTTTCTAGTCTTCATGTGGTTTTTATCCTCCTGATGCTGTTCAGCAGCTGAGGAGCCAGACCTGGCAGTCTGCAGGGCTGGCAGACAGGAATTTCTGATGGAATGGTAAAATTCTTCAAGCCACAGGGCCCGATCCTGTCTTCTCGGAAACAAAACTTCCTCTGTGTTTAACTGGAACAGGAGATCACGCAGTGGTTTGTAGCTTCAAATAACAAATGCCTCATGGTTTTATTATTGGAGAGAAGTGATTAGGAGTTATGTCTATAGTAATCTGCTTAGTCATTTTAGGACTCGTTACTACGGATTCCTGGGCATCATCCAGATAAAAGATGATATACAAAATCTATGCAATATTGTAATGGAGATCTTAACACATTTACAAAATAAATTATTGTTGTTAGTTGAAAATCTCATGCAAATGAAAGGTTTAGAATTGGTTAATCCTGAGTGTAAGGTACTCCCTTTAAGAGGAAAAAGGACCTTTTGGTGTCAGCTGCTCTTTATCTTGAGAAATCACTTTTCTTTGAAAGTAAATATACATTGGTTGTGTGGGATTTTTTTATCTTTCCATTTATATTTCTCATTTTCCTATATGAAGAACAAAGAGTCATTATTGTGATGGAAATGGTGCCAACACATAGCTGTTTCACTTGGCCTGTAACAGTGTCTTGGTGGGTCAGGCCCAAGGGTCACCATTGCAGAGCACTGGCTGGTATCAGGTTGTGTGTTATCTCAAGACAGTAGTGTGATGCAAGAGGAGTAGACAGCCAGGTTGGAGCAGTTGTTCTGGGGGGTTTACACTGCATTAAGTGCGTTTTGAGGGTTTTACTTTGGACAAAAAAGTTAGTGTCTTCTTGTACCCTGGACATCCCACTGTGCATGCATCAGAGCCGTCTGCAGGGAACGTATCTGAAAAATGTTCCCTTGGGCTTGCAAGCCCTTCTGGGGGCCACTCCAGGAGGTGCTATTTTGTCCCAATTTCTGTCTCATGCATATGACTGTACTTGTCATTGCTCTGCCAGTGACACTTGTAAAGAGATTTCACATGCAGAAACACGTCTTAATTTCTGTTCCATATCTGTTCCATGTTTGTTTTCTGTTCCTGCGTTTTCATACATGCTACCATTGCAGCTACTGCCTGACAACTTCTGACCTTTTTTGCCATGGCAGCTGTGGCAGCTGCTCTGTGAGCACACTGCAGATGAGCTGACTCCCGCCTGCTTCCTCCTTACCTTTGTCTGAGGAGGAAGACGTGGACCATGCTTTACCTTCATGAGTTTTCAGTCTTTTGTGTACTCTGCCCTACATACAGTGGAGGGTACTGTGGGTGTGGGACACAAGATTGGAGTGGTAGAGCTAGTGATTGATTCTCTGTACTTGACAATGGTGTGGTGGTTCAGAAATTACAGTTGTCCAAGCTATTGCCATGGCTTTGCCATCACTGGATGAAATTTGGGGACTCCAAACCTGCTTTCACAGATGTGGCTGTCGCCCTGTGGAGTCCCATGATTGCAGTACCTCATGGTCAGTGGCTGGTCAGTTTGGGCAGGGAGAGCAAGCTTGCAGTGGGCAAAGTCACGATCAAGGTCTGCAGTGTCATCCTCCAAACACTGCTCTTGCAGAGAAGATAACAGAACTGAGTGTCTACAAGTGAGAAGATTCACTCTTTTCCTGGTGGCATTTGGCTGTTTATCCATCCTGTGTGGGCATAGTTTGTCTCTTTCCTGACTCTCAGTGCCTCTTTTGACTTTTTCCTCCCAGTTGGCAGATGCCTTCAGCTCCTGGCTCAGCAGCCCTCAGAAAGCATAAAAGGCTTCAGACTCAGTTGTTTGCTAAGGAAGAGCATGGCTGAAAAGAAACAGCAGCACACCATGCAGGAAGAGGGAGGGGTGAGGGTCAAACTTGTGCCCTGCTCTTATGGGAGGTGACAAGGGAAGGAGAACTGACAAAAGGAACTGTGATAAAATCTGCCCTTTTGCTCCACTGGCTTGGAGGGGAGACCCTTTTAAGGAGAAGGAAGGAGGTTGGTACAGTCTGATTAAGTATGGAGATCAGCTCTCTCCTACTCTCGGAAAGAAAACATGCATCTCTCCCTGGGAAGCATCTGTTCCTCCCCTGCTTTTCTTCTAGCTTGCAGAGGAAATGGCCTGCCAGTCCTGTTCCTAGGCTTTTGGCTGAAGCACCCTGTTCAGAGAAGGACCATGCCCTGTCAGCTGCTTGATAGGCTGTCAACACTCAGCTGACATGTCAGCTCGTATGAAGCTCCAAAGGGTCTTCATAGCCAGAATCCTTCAATCCTCGAAACTGCCTCCACACTCTTTCCCACAAAAAAATGCAGCTATCAAGATATCTGTCAGCCTTGTGATGAGCTATCGCAGCCCTAGCCCAGGCTCCCTGCCATAGCTTTCCTGCTGCTGCTCCCCAGAAAACACAGACGTTTTAGTCTTCTCCACTGAAAAAGTGGAAGGCACAGCTGCAGCTAAACACTAATGGGTCAGGAAAAAAGTTCAATCAATACCTTGGCCAACTTTATTCTCAGAGAATACTAACATGGCCCAAAAATTACAAGGAAAGTTATAAGGAAAGCAAAGGAGGAAAAGTGGGAACTGGAACCTCAGAAGCAGGTACAAAGTGATGTGGTGCTGATAGAGCCTATGCTGCAAACATTCCCTAGTGGACCAGCATGACCAGAGAATTACCCGGAGCAAAAACTAGCCCAGCTTTGGTGTGTGGCACTGCACCTGTAGTCATGGGAGACACAAGACATATGCACCCTGTCTTGCAGGCTGCATGTTGAAATGGAGAATAAAACCAAATTGTGAAACATCCTTCTGTTGAATAGAACCTACCCCAGTACAAAATGATGCATCCATGCTGTGGGTGTCTTTGCAGCAGATAACACACAGAGCTAGGAGGAGTTCCAGGAGCAGAACCATGTTGGTACTGCTACTCCTCTAAGCGGGTATGTGGACAGGTGACTTTTCATGAGTGCAGAAGTGAAGGGCACTGCCTTGGCAGTCTCTGCCACTCATTGCTATGTCTTCCGAAGAGGTAGAACCACCCTGGCACGAACCAGTTGTAGGTCGTGGACATGGAGACCCCAAGCATTGTGTGTAATTCTGTTACTGTATTCCCCTGTGTTTGGACAGGGAAGGGACTTGGCAGCAGCACTTTTCTGTGTCTGGAAGTGTAAGAGGATGGTGTTGGTGTGACACTTATTATGCCCTGCTCGCTTTGGTGCCAGGATAGAGAGGGCATTCGTGCACAGTGGGAAGAGGAGACATGATCTTCAAAAAGGTGGGAATGCTGGGAGAAAATAGAGCAGATAAAACAAGGAGAGAATATCAAGGGGCAGGAGGAGCTAAACACACAAACTAAAAAAACTTGAGGGTCATGGGTGACTGTAAAAATGGAGGGATGTATATCTTTTGACATGTTAAGCAGGAAGAGAAGACATGGCATTACTTGAGTTTTCAGTGTTTTGAGAGCTCTCCAGTGCCAGAGGGATGCCTTTTTGTTGTGTTGTATCAATGAAGCCCGATAGGGACTGGCTGTCATTCTGACAAGATTTGCTGTCGCGTTTTGCCTGAATAAAGCCCGTGGTATCATGCATGGGCAGGCACATGGTCTTTTACTGAAGAAGACAACTTGTATTTCTGGGGTCAGATCTGTTTTTGGTCTTCCATGACAGTTTCTTTCTTTTTTTTTTTTTAATCTGAAAGTGACATGGAAAACCTCCCATGAGTGTCTTAGGCTTACTTCATTACTAAATAGGGAAAGGTTACTTTAAACCTCAAACCCCTATAATTTCTAGGAAAAATCAACATTCGGTTTAATATTTGTTTGAAGAATAACCAGAAAGCATTTAGGTAGTTTAAAACTGCCATGTCTATTGTGCATGGAAATGGCCGGATTTCTGATTTTCTTTGCCCAGTTCTGTAAATATGTAGAATTGTTGCTTTAGCAACAAGCATAATTGTGACTGCCATTTAAATTAAGGTTATGAATATTGTACTCAGCAAGATATTGTAGTTTGCAAACCTTAATGATTGGCTCCAAGCGTTAACTGTTCTTCAGGTTAGCATTCTGATGGCACTTATGTGGGTTTTGTGTGTGAATGTCTGACCTGCATTTTCTTTACCTTGACTTTATGTGTAGAGACAGGCATTGGTCTTATGCCATGAATGTGCATTATCTACTCAAGACCTTTGTTACTGTCTTGTTTTTTAGTGCCTGTGTGTATGTGCACGGGTTATAGGTGGCCTAATAAATCTGTAGAACATGTAAATGTACTGCCAAGCAAACAGCACACTGGGCCTAATGCACCTTTTCTCATTAGGCCTCAGTTTAGTGCTGCATTCCAGGGGCTTGCTGGTTTACAGCTGGTCTGCAGCAGTTTCAGAACTCTTCAGTGTAACAACTTGGTGAAATACCATTTGAACATTACTATTTTGCAGCCATAACATATTACAAAACTGATAAAGATTGATCCAGGCCTCCAGATTGTGGCCTTCTCTTTAAGCAGTGAGGCAGTCTGGAAACATGTTCATGGCTTATGTAGAGGACAAGAACTTATTAGCATTTGCCAAACACTGTGCTAGCCTTGATTCCAGTTCCCAACTAGCTCCTTGGCACTGATTTGGGTATCTTGGCAAAACCCTGGCATCTGTTGTATATTTTTGCCCAGTACCTTAAACCACTAAGCAGAAGTCTGTCTCAGTGACTTGGTTTCATCTTGCTGCAGTCATGCAAATATCTAATGCCCTGGACTGAAGAGGAGTCCAAGTGACGCAATTACTGTGTCAAAGTGCAACTTCCTTTCTGTGATATAACTTGCACACCAAGCAAACTCTTGGTTTGTGTGCAGTCATGCTTTTGCAAATGACTTGATACTTGTGACACACTGTGCTGTATGATAAACTTAGGATCAGCAGCAGTGTCAGGGAGTTTCCGAGGCACAGGGTGGCATATGAGAAGTTTCAGCTGAGTCTGATGCTTGCTCAGCAGCCACTGTAGCAAACTGGTAAGTGGTAACCCATGCACTGTGATAAGGTCTTGCACAGGAACTGCAAGTTTAAGGCTTCCCAGCCAATTGCTTTTTGCAAACCCTGCTTATTTCATATAAATGGAGCTTTCTTTAGCTGAATTATACAGAACTCTCATCTTCCTTCTCCCCGCGAATAATCATCCTCTCAACTTGAGACCTGCAGTGATTAGCTACAGATTTTTCTTGAAAGAAGCATTCCTTTCAAGGGGAAGAGGATCTCATTAAGCTTTTGCTGTGAGCTGCAGCTCTTGATCAACACAGGGAAGACAAGCTTGACAGTCATCAGGTGAGTTAAGAACTGCAAAAATACTATCTGTCTCTGTTAAACAGTCATCAGTTGAAAGAGTTCATTTCAGTCTCGGAATACAGAGGCTTTTGCGTACTGTGTGACACATAAAAAATTAAAGACATCAAGTACATGAGAAGTCCTAAAGATGCCATGTGTTTCCAAATGAATTGATAAAAGGCCTTAAATCTGAAAGAGAATGAGGTATGAGGTTTACAAATAAATAGATGGAATTTTTTAGAAAGTTAGAGATAAGCCAAGATATAGTTACTGGTGAAATATAAATAAACAGCAGTCTACTGCTGTAGCTCCTCCATTGCTAAGCCCTCTGCAGAGTTCTTTTATTTGAACAATTGTTTTCTGAATTTCTTAATAACAACTGATACAAGAATTGACAAATAGTGCTCAATTGCATGCGTTAATTCACTAGGAGTTATTGTACAGATTATTAGTAAGCAAAAAAATTAGCATCTACTTCTATCTCAAATCACAAAACAAAAGAACAAAAAGAGAGTGACAAAATAAATGGTCCTTTGTTAAGTTATTGTCTCATAAAATTTGGAACTGTGTCAGAATAGGTTTTTTTGTTTTGTTTTTGTTGTTTATTTACTTAGGAATGCTCAGCTCAGATGCAGCATCTGTCTTTCTCTGCAGTCCTTCTACCCTATTTTTCCAGCTGGGTTGAATGCCTTGATGAAGCCTTTCAAGTGTTCAAATAGATAAAATTGTACAGATTCTGTGGGATTATTTTCATTGTTCTTCACCACATGTTAACTGAATAAAACACTTTATAATTGTAAGACTTTGTTTTCAAGCTGCACTCTTGCACTACTTGTTGTCTTTGTTGTTTGTTTAGGGTTTTTTTTTCAATATAGTACATTTTTGTGAAAAACTGGTCTTCTGATCAACAAATACTTCCAGGGATCCCTTCCAGAAACATTGGTGAAAACCCAGATTACTTTATCAGTGATATTTCATTAGTAGCCAGAGCAGGTCTGCTCTTTCTTGACATAAAAGAAGTTAGAAATGGTTCTCTGTTTTGCAGAATCTGCATAGGGCTGGGGAGAAGTGAAAGTGTCTTCACAGCGATGTGTGCTGTCATATGGTTGGTTGGAAGTTAGAGCCATGTGAGGCTGCTTGTGGCCTCTCTTTGGATTGCTTGATTAGGAGCAGTGAGCAAACAGTACAAGGCAGGGCAAGCAGCACTGTGTGCTTGTGTTCTGCCACAGGTTTGCCCTGAGGTATTGCCTGTGCTACCAGGAGCTGACAGGAGTCACAGCCAGCTGTTCTGTTGTGTGCTCACCATGGATAGGCATCGTCACACACCATTGGGCCACCTGTAAAGTTTATTTTCTATTCCTTGTAAAGGGAACTGAGAAAGTGACCTGTTTATTTGCCTCTGTATTTTATTATTTAATAAGTAAGAGTGTGCATTTGTGAAACTGATTTTTTGATGTCACTGACACAAAAGGAAGCCTATCCAGGGGGCAAGGGAAGTCTTAGATCTTCAGATGGTCTGCATAATGCTTTTTAATTACCACCTTCATACCATGAAAGATTTCTGTTCCCGTTGGAGAGGTCATCTTTATTGCAAATGCTTACTACTTTGGGATTAGATTATATTGACTTCATTAACTCATTCCTTAGCAGATGTCAAGGTGAGGTGTCTCTGCTTCTTTCCTTTTCATTTCTAATAAATGTTTTAATTGGAGCACTTTTTCTGGCAGAAATACACTGAAAAGTAAGGGTAAAATGATGCCTTCTCATAAACACTTGGAGAAATACTCTGCTGCTCTTTGCAAACAAAATTGCAACAAAACCAATTTTATTACAAAATAAGAAAAATAAAGAAGAAATATAATTTGGTTTTGGTCATTCCATTGTAGTGATGGTTGAATTTGTAGCCATTTTCCCATGACCCATATTAAACAATGGATTTACATGCTATTAGTATTACTGTGTGGGAATTCTTCACTTGAAAACAGAAACTGGCCACATTTTTCTGAAACGAGGGAATAGGAGTTCAAATTCTAGAGAGTGACAGGAAAATTTGCTCTAAGCAAAAAAAGCAGGGGTTTTTTGCCAAGAAAAACTTTTTTCTTCAGTAAATCCATCACCCGTGCTCTAGCAGACTTGCTTAAAAAAACAAAACAGTACTTTTGGGAAGTGCTTTGTTAACTTCTAACAGCCTTTTCCACTACTCTTTGGCTTTCAATCAAGTGTTCTTGCCAAGTTCAAGTGATGTGGTGTGTTTGGCAGTGACATACTGCTTGTAGGTGCCAGTGGTGAACTATTGCTTGCTAGTCATTTTCAATGTTCTGCAAAAGCCTTATCACTGTTAAATAGACTGTTAGAGGTGTTACAGAAGGCAGTATACCATAATACCTTTTGCAGGATTTTCTTTTCCGGTCCTTATTTTTGAAGGATTTTTTTTTTTTTGAGCATTTGTGGGTGGTAGTGCAATGGATTTTTCTGTTTTGTTTCTGAACCGGTTTCCCAGGGAAACGAAAGTTAAAAAAGGCTCACAGTCTGTCTGTCTCATTCCTCCAAATAATTATAACCACACAATTTCAGAGCAATTTGTGAAAAATTTTTAACGACGATTAGGCTGCTCCTAGTGTCATGGAAGGTTGGCAGTTGGGTAGGAGACAGAGCCCTCTGTTAATCGGGGAAAGGCGAGGAGTGCACCAAGATGTGCACGCCCTCCCTGGTGACAGTTCGCTGGCCAGTGAGCCAGTGCATTGCTCCATTGTAGGCACAAATTGCTGTTTCTCATCAGTTTGAGGAAATCAAGAGGTGGGAAGACAAAATAAAAAGGGAAATTTGAGGCTGTGGCAGTGAGGTTGAAGAACAAAAGCCTTGTCAATGGGAATCCCTCTTCATTAGCTAATGGATCAAAACTTGAGTAGGAATTTGTGTAACAGAGCTATAAACAGGTGCTATTATAGTGATACAGGTAGCAAAAAGTCAGCAAGAGGTGTTTTATCTTGTACAGATTTTAATAGTGTCTTTAACCACCTCTGTGTACCAACTGATGGATCCAATAACTTACTGACTGTAAAGTAGGTCCTCTTTGTATAGCTGGAACTCTCCCTTACCTCCTTTCACAGTTGCCTAATTCATGCAGTTGCCTAATTTGTTGCGAAACAACTGATCCATTTGGTGGTTCCAGCTTGATATCTTCTGGAATTAGATTTAGTTCATGTGGTCATAGATGGGGTAATACATGGCTCTTTCACATGCCAAATTAATCAGGAGCTGTTGGGGAAATTGCTTGATAGGGATTTCTGCTGCCTGGTATTTCCATATGTTCCCATGTGACTCTTTGCTCATCAAGCATGTCGTGGTTTTCCTGTGACAGTTTTAAACAGTGAGGATGTGGACCACCAGATCTTCCTCGTCAGCATGTGTTTTGCTCCAAATACCAGAAAAGCTTTAATTCCAACTGTATTGCTCCCTTTGTTGCTGGAGGGTAGCTGAGATCTCCAAGTACAGCTCACCAGTGGCACTGAGAACAAGTCTTGTGAGGGTGGTATGAGGTCTGCTGTGACAGTAAAATTTTGATCTTACCATAGTACAGACACAGACTCTTCACATGAAGTTCTTATACCCTAACAGGTGTATTTTTGCAATTTGCAGTGGTACTAGTATAGTCCTGTTATCAGTGCAACAAAAAGTAGAAGTGTGGGACTGAGGAATAGTAAATATTTTCTGGAGAATGCTTTGCATTTGTATTTTCATTGCAGTACCCCAAGCAGGCCTAACAGTTGGAAACAAAGGCAGATCTAGTTTGCTTTTATTCTGTTATAAAATTTGGTGCTTTCCTGGAAATTTTGATGGAGTTAGATGGCTCAGGTTTTTTTCTGTTTATAATCTACAGTCGTCCTGTGTTCTGGGTCTTGTGTAGGTGTACACAGAAGTGTTTGTCTTATAATGCATTTGACTTTTTTCAAAACACATTAAGATGTAATGATCCTAACACCCTTTCCTCTGAATTTAATTTATCTACCCCTGAATATCTCCATTTATACTGAATTTATTGATGTAGCATTCTCTTAACTAACTTTCTTCTTCAAATGTAACTAAACCTGGGGCTAAAATCTAATTGAGAATATACCTTCAAATAAGACTGCTTGTTTAGTTATGTAGTGTGTGTTACATTTTTGGCTGCTTTAACATTTGTTTAGTTTTGCCAGTAAAGCTGAAAACAATTTAACAGACACTTACGAAAAATTACAGCATTTTCTAAGTAGGGGAGTTTGATTTAATGGAGAGCAAAAGAATACTGAGAAGTTACACTCTGTTACCTTCCAGATGAAAAACACACATCATTATCTAAAAATTATAACATTTTAAGCCGGGAAAAAGATAAAAAGATGGAAGTAACTATGATACTTTATTTATTTTGATTTAAAATATTAAGTGCTTAGTATCTACCACTGCCTTTTGAACAAAAGGAATACTATTAGTTGATGCAGTCAAGAGGTGAGAACATATGAAAAAGGGTAATGTATGGACTTTAGTGACAAGATTGGAAAAAATTCTTTTCCATCTTCTAAAAAAAATGAAACAAACTTGGCATGCAGTATCATCCTAAGATTTTACAAGAGAAGACTGAAAATGAAAACACTTATTAGCAGAGGAAAAGGCATGTGAAACACTGGAGCTATAAAGTGAAAAGAAACAGAAATCAGCAGGTAACATTAAGCCTTCAAGCATTTCTAAAGCTATCTGTCCTTTTCCATATATACAATGCAAAGCATTATGTATAAAATACATACAGGCATGACCTGCCAAGAGGATTTTGGTTTCCCTGGAGACTATCAGTTCTCTGTTGCACAGGTTGGCTTGGGGAATAAGAGCTATCTTGATAAATCCTAACCTTTCTTCTTGAGGTTATTGGATATGTCAGTAAACTTAGAATTTAGATCTTTATGTTGAATGCTGAATGTATAAAATTCAGTTTTCTAAAATGATCTGTCTAATTTTCAGTTATTTCTCCTGGTATGTACTTAAGATATGCAGCAATTATTTTGTGAACTGGGAAACCCTTCCCCCTCTTCGATTGTAATACTTTGATAGCAGTTTTATCTTGTTTGTCTGAATTGTTCCAAGTCTTTGATTTTAATCACCATTATCAATGTATCATGAAAAACATGCATCAGATCATAGTGAATGTATTCAGCCATAGTGACTACTGCGTTGACTTTTTTCCTCCTTTTTCCTTAAATGTTTGAGATCCTCTTGTCATTTTTCAGTTGGAAACTAGGCTTCAGTCAGATTTATAGTTATTAACTTTCTTGTGAGTATGGATGAAAGATCCCATGTAATGAATGCGAGCTACTTTGTTCATCTCTGCTTGATTAGAATTAAAAACTTAATCTCAAGGTTGTTCTCAGTTGGTTTGGATGGAAATACGTAGATTGATATATGAACTTTTCTGCTTTGTAACTTCCTAAAGAATCAGCACATGCAGTGTCTTATTGACAGTAGGATATAGTGATTTGGAAAGCTAAGATGTGCTAAAAATTCCATTTCAGAGGGTATTATTCTTGTCTAGCAAAGTATACTGTAAAATGAATAAATGCTGTGTAACTTGAAGCTTATTAAAGCAGGCAATATTTTCTGTTCTTCTGAAGATATTATCTATGCTTTTTATGTGTTCTTTTTTACTGCAATGCAAGTTTGTCTTTTGTGAAATTTGCAAAGAAACCAGCATTGCTTCTTTGTTATATTCTGCAGTTCTAAAATGAAAATTTGCCAGGAATAAGGAAAGAACATTGAAGTGAGGCATAAAATAGAGAGGAGGAGAGGAAAAGGAGAAGGTTATGCCAGGAGGAAAAGAAAAAAATCTATCTAAAAAAATATGGTAAGGGAAGTATGAAAAGATTCTGTGGGCTGCAGGGTTAGCTGTGGAACTTCCTAGTGTTCATTAGTATTGTGCTAGAAAAATGGCAAGCACATCAGCTAGAGGGGGTAAAAGCTAAAAAGCTGCATCAGCCCTCCAAATTTTATGATGCCACCAAGTTCTAAGATATGAGAAGATCTCTTCAGTAAGTCGTATTATTTTTAGCTCCTTGAATGGCTCCCTTTTCCTCCATTTTAAAGTATTTGATTACTGGCTGCTTGCTGAGAGAGACACGACTTGCTGCACCACGGGTGGATGTGATGGGAAGTCCTATTTCACTACTTTTTAAGCTGTTAAAATGAGCAGCACACAGTGTTTGACTTTGGCAGGTAAGGTATTGTCATCAGAAGATTCAGTTGGTGTCTGAAGGCTTTAGGACAGGGAACCAGTAGTTTTTTGGGGGATGGAAATACATGTGAATTAACGTGCTGGCCCTTCTTGTAGTTCAGAATTAACCCCTTCTCTCCTGTGTAATTCAATGTAATGCTTGTCTTTTGGAGCTTACATAGATAACAAGTCTCCATGAATACAATGTTGCAACTTTGAACACTTTCTGCTTTTGGTTGGACATAATTGGATTTTTTTTGGATTTGTGAAATGTAAATTGTCTGTCTTTATTGTCTCTGTGTTCAGTCTTCATCAATTTAAGGAAGTAGAACCAAGCCAGGAGGGAGAGACAAATTTGAAAAACAGCATTTCAAAGAACTGCTCAAGTACAAAAGGGATAGCATTTGCTTTTTTTTCCCCTGTGCACAGTTTAAATGAGAATTCCTTCTCCTTTTTCACCTTCTTTTAGTTTGCACAATAATGAACCCTTTTTGCATTTAGTGGTCTTAATTTTGCCCATTTTACGTAATTCTGTCCTCAAGCTAATGGATATAAGCTGTGAGTCATTCAAGAAATGCTTATTAATATATTTAGGTAACTAAACTTCTGTTTAGTGATTGTTTCTTAACTTAATGGAGGTGATAGCCTGGATATTTCCTTTTTTCTTAGACACCAGAAAAGAAACTGTCCTATATATAATCACATCATATTTGTGGCAAACCTGCACAATTCTTCACATATTTATCTTACGCTTGCAAGACACAGAAATGAAACTTTGACTGGACAACAAGCAAGATAACTCACAAATGCAATAAGATTAGACAACACAATTGATCAGGCAATGTCCATCTAATCTCATTACATCTGTGAGTTATCTCAGTACTTTCTCAGTTTGATTAATGCACATGCCTTTTAATTCCTAAAGGAAATAAAATACATCTATGCATACATACATACCTATACCCATTTCTTCATACTTGCATGCTTTCAAAGGGTATATATACAGTTTCATAGTCTTCATGTGGATTTTTTCCCCTCTACTTTCTTAAGGTACAGCACTTTGCTTTTGAATATTTTTAAATTTCATTATTACATTTTCACTGAAAGTAAACACTAGAAGCTTATTGAAGAGCCATCCTTCGTTTATTAAAAACTGATTGCTCTTGCATATTCATCCTTACTTCCTTTTATGGGGACATTTATTGTATTTGCCTTGAAGATTGAAAGAAAAACCTGAGAATGTAATTTAGCACAACTGAAAAATCAGTGTGTTACATTAACATCCAGTGTGTTGCCTGTGCCGACAGCCTGAACAGTAGTGCACCCAGACTCTCTCCTCATTTTTAAGTTAAGGAACCTCATGGAAGCTCAAGCTCTTTTCAGAAGGAAAAGAGGCTGTAGTGCAGCTTTTGTTGCTTCTCCAACAGCTTGAGCTATTAGCTCATTAAATTCTAGCATTAGTGTGTTTCAGGTAATTCTAGTGGTTTGATAGTATCAGAAGTACCATATATTTTCTGCTGCATTAGTCGTACTGTTTTAACATTTGTTTGGTAGATTTTAGATCAGTAATGGTTCCTTGTAATTCGTCACAAAACTTGCCAGAAATCTATTTACTGCTTTGTGTTCTTTGAGTTACATTATTAGTGGGTTTGCCTTTATTCTCATTAAAAATACTCTGATTCTCTGGTAGGTTTGTGCTATTGTCATTGACAAGAAACTACTTGTGGGTTGAATGAGGAAAGAATAGTTAAGTGAGAGTAACATAACTGCATTGTTCTGCCATGCAGCAGATTTTGTGCTGTGTGAAAGTGTGTTCCAGAGTGTTTGTAACAAAGAATGAAAAATTTGCAATAGATACCTTATTATTTTTTTTATTAGAGATTGACACTGATTGGGAATAACATTATCCCAAGATTAGTCTATAAGTGTTTTGATAATAATCAAGTAACAGTTTGCTTTCTACTCTCCAGATTAACAGATTTGCCTTACCAAGCCTTAGTAGTTGGAAAGGATTATGATCTGGATTCCTTCAGCTGTTCCAAACTAACTGCTAAATAAGTCAGTGAAAAGTGCCTTAAAAACTTCTTTATTTTTAGTACAGAGAGGAGATCTTTTCCAGATTGTGCTGCATTATTAGACAAGAGCCAACACTTGGCAATAGATTGTTATCCTCCACCTTTCTCCAGGTGAATTCTGATGTTCGCACAGGTCCCTGTGAGGAGCTGTGCTACTGTTCAGCCCTCAGTGCCTCTACAGAGAAACCCAAGGACTTTAGCAAACCAAAAAGGGGCCTGATAGGTTAGTCCTTCATTTAGTAGTCAGCATTCAGCTTGCTGAAACTAGCTGCTTGTAGTGGCACTGGTTTGTTAATGTATCCTAATTGTTGTGAGTGTGCACCTTCTGTCGCTGCAATTCTACTTTCCAAAAAGAAATCACGGTTCCAGTAGTATGGGTAATTCCAGAATTTCAGGTGAAGCAAAAATGCACAGAACCAGTGAAAAAAGTGCTTGTTTAACCACTTTGGTCATGTAAAACATGCATACGTTACTTTTATTTAAACTTCTGAATATTACCCAAATTAAAAACTTTGCTGCACTTGACATAGTCGTACAAAATGTTTTAATGTAGGTGAAACTGCATCTTCTGACAGTTGACTTTCCATTAAATTTCTTTGGCTGGCCTTAATACAAAGGCAGTGTTTTGCTTTTCTAGAACTTAGTCTGCTGTAGATTTCTTTAAATTAGATTAAAGTTAGTGGAAAGAAATGAAGAAACAGCAATCCTCCTACTAAACAGAGGAAGTGTGCTTGCTTTGCAGTTCTACAGAACGATCAGGGCTGTTACAAACAGTCACAAACGTGCTCGGGAAGTGCCCTGTGTGAAAACATGGGAAGCTTTCTGGACTCAAGCCAGGTTTATGTGTCTGCTCGCACACGTGCTCAGTGATAGACCATCTTCCCACATTATTGTCTCGATCCGTTGTTGCTGTTTAGTTTCCTGCCAGCAGACGTGCAATTATGACTGCCTTGGTGGGATGCGTGAGGCGCAGCAGAGCGAGCTAATGCCATTGTCCATGAAGCAGTCACTAAAGGCAGGAGGTAAATGGCCAGATCTGTTATAGAGGCCTGCAGGGCATCAGTGGATGGGGTTAGGGCAACAGCTCTGTTACTGTATGACCGTAATTTTGATTATACCTTGTTTTCATCCCATATGCTCCTTGCTAGGTTTTTAAGCACTGTAAATGCTGACACCTGGAATCTATTCCAGTTCTTTCAGGTGGTCTCCTCTGTGCTCTGCATAGTGAAGGAGGGAGATTTGGGTGCTTTGGAAGGACAGTAGCAAAAAGTTCATGTTGGGTAGGGGATGTCTGGAAGTAGTGAGTAGGAGTGACTAAGTGTGTAGCATGTTTTAATGTTTTCTTCTTTATAGCTCACATGCTCAGCCCTCTCAGTTTCAGCCTAACTGCAGCCTTTCAGTACTGAAAGGGGACGTACAAGAAAGATGGAGACAAATGCTTGAGTAGGGTCTGTTGTAACAGGACTAGGAGTAATGTTTTAAAACTAAAAAAGACAGATTTAGATTGGACTTGGGAGAAATTTTTATGGTGAGGATGGTGAAACACTGGATTTAATGGTTTTCCAGAGAGGTGGTGAATGCTCCAGGGCGGTCCCCTGGTGTAAAGGAGAGCACTCTGGACTCTGAATCCCAAGGACCTGAGTTTGAGTCTCAGTGGGGACCGTCCCCTGGCAGTTCAATGCCTCCCTGTCATCCCATCCAGTCAGATCTCGGATGCTCAGCAGGATCAGCCCCGGTTAGTACCGGATGCTGTGACAGTCCCGAGGACTTCCCTGTCGCTGTCCAAGCTCGCTCGGCTGTGGCAAATGGACCTCAGGAGTTATTTAATGTTTCATAATTGATTGAGGAACATGAAAAAGGCAGATGAATGCAAAGAGTTGAAAAGGGAACAAAAATAGTTAAAAAGGAGCTCCCGTTATTTCTGTGGAACATTTTCAGGTGTGATGTGAACTGTCATTAAGGGTTCTCTCTGCATTTAACACCTGTGACTGGAATAAGAGCGTAAAAGCTTAATCAGAAAAACATGTTAAAATACGAATAACAAAAAATCCCAACACTTCTGTTGGAGCAAGCAAATAAAGCAAATCTTACAGGATAATGGATACACAGGATAATAGAAATTTATGGTAAACTGTATGCTTGTCCTCTTCAATAAAGTATCAAGGATGTGTACTGAGGATCTAAGACCCAAATTTGACCATATCAGTAAAGAGAAATTAAATAAATGCCACTTTGGCATTTAACATTTTAGTTTTCCTGGAGCATAGCTATCATTCATGGTAAAGGAAATTAAAAAAAAAAAGTTCTTTTTATCTTTGTCTTAAATGTAACCATGAGGAAGAGGAAGTTGCTGCTTATCAAACAGAATAGTTAAAAGCATCTAATTCTGTTGAGTATATATTATATAAAGATGTACTGTTCTTGATTGTCATCACTAAGCATGGGCTATAGTAGGTGAATCCAGGCATTATTTATAAAGCATAGTATGCCTTTCTTGCTTGAAAGTGTCAGTTACAGCATCTTGAAGGTATCCAAATATATTGTTTTAACATAGAAAAATCAGCCTACTTTTTGTAGACAGTTGCTGTATTTTCTTTTTTCTTAATAGCTGATCAGGTCACATCTACCTGTTTAGTGTGGACGATAGCGCAATAGTCAGAGGTCATATGAGGTGTTTCAATTTGAATGTGGTCATTGGCTGTTTGATCTCTGTGATAAGCAGCCCTGGCTGCTCCATTGGGAGGGAAAGAGGAGCTCCTTAACACAGGAGGAACAAGTTCTCTTCAATACCTGTTTCCCCGGTCATACTTCTCAGCCTGCTCTCAGTCCCTCAGGATCCCTGTGGTAGACTGTGACTCCTTTCTCTGTTTGTCACAAGTTGCTTTTTAGAGCTGCAGAGATGATACCCTTTCATACATACATGACACAACCCGTAAATTTTCATTCAAACTCGAGGACAGTGTGAGTGTTTGGTCAGGTTTTTCTGTTAGCAGCAAGGAATGCACAAGTCCCTAGACCCAGGAAAATCACCTTCCTAATACCAGTTGTATAACACAAACTTCCATTTCTCTTTGAAGAATCTCAAAGTTGTAGTTTTCTGTATGTATCTGAGCATTGCTGGAAGTGATTTCAGCTTCAATTATCAGTCAGGCAACAAACTAATTTGCCTGGTAATCAGTTCCAGAAGCAGTAGGCACTACTGTTTCCACCTCTAGCCTTAGCCGCATTTTAAAACACTGCTTCTGTCATTTGGAAGTTTCCTACACACTCATCTAGATGTAGGCAGGATAAAGAGAGGAATCTTTTGAGATCAGGTTGTGAAGTGCAACAATAAATAGGAAAACATGGACCAGAATCTAAAACTTAGAGTTAACTGCAGTTCAGGAACAAAAAGGAGGCTGCTAAAACAAGTCAGCATTATCTTTTTGCAAAATAGAGGCTTATAAGTACTGGAGTTAGCCAAGATTTTATTTGGTTTTTCATTTACTCTTTTGCCTTACACAAGTCCCTGTTGTCCACAATTTCGGTTTTCCTTTTACTTCCAAAAGTGGCAGGGTTAGAATTCACTTTAAGAACGAAACCAAATGTTCCAATGAATTTTACTGGAAGTCATGTACGCTTTTCTGAAAATGTTAGCACCTTTCTAAGGTAAAGTAAGGAAAAACTAGATTGACAACTGATGTCATAAATTAGGTGTTTTCAAGTAGGTCGAACTTACAGGTACACACCTCAGAGGAATTAGTTGAAGAAATAACTGAAATCTTATCATTTAAGGTTGAAGAATGTTGAAGGATGAATGCAACTCTCTCTGAAAGTGTGATGTCTTTTTTTAATCTACCTTTAAAGAGAATTGTATGATTGTTAGCCCAACTTCATGCCTAGAAAGGTACTGGAAGAAATATCTTACTTATAAACCAGAGGATGATGATTGGCAGTGATTTGTGGGGAGGAATCTGCATCACACAAACCAGCAGAGTAACAAGAATGCACAGCACAAGTCTGTAGATCCAGGAAGCTCATGTAGACTTTGCGAGCATCAGTTATGTAACAGGAACTGTCTCTGAAGGATCTGTAGTCCAAAGAGAAATTAGCAGTAGTTCAACATCAAACCAAAATGATATATTAATTGTAAGGTTCTGTTCAGAGTTGTTAAAATTCATAATTTGCATTAACTATTTCAGCAATAGACTGCTGAGCATGTTTATTGAGTTTTGCCAATCTGAGAAGTGCTGAATGGCCCTTGAAAACTGAAAGAAAAAAAACCACAATTCATTAAGGGCAGGGACATTTGGCCACTGTTAGTTGTGATGCTGAAAATTGACATGAGATGTAATAAGTGTTAAAGAGCTTTTCCATTCTACAAATCTGTGGTGAGGTTTATGCTGGATCACTGTGGTGAAGCTCATGTACTATACTTGAAGAATAATGTGGACCAATTGAAGAGAATGAGGAGAGGACCATCAAAAATTATTTTGAAATACAGAAATCACAAGAGAACAGGAACATTGAAGGGACTGAGTTTATACAGTCTAAAGAAAGGAAGATTAAGGCATGACAGGTATTAGGAATTATAAAATGCTGCTGCAGTAAAGAAATACTCTAATGGGGAAGTAGTAATCTTGAATTTCAGAGAGGGAAATTTAGGCCAGGTGCTAGGAGAAGGTTTTGAATAGTTAGAATAGAGAAGTGCTGAAACATGACTTACGGGGTTTGTGGAATCTCCATGACTAAAGTTTTTAAAAATAAATGAGAAAAACTGTGAGAAGTAGCTAAAGTAGAACTGATCCTGCCTCTAGGTAATGGGATGAACCAGCTGGATGGTCCCACCCCTCGCTATTTTCTATTACCTTTCTTTTTTAATCAACTTACATCCCAAGGCTCCAATTATATGCATTTTCACACTTTCCCCTCATATTTAGCTTTTAGGAGGAAGCAATCATTCTCCCATGCTAATGACTAGACTTCCTACTAGTTTTACCAAGGTATCCTCAGAAGAATCCCGATACTACGTACATATGCAGTGTGAGCATCAGTTCTCATAGAGGATTGTTAAAAATTGGAGCACCATTACGAGAATTAACATTATTGAATAGTGTTTAGTCATTCCATTGTGTTCAAGTAAACCCCTCGTTTAGAAAGGTATTCTGGCTTTCATATTTTTTAGTTAATTGAATTATTTGCAGTATAGTAAAAAATATATGGAGTCTCTGAGTCACAAGAGGGAAAATGGGGTTCTAACATACGGGTTAACCCATTTTGATCCCCAGTAGGGTCCAGTAAGTAACAGTTGGTTTTATTATTTATTATGCATTATTCATTGTGCCATCTCTTTTTATGCTTCTGAAGTAATTTGTATGCTGTTGCAGAAGGTAGAGCCCTATTGTCTGTCAATGTACATGTTGCTTGGATCTCATTTTATTTGCAAAAATAATAAAAATTCTGCATCTTAAACTCCTGGTCAGAAAGTTCCATTATCCTCTTCTGGAACGTGGTCTTATATGAAGAAAAAAACATACCAAGCAAATCTATTCTATTATTATTTAAATTATTCCTCTGTATTATTGGATTTGAATATTTATTAGGGTTTTTTTATAACCTCTTAAATTATTCATAAAGGGTAGCCACACGGTTTGATGAAAAAAGCAGTACAATGAAACCTTATTTTGCATTGCTGGCGTCTTTCATACAAACTATTCTCCAGTGCCTTTTTTTTTGAGTGAAGGCCTACAGGGGGCTGGGAACCTCTGTCCTGTTTGTTGCAACATCCCTTTCCTATTGGTTTCAGTGGGAGGGAGGAGCATCCAGCACCTCACCACCCTATGTGCTCTCGCATGGTTATGGATGAAATAATAAATATCCTCTGAGAGGGATGGAAATGAAGAGGCAAAGGTCAGGAAAGAAAGATGTCTTTTCACATAAGATATGAAAAATGTAGGAAGAATTACTGACATAGAAAGGGAATAGAAGGTTGGTTTAGGTGATTTATGGGATTTTCTTTTGAAGACCACAAGACTCCAATTGCTGTATTGAATGAAGTATCTGTGTGTATGTCGAGTGTCTGACAGGAGTCAGCATCAAATACTTCACAGGAGGGCATTACACCCTACAGTAAGCATATTGGGAAAGGATTATTTTCATATACTATGTCTCATCCTCGTTTCTGATATGTATAGGTTTCCTTAAACCTTTGGGTATAAGGTTCAGTGTCTATTCTAAAAGGTTTCTCATCGCTGCAGGTTGCATCACTCTTAACGTTCCTATGATCAGTGTACCTACAAAGTAGACTTGGGACGTATTGGCAGATACTTAGTCTCATCAGCATTTTGCATCAGTGATCTGTTAGTCTGATAATACAGCTTTTGTGTAGACAGATGCTTCTCTGTTACTTTTGAATTTGATGTGTTCGGCCTTCATTGACTGTCTGTTTTCTCTTGTTTTGTATTTTTGACTTACAGCTCACTCTCCTCTACTTGCATTACTATGACAACTACTAAGACTTAGAATATCTTTTGTCCAACTGCCTTGTTTTTATTAAGTTTTTCACTTAATCTCTGCCAGCTACATAGTGAATTTGGCATTTTAATGTATCTGTTTAATTGCACCAGTCTCTTGTGTAATGCAAGTCCTTCACCAGAACAACCTACTTAAAATCTGAAATACAAAATGGGCCTCAGGAAAGGTTACTTTTGGTGTTAATACTGTAGGTCAGTGTGAAGCTTGCTTGACTCTGAAGAGCCTGGATTTTAAAATACATGATAGTCCAGTGTAGGATTATTGACCAATTTCTTTTTGTTTCCAGCTGAGCTGCCAGGATCATCTGCAATCAAGCTCTCCTCCTTGTGTGATCTTCCAGCTCAGCTGCAAGAATTGTACCAGCAGGGCTTTGTCTTGGCTGCTGTCCACCCTTTTGTGCAACCAACTGATGAAAAAGAGAAAACTCCCCAGGAACAAATCTTCAGGGCTGTGCTTATCAAGAAAACAGAAAGGTAAAGCACTTCCAGTGAACTGGGATAAAAATAGACAATGTGATTTCCCGCTGAGTTTTGACCTAAATCAGGAAATTATAGCAGAGTTTACTGTGCAAGGCTTGATTATTTTTTTCCTTTTTTTTTTTTGGGTGGGCTTGAATAGGCTTAACATGTTCTTCGTGTTTACAATTCATCTGCAGTTTGGCAGACGACTTGGAGAATAACAAGTTGAAATATGCTGTGTATTTTGGGATGTGTTGTCATGAGAGGCAAACAAACAAGCCCTATGCCTGACAATTTGTGAGGATGGTCTTGTTGGTACCCTTTAAGAATTTATTAGGTTAAATTACGACAGAAATGTTTGCTTACAAAAGGCATATTTTGTGTTTAAACAGTTACAGTTAATGCAATTAATTTGAGAACTATGATGCTAATGCATACTTATTAAATTTATCTGTAGACTTTAGACCCTTCTTTCCTTTAAGCAATATGAGTTCTTCTAAATTTTCAGTCAGTGTAAACTCATCAAATAAAAAGATTATTATCCTGCTTTGTTTGGTTTCTTAAAATGTATTAAGAATATTTTACACAATCAAAGTCTGAAGATGAAAAAAGAAACAGAAATTCTTTTATGATTTAATGCAATTTAAAAAGAATAAATAGAATGTGCTGCTAAATGACTCAGAAGAAAACTAAAATGTGCATATTTGTAAATGTTGAATTTTTAGTTAATGATTTAAAATCTAATTTGATGTTATCTGACCACCCACAACTCTGCAGCTCTCTGTATTGTTGCAGGCATTCTTCATAGTTTCCCTACATTAATTGCATTCCTCAGTCCACCTCTTCTTACAACGACAAATGCTGAATGCTGGGGGATAATTACCCCCCCCTTGTTGATCCTAGTCCCACTCTTAGTGCTGATGCTTTAAGGAAAGAATGTAGCTGCTTTATAGACATGTCTTCAAAAAGTAAATCATTCACCATTCAATTTTCTGCAGCTTGGTAGCCAGTTGGTAGTGGTTATGGACAGGATTGAAGTTCCGTCTCTGACCTATGGAAAAAGTTTTGCATTTCATTAGCAAGTATATGTAAGCATTAGGTGTCACATGCAATTTGAGCTTCTAAAATAACTCTAAATTTACCTTGACTTGGTTTTGATTTTATTAATACAGAGCTTCATGCTGGCTTGTCTGATATTATTGTTTAAAGGGTTTGCAGTTTTAGGGTCAAAACATAGAATGTTTGGCTGAACAGTAGACTTGTTGAGTAATATTGGGCTGAGCTGTCCTGGTTTTGAGGCCTTGCTTTCTCTTCCTGCACAATACCTTGCTGCAAGTAATGAAAGTATCCACATGCGTGAGTTTGCAATGTTAGGTAAGCACTTAAAGACTTCTGTTGGATTGGGGTCCAAGGGTTCAGTATCTTCCAGGTCTGAGCTCTGAAGACGTCAGGGAAGACCAGCATCATTTTCAGTGGGAGTGATACAGTCGTGAAGCCAGAGCGTGTCCCTGCTGTCTCATACTGTATCCAGTAGTTTGCATCTGTGCAGAATGATTGTGAAAGAGTACAAAAATCTTAATTGCCTGCTCGCTCACTTGGGTGCCAGCGGTTCATACACTTTAGACAGCTGTAAATGACTGTACAAAATTGAAGCCAGTAGAGGATCTTGAACCAATTATATTTCCTTTTACATTTGCACTCCGTTTCTTTGCATTCTCTTATCTGTCATTTCTAACTGCCTTGGGAAGTGGAAGAGACTTGGTGAAGCAGGAAAACCCAGACAAGTACCAGAAAGGGAAGTGACATCAGTTTGGTGTTTCATGTTGCCTAAACATTTTGAGTTCAGCTAAGAGTATAGGAGAAGCTGCTTCCACAGCGTGTAGATGGAATGAATGTTTGCGTTGCCAGGTGCAATGAAGAGAGATGGGTGTTACACAGGTTTCAGATGATGGTGGCCTGCATAGAGAACAGGTGTATTTGAACCACGAGTTCATGTCTGTCCATACGCATCTGAGGAGAAAAAGTATGTGGCAGTATGAAAAAAAAAGCATATTGTTAATTGTTTTAATTAACCTTTCTCATCCCACTGCTGATAATGATTAAATTGCATTTTTCCACTGAGGACTACCAGGTATCTTGTCATCTCTAGGCTGTCTCTGTATAAAACAGTTGAACTCTTGTGTAGAAGTTAGGTCTGCTTAGGCTAGTTGTTGATCAGATGAGTGTTTATTTCTGTCACAGGATTTTAGGAGTACGAGTAGTCCAGTCACAGTTGTAGGATCACTACTAACATCATTAATGCTGTGAAGTACAAAGTGGTCCTTTTGGTGGTACGGTGTTCATGGGCAGCCAAGGAGTCATAAAAAGCTCTGTACCTTGGTGTGGGGCCCAGCTTTGGGCTTTATGGACACTTCCTGCAAAATACCTGAGGCTGTAGCTCCTTTCTTACTGCAGGTGTTCCACCACAGATCGCTCCAACACTGTGTGCTTCAGCTGTCAGTTGTCAGGCAGATACCAGGTGTGGTTTTCCTATTTTTGTTGCCTAAACAGAACAGAACCAAAATTGTTGTATCAGTACCTTTTTGGTGCAGTAATGTCAATGTGGTGTATACAGAGACAGAACTGAACCCTTGAATTAGTGTTTTGTCAGTGTTGCTGTACCTTTCTCTGTCAGTTTTGTGTTTCAAAGTTTATGCTGTTGACTTACACTTTGGGGACTTAGTTTTACAGCTCTGCCTCTCCAAAGGTAGGAAGAGGCTATACCAGCTTCAGCAGGTGTTGTGTCAGGAACACCATTCTTCTGTAGTGGCTGAGATGTGCAGTGCAGATTCTTGTTCAAGAGTAAAATGGGAAAGGTAGTGCTGAGTCATGTTGCGCATTAGAACTTGTGGAAAAAGTACCTATTAATGTCATGTATCCTATTTTGCCATTGTCCTCTTGTCCTGTAGTTTCAAAATACTCAGTGTGTATTTGCAATGTCATTGTTCATTAAGGTGACTTTTAAAGTTACTTTGATGTTTTTTGTTTAATCTGCACTGGAGTCTCTGCAGCTTTGTTATCTTGACTGTGTAATCATTTCTGGTAAATACGTAAGTAGGAGTCATTCCTGCTGTAGGACGTTTGAGGAAACATGTTCCTAACGTATATGGAAGCTGTACCTGTTGAAAACCAAGGATTGGCCCTTGGAAATGTTAGGGAAAATGTGACAGTAAATGACCGATTTTTAAAAGCAGTTGACTGTTTTACTGTCTGTGCTGAGTTCTCCAAGAAATCCAAATATCTCAGAAGACATCTTGTATAAATTATGTGAAGAAAAATCTTCAAGCCCAGGTTTTTACAGGGTTTTCTTTGCTGAATTTAGGGAAGGCCCCATGTGTGAATTATAGGCCATGCCCTGCTGGTTCATGTTGATTCACACCTGAGGAAAGTAGATTCACAGTGATTTACACTCAGAAGACAAGACTTTCAGGAACAGGAGATGGTAGTGGTCCCCTGAAAAGCGAGAACGTGTGACAGCGTATCTCTGCTGCTGGAAGGGGCGGGGGGAAGTCTGTGTCTTTGGGAGGTTCTGGCTAGCCAAGACAAGGACAGTAAAACATATGTATGTTCCCACAAGGAACACAGATGGTTAGTTCTTTGTGTGCGTGCTAACCTTTTTCACCTTGCCCTTTTGTTTCCATGCTCACTGGGTTTTGATAAAACAATCTCAGTGTATGTGTCTTGTGCATTTACTATTTTGGACAGCTTGTGGCTGTTTTAGGTAACCTGTTACCTGCAGAGAAATCACAAAGTCAGCCCCTGAACAAAACTATAACAAAACCATAGAAGAAAACTGCTTTAATTTGTTCCCAGGTCCCTGTAGTGTGATACCTCTGCTTGATATCTGAAAAGTTTCAAAATTCAATGTCAGTTAAAATGTTTTGGTGTCCCTTTCTTAATACTGTGCACTGGAGGACAAGCCCCATTCTCTTTCATTAGGAAAGATGCATGGTCTGGACTCATAACTGTCTGCTTGCAATAGTTTTGACATGTTTGCAGGTGCTTCATCTCACCACAGTAGACAAGCAAGGGATATAAATTGAATTCCTAAGAATTTCTCTCAAGTGTTCAATCTGTGTCTTAGCACATACCATCTACAGGTTCTGCTTCCAGTCAGTAAAGCAATCATCAGGGAAACAATGCTGGGCAGAGGTGGACTAAGTAGTTTAATTTAAGAATAATTGTTTCAGAGTTTATAAATGTTCTAAATTTGTATGTTTATCTCAAACAGCTTTGCAGCTGTTTTCTCTTTCTGAAAAATAATGAGGTGCAAGGTGTTGCAGAGATTCACTTGATGAGATGATTCTGATTCTATTTCTGTAATTTCCCTATAACCATTAATCCTGTAATGCAAACTATCATCACTTTGCTAACAAGAATTCTGTTTATCTGCAAAGGAATTTGACAGACTGAGTTCAAAAGTTTAATAGTAAACCAAGATTTTTACAGTTTCTTGGTTTTGCTGATATTTCACTTTGGTGTTTTTGCTTTGGTCAAAGTAGGTACTTTGCATTGGTACAATATATTTTAAATTTAAATCTAAATTCATATGTATGTGTGTATCTGTTTGGTTTTCATGTAGGATTTAAGCCTGAAGATGAGAAATGTCTGAATTCTTCTTTGTGAGCATTAGGATCAAACACGTTTGTGGGCAAATGCAGTGTGTTGTTGCTCTCAGCAGGCTGATTTCAGCTTACTGAAAAGATAGTGTTTACTCCATACCCAAGAGTCAACAGATATCTTCCTTTAGCTCAAAGGACAATGACTTGAGTTCTGAAAGCTTGCTATTTGTTGCAAGTTCAAAGAAATACATATTTCCTCACGATAACTTTAAAAATTGACCCCAAAAATGTTCTTTGATCTGTGTCCTCAAAATCATAAACACTGCACATTAA
The DNA here is from genome assembly GCA_013396695.1 of Sakesphorus luctuosus. Lineage (NCBI taxonomy): Eukaryota > Metazoa > Chordata > Aves > Passeriformes > Thamnophilidae > Sakesphorus > Sakesphorus luctuosus. The sequence continues at coordinate 472,396 of VWZD01009955.1, forward strand.
AGACACCTATGTATCTGTACATGCCCAAACGTTTCTCTAGAAACTGTATATGCTGTCACTGAAATAAGTTCATAAATTTTACTAACAAATAATACATATTCCAATGATAAGGTTTCCTGTATAAGAAAATTTCTGTTAAAGAAAATATTTAGGTAATAAAGTTAAAACACTGTCACATGGGTTAGAATTGAGGCTGTCATGATTCAATATGCCTGCTTTTGTTTTTATAAAATATGGTGTGTTTCTTGGATGGGGATCATGAAACCTATGGTTCTCTAGTTGCCATCTTCTTGGTTTTCAGATACTGTAGTTTTGCTAGATTTTGAACCTGGAATCATACAGATAACAGCTGCTCACGTTATCACTTTAGTGTGGTTTTATTTTGTTTTTGTGACGTAGATCAGTTTGTTATGAATGTACAGTTATATTTTGAACTGTAGAGCTATTCCTGTGTAGTGGAAAATCTCAAAACTGCACTTACATTTCCAACATCATCTTAATCAAGTAGGTATTTTAGAGTGTCTGTGCAGTTCACCAGCATGTTCCGGCTTGCCAAATTCATGGACATGGGGAACTCTAGGAAGATTAGGACCAAATGTTGGCTTCCTCAAATCCTTCTTGGGTCTGAAAAGGATTGGAAATCCAGTTTGTAACAGACACCGAGTTGTCAGCTGTAATAGTTACTGTGTAAGTTACTGGTACTCCACAGCTGGTTATGGTTTATCTACCATGAAATGGTGCTTAACAACGAACAGCTGTGCAGGAAATGACAGCCTACTGAAACAACCATCGTAAAATATTTTTGGCCCATGAACTTCCAATTATAAGTGAAAATCTTATTTATTCTATGTATTTTCTTCTTCTTTAGTGGCACTAGAAGTGCTGTTTGGAATTCAGGATGACACTTTTTGTAAGTCTGTGGTCCTCAGCCTTTTCTGTATTGGTAACATTTGAGGGTACCCTCTGCCCCGACCCTGCCAGGCCTGTGAACGCTGTCGCTCTGCTCAGCATCAGGTAGACTGAAATTGCCTCTCAGAACACTGCCATCCCATGGTTAAGGTTGTCTGTAGCAGTTGCTGAGATGCCTGTAGTGACAGAAAATCCTTCTTCAGGAAAATGGATAAACAAACAATGAGATGCATAACAAAGGAAGAAAAACAAATGAAAGCCCGGGGTGTACAAGTTATAATGAAATTTTCTGTAAATCTCCATGGCTAACCAGTGGTTCTCCTCTCCTGGGATGGGCGGGAGACTGCCCTTCCTCTCTGCAAGGGAAGCACTGGCATTATTCACACTGTCCCTCGTTTTCTTCTCAGGTATCTCAAAATGTGTTACAGTGAGTACAGGACATTGTAATGCGTTGGGATATACCAGTTCTCCGGTCATCTTGGCTTCCAAGAAGAGTACAGTATTAGTGTATCCAGGTGTGCTTCTTTCAGAGCTGGGCCATTTGTAATTAACCTAAAGATTTTTTTTATTGGACGGAAATGTAATAAAAACCCCTGAGTGTTTTCAGGCAGTGGGGGAGGATGATTGAATCTTCCAGCTTAGGAGGAGGAAAAGAAAAGCAAGAAATTGCTGATTGTGCATCCAGAAGAAAAGGAAGATCTTTTGAACTGTTGGAGCTTACACATTTATTTTGACTAAACTGATCTCAGCATTTCTCTTTCTCTTCTGCTTTCTGTTGAGAAATATTTTATTATAGGAAAATGGGAATCAACTTTACGTAAATCCATGGCTTCAGTTTTAAATATCTTGTACATTGGACCCCTGGTAACATCCTATGCTACGAAACTGGTGAGAGTCTCCAGAGTATGAGTTACTGGGTTAATTCTCAAAGGATTGACACCAGTTCTTCGTCTTCAAAACAGAGCAGAAGAATGCAAGTGCACAGAACTGTGCTCCTTGGACTTTTTCCATGTCTTCTAAGGAATGTGATCCTAAAAGTAGTCCCATTAAATTAATAAACCCCAAACTGTATTAATTTCTGTTCAGCATAGGATTTGCGTGTACCTATGTTTAGCTGCTTATGGCTATACTAATAATATTCAGAGAGTTTAATGATAGACTTACGGTATCTCTGAAATACTTTGTGATACTTGTACAAAATGCATTGTTTATTGCATAAAGACTGGAAATAATTTCTTGCCCACTTAGATTTGCTCAGAAAATTAATTTTTTTGGTCTATGACATGCACAGATATTTATTATTTTTCATGTGATAAGCTGTGGCATTTGTTCTGTTTGTTTTTGACAGAGTAGCAGGCTTTGAAAGTTTTCCTAAAAAGGTGAAAACTACCAGTTTAGACAAAGACGTGCTTTTAACATATATGGACATAATTTACTTGAGAGCATGGAAAAATACTTCTTGGGAATATACCTCTTCTGTTAGAAGATTTTAACTTAGGATTTTACAGCCTTTAGTAGAATCTGTTAACTGTGTTTTGTAAAATAATGTTCTTAACAGGGTGCAATGGTATTTGATGCAATTCCTTTCATGAGCCCTAGTGCAGAGGTACCCTCAGGCTCTTAGAGGAGGAATTCACTGTCTCCTATTCACTTAAATATTTCCAAGTAGCTAGTATATTTCAAAGTGCTTCTTACAAGTATGAAAATAAACAGGACATTTTAAGCAGTTGTAGCAAGAATTACTATGTTTTTATGGCTATAATCTGTGTCTCAGATAATTCCTTTAGAGTAGTTGGAAGCAGGTCCTCAAAAAACTTCACATAATGAGATCCCAGAGAGCTGTTAAGGGAGAGGAATTAGGATAGGGTGGCTCAAAGGGCAAACTTCTCTTCCTTACACCTCTATATAAACCTCACCAATACAGGTTGAAACAAGCTTATTTTTACAGGTAACCAGTGAGCTTAAAATGAATATACAGTCTTTGTCGCTCCTTCAGAGTAATTAGAATAGCAAGTTTGTGTGTGTGTTACAGCAAGTATTTACGGTAATGCTGGATTTATCACTGTGTAAGGAACAGGCTTTGTCAAAAGAGTGGGCACAGATGTAGCATGGTGTGTACTTACTTTCTGGGATTTGATGTCCTAACTTTGAATTTGAGCTGTAGTATTTCAAAGCCTCTGGGAAAGGAGTATGTCTTCCACAGCCAGGCTGGGAGGGAGCTGTGATGAGCACAGTGGCTATCCCAGTGAGGGAAATAGCAGAGATGTTTGCTTCTTGCATATGTAGAGTTTGGTAGTTGACCCCCCAAAATGGGATTGGTTGTCCAGAAAGACCACTAGTGGTTTGTAATTATACAATAGCCAAAGCACTGGAGAGCTGTGTTTGCTCCATTTGATGTTGTATGAACCTTGCCTGACAATATCGAGTGGTACTTTTGATGGCTTGTTGATTGCTTGGATGTTAGAGCGCCCCAGTTCATGTCACTTCTATCTGGAGCCTGGCTAGGTGAACTCAGAGCTACAATTCCAGTTAGTCATATCCAGATTTAAGTACTCTAGCAGTGAGACTTTCTAAAGTTTATTTCTGTGTTCTTGAGTTCACTGAGTTTGTCTGTGGTGGAATATCTGCACAGAATAGATTATTTTGTCCAGGACTTTATCTGGATCAGGAAAAATGGTTGTCTGCAGTACACGTGTTGTCACTCACAAAATGTTTTGGGGTTGGTTGGTTGGTTTGTTTGTTTGGTTTGGTTTGGGTTTTTTTTAAATTTTCTTGACAAAGTTGTTCTCACAGCTTAATTTATGTGTTCCTGTTACAGAGGAGTAGTGATGGAATACTTTCGGTCCCCCAGTAATGACTTCTGTAAATCCTATAAGGATGTTTGGAGAGCTTTCATGGACTCCAGTGCTTTGTTAAAATTTTTGTCCAGAATAAAGTACAAAATGGGACCACAGGTTATAAGAAAAACCTAGAAAAGAGGGGAAAAACAACTATGGAAAGGACTTCAGTGTTACCAAACAATGCAGTCTGGTACCACCTGTCGCACATTTAAGTGAGATAAGAGAAATGAAGTGAGAGTGTTGCCTGTGTGAAAGGGGAAGGTTCAAGTACAAAATACAATGTCATGTGATACTTCAGAAAATTTCTGCAGCATTGCCTAGGAAACACACAGCCAGTTTGCAGTCAGCAGCCTACGCATCTCATGGCTCCAGGGAACTGTTAGCATCTTGGGAAAGCCCTTGGGACCATCTGTAGCTGAAGTGTGTTTTATGTGTCACACAATCTCAGTCCCCAGAATATGGATTTTGCACAGACTTGCTTTTCCAAGGATGGCAACTCTGCAAAGCCGTTGTTTGGTTGTTTTGCTGCTTTCTCAGTGCTCTCAGTTCAAATTTCTGTACCTTTCTTCCTGTACTGAGGTACCCAGCGCATCAGACAACTGCTGGCCCAGAGTAGTTCTTTACTTCAAACTGACTCTTTTGATTCTCCATATGGGGTGTTAGATAACTACTTTGTTACTATGCCTGAGAATTGCAGGCTAACTTTTGTTTTTGTTTGTTCTTCTGCATGTTGTCCTAAAGAACTGAGGAAATAAACGATTCCTTAGATATCCTCTGTTGATCAGGTGAATCAGTTTCCTTTCATGAAGAGCAGAGGAGATGAAACCTGCATTCAGTAGCACTGCTTTGCAGTCCATGCCTCAGGCTGTTTCTCAAGAACAGTCAGGGGAACTTCCAAACTTTCCCGTGGTGTATTTTGACTGATACCGTGTTTCCAGAGCGCTGATTTGTTCAGCAACATGTACAGCAGATACCATACGCTTTGTATTATTTTAGGAGTTAGTGTCTTCTGAAAGAGAAGGGATTTTAGACACAGCTTTAAATTTCTCAACAACAAAGCATAAGGTAAGACTTAATGATAGACTTACTTTGATTAGCCACTGATTTTTAAATGTTGACTTGGCATGCTGCTAGATAATAGAAGGAGTTACTTTTAATTGCTGGCTGTGAAACACATCCTACATCAGGCTGCCCTGTGGGCCCCAGGGATCTGTCATTGTGTGTATTTTGAGTTATATCATCTGTGCATCAACTTGGTAATGGCCATAGATGCCAAAGGCTGACAAAATGTTTCCTGGACAGATAAAGAAATTTGGAAGTCCCTGAAATGTTCCACCACCCATAGTCACTGGTGTGATTTCCTCCCTTAGCAAGTAGGTGGGACACTGTAGCTGCCACTTGTCAGAACTGTATTGACCTCAATGGAGTGAATGTACTGGGACCAGTGTTTTGTCTGAAGGTTAGCTCTCCAGGAGAAATACTTAAAAATGGGATATATGGGTATCCAGCCTTAACAACAGAAACTGATTCTTTTTTTTCTGTGTGCCTCTTTAGGTCTCCCAAAGGTGACATCAGTAGTGAAGGCTATGTCTTGGAGGTAGAATGCTGCTCCTCTTTTAACCACCTTTCAGAGAAAAAGGAGATGCCTGATTTTATTAAGAAAGTAAGTAAAACAAACCAAAAAAAAAAAAAAGGAGAGGGCAAACCCCAAAACACAGTATGCTTTTATTTGCACTATAATTACTATTTCTAGTTCTGTCAATTTGACAATAAGGAAATGTATACACTTCGTCCAGCTGAAACACTGCACTAGAATTTGGTGTTTTATAAGTATCTGGAAGGCAGTTATACTTATTGAGAGAAACAAGTTTGATCTTATTATTATGAGAAAATTATTTCTAGTGCCATGGGAGAATGACCTCTCACAGGTGATGGCAACTAAGCTACCGTTGTAGAAGGTGGTCCTATAATGTGCAACATTTTGTGTTGGAACAATACATATAGTTTCCATTTTACTGCCAAATAGCCTGTTGGCTTTACCTAAAAGACCTGTTACCTCCAGAAACTCCCCAGATTTAATTTTTGTTTCAGTATCACATGATGTTAGTTGGAGATGGATGGTACTGGTAACCTAAATCCGTTTGTCATCCAGAATAGTGTTGCTTTCAATGAACTATTATATATATACTGGGGATTTTGAAGAGAACATGGCAATTCTTTATTTGTTGCCTTCTTTTTAAAATTATTTTTGACACTATAATATTCTGCCAGACTAGAAATTAGCAGGTTATGTCCATTTTAGTGAAGACAGATTCACTGTGCATGTTTCAAATTTTGCAGCATCTGTTGTGTCCTGTTGCATGTTGTATAAACTAGCACTGAGTACTATATATACTTAGCCATGGAGTGTAAGAACAGTGAGTAGGCATAGTCCCCTAGCTTTAGTCCTTCTTGCAATGATAATGTTTAAGAAGATTTTGTAGAATAAATTTCAGCACAGGCTGTATGATCTTTATGGGGAGTCAGCTTCCAATCTTTCCTTTTCACAAGGAATTGTAAAAACCGGATTAAAAATGCAGCTATAACTATCTGATCATCATTGTCAAACTTAAAGCTACATACGTGTTGGTATCAGAACAAACTGATGTTTTCTGAACACCTAATAATATTCAGAAGTTTGAGTATCAATTTTGCTTCAAGTTTAGTTGTGTTATTGCACTACTTCTCTGATGTTATTTTGGACTATTTCAATATATTTACACTAAGGCGAAACTGGTGTAGTTATTGTGTATCAGTTTCAAACGCTTGATTTTGTTCTTCAGTTCTTTGAGTCAGAGTAGAAAAGTAGGGATAGCTGTCACCACTGGTAGCAAAGTTGTGCATCACTGTGACAGAAAATTTCTTTGCATTTGTAAGTTCAGAAAGAGTATGGCTAACATGAAAACAAAATGACAATCCAGGAGTCATCTTATTTCCATAAATATCCAATTCTGAGACTCTTTAGAGTGCTTTTCTAGACAAGGAAATGTTTCCGTTGGTAGAAGCCATTTGATTATGGGCTTATGAAGATGCCTTTTTGAAAGAAAATAATTTAAATTTTAATAGCTTGAATGTATATTTACTGTTTCTCTGTAGGCTGAGTATGTCGCTCATCCTCAGATCTTATTTGATGTAGAGAAATTTGAAGTTCTTTGAAGCTTTTGCTGTCAAGTGTGTGCTGTGTCACTGTCTGTATCTGATTAAACACATTGTGGAAATCTCAACACTTTTATATAAATCTAACTCAGCGAACAGGACTTGTTTGGGAGTAGGAATTAATTGCCATATTAACTATTTTGTCTGAGCAACGAAAATGTCCATTGCTTTTAAGGGCATGTAAACCAGATGTTTGCAAACAAAATAAATGAAAAATAAAGAATATTCTTCAAAAAAAGTAGTAACAAAAAGCTGTTAGGGTAGTTGCTCGCTTTCTAAAAACAGCAGCCCTATAATTCTTCTCAAACTGTAGAGCACAGTTGAAGTTAATAGCGTGTTTTAATTGAATAGGCAAACCCTTGATCACAGAGCTCTTTGTAACAGAGGCTTTTAGCACGGGTTTACCATCTTACTGCATTGAAAATTACTATATTTTAGAAAAAACCCAAACCAAATAGAATAGCCATATTTTGAAAACAAAATGAGTTCTCAAAATTTTATCTATGAGCTTACAACAAAAAATTCCAATACACTGAGAAAATTAATTTTATTAATTTTATTATGCACTGCTGAGCAAGTATTGTTTACCTGGAGTTTGAACAAGGATGCAATTTTAATAACTTTCCTCGACTGACTTCTTGTTGCATTGAAAATGTATCTTCGTATTGAATATTAACTGCTTCCTTCTGCAAACACAAAACAATTTTTTAATGTCCTACAACATAGGTATTATGTGCTTTCTGTTTCTGTAATTCCGTGGAGTTGCACAGAAAGGAGGAGGTTATCTCGCCTGGAGAGTGCTTCTTGCTGACTGAAGCAAAGTGTGTCTCTGGTCAAACCTGTGCTCTGCTGTTGACATCCTTCTGCACTGCTGGCCTCTGTCCTAGTTCTCCACTCTCTGCTACTTTGGAAACCACCACTGTGGTTTCTGGCCATGGCAAGACAGGGGACAGTTAAGCACTGGGGACATGATGTTGAGTAAAATACACTCCTCCTGTACCTTAAAGTCATGTTGACATGACTAGACTCTGTTTGTTTGTTCTTTGATAGCCATGTGGATCTAGTTCAGCTCAACCTGTCCTAAAGAGCTCAAACAGCCCCATGGAGTCCTTGAGACATAATTTGTGAGCAATGAGAGAAATAACTGCTGTGTATGTACTGTGTTGCTGTACTGGTATTAGCACTCTTGTCTTTAGCTCCCAGGCAAAACAGAGATTAAAGGCTTGCTCACCTGCTTTTTAATGAGCAAAGCTAACTTCTGAACTTCTGATTAGTGTGGCTCAGATCATTCTGAAGTTGTTGAAAGTCAGAGATGTTACTTCTACGATAGCGTATTTTGTAATACTTTGAGTAGTCTCTCATGTCAAATAGGGTAGCCTTTAATTACTTCCTTGGTTGCTGTGTATTCTGTTACCATATTTTTTACCTCAGGGTGTTCTGAATTATGGAGACAAGTAAGGGAAGCAGAAGCTACGCTGACATCACAAGAAAAGAGTTATTTTGGATACACAATCATATACGAATGCCAAATATGTGTCTCATGGCCTTTGTTTTCTGCTCCAATCTGAATTAATGCTCTAGGAGAACTGTAACAAACAGAAGGTCTTACTCATACTCACATCTTTGTGGGGTAGGTGAAAGATTAGGAAATGGAGGATTGTATCTGTACCATATCTCCCCAGTTTTGACTCCTTAAAATTTAGAAAGTGCAGCTTTGGATCCTTGGTTAGCTGCTTAATAATGTACTGTCAGAGGAAATTAATGTATGTTAACTATTTTTCATTGTGATGCAGAGTTCATATTTCTTCTTCCCATGGACTCATTATCCTTCTCTGGGGAAGTATGATAAGCACAGAAAGACATGGTTTAAAAATGCCTCAGCTTAACTAAAATTCAAATGCAGGCGTCTTCCTTTTGTGTTTTTTGCTAGACAAGGACCTCTCCCTGCTGGTCTGTCCTTACTTGACTCAAAAATGAGTCTAATTTTTCCCAACAGACCTAAGGCAGTACAGATGAAAAACTAGGTTTTCATCTTCAGAAGTGGACCAGTTCCACTTCATCTAATTAAGAAATTGCAAGAAGATGTGGAAGATGTGAAATGGATCAATATCCCCATAATAATATGTATTTATATATAGGTATAACTATTTGTGTTTGCAACAGTAGGAAAAGCAAATGAGAAGATGAAAGTCTGCAATTTCCTAGAAAATAAAGAATGTGAAAATTACTAATATTATAACTTTTTTTATTTATAACAGCTAAGAAAAATACTGGGGTTTATATAGCTGTTCCAGTATTTCTCCCATTCTTGTCTCTTTCTGTTTGTCATTACTTATTCTTCATCTCTTAGTCTTTGCATTGAGATTCCTTTTTGTGGAAGGAACAAGGAGATGCAGTGTTTGTGTTTTGGAGAGCACTAGTCTGTTGGTGGATTTCTTGACTTGGTTACTGCAGTCTCACAAGGATCTCTTCTGTGTAGTCTCCCAATTGCTCTTCTGATGCCAGGGTTCCTTAGATGGTTATGGTAATCCTAAGCATTATTGTTTAGTTGAGATGTATTTTAGCTGGCCTGTTCAGAAATTTCCTGGAGTGTACAGTCAGAGCAGGTGGCAGTAAAAGGTAGAAGAGGGGGAAAATTGCGTCTTTAATATTGCTCAGAGGTTTGTTCTTCAAATGAATAAGCAGCACAGATTTACTTCTGTGGGTAAAAAATGACCCCTCCAGAGTCCTGTTTATTGCCTAGGATTGCTTACCTAGATTTGATCTCAATCTACTCTGAAATCATTTCCATCCTCAAAACAAACCCTAAAAATCCCACCCGAAAACCTTCACTCTCCAGAGTATTTGCAAAAGAACAATGCAACATTTATTTCTGTAATGCATTGTAATGAAAACCATTGCTGAGCCCTTAGCTGACTGCTTTGTTTTCTGCATGTTTTCAGTGCAAACAGACCCTGTTTTATTTTTTAAAGTATTTGGATGTTAGCAGTAGATATGGTCATGAAGCAGAAGTTGAAACTCAACATCAATGGTTCAGCTGTTTGTAATCTGCTGTGATAATATTTATTAAAGTGCATTCTGTTAACATTTTGTAAGTGTACATATAACAAGAGATGTTAAAAAATAGCATATACTGTATTTTAAACAGCCTGGTGTGAAGGGAAACATCTGTTCCTGGTTAAGCTTCTTTCAACTTGTGTTCTTTTGACTAAGCCCTGTAACAGTGGCGTTGATATATATCTTCCATGGACATTGCAAAACTATTTTCAGGACTCTCCCAGGAGCCTGGCTGTGCTTTTATAATCCTTTGCCCCCAGCAGCTTTCAGAGTCGTCCCCCTTGTCCAAGATAAAAATAGATACTGTAAAGTATGTCGTTGATGTTTTTAATGCTGCTACTTGTGTCTGATGGGAAAAATAACTTTTTAAATAACAATAAATATGATATTTTATACTGTGCTAAAATAAAATATGTGCAAATTGTTCAAAATGTAATTTTGGCTATGAGTGACAGATGGCTTGATGAAACAATGTGATTTTAAAGATATACTCTTTGGTTGATCTAAAAATAAAATGAAGTGTTGCCTGCAAATTAAATGTAAAGCCTGTAAGTTGGAGATGGAATTCCTACTTTTTAAAATATTCACATTGTCCTGACCCTTTTTTTTTGTTTGTTTTCATTGCTTAGGACAGAGCTGGACTAAACCACTGTCCCAGTTTTGAATCACATTATCTCTAGTTGCTAAAATGGTTCTTAGGTACAACACTCAACTATATGCCTCTGTAAATCTTTATTTTCCCCTTACTTATAGTCACCCATTAGTGTAGGAGTTTCTTGCAAAAGATTCCTGCACAGGACATGATCTGCATTTTGAAAATGCCAGTTCTCTAGAGCAAGAGCTCAGGACAAGAGTTTCCACAGACTTTTTTTAAACAGTGTGTATCAAGTATTTCAGTTGAGTGAGCCTAGCTGGCTGCTCTCTAGCAGTTTATCCCAAGGCTAAAACAAATTTTAGGGAATAAATCTTAAAATTATGTGAATAATTTCAGGGCTTTCTTTCAGAGTTTAGTGCAAGAGTGGGAGGATGCAGCTCTGTTATGTGGCTCTGGGGCAGGTACCACACTCACCAAACCGTTGCAGCCTGTGGCCAACAATGTTCACCCTTTGCTGTCAGTGAAGAAACAAATGCTAAAATGAGATAATTTGAGAAGAATCATCACACCCAGGACCACAAAGGATGAGACTGGTTTCAAGGCCTGTAATCTAATGAAATGATGAACTAAAAGGAGCAGGTGTACATGTACTGTGCTGCACTACATGTTTAGCATGGTTATCTTGTTCTCAGGAGTCAAAATAATGGAAGCTGAAGAGGAATTCCAAGTTGTTAATCTCGCCCCTGCCTTGGCTCACGTAGCAGGAGACATATAGCTCACTGTAATTTAATGTCTCCTACAGCACTGCCTTAAGATCCCATCCTCTCTTTTACTCAGTGTGACAGTAAGTTGTAGTAGCTACTTCCGTACATTTCTCTCTGCACTGTGTGTAGCTTTCAGTTCCCTTTTGCAGAGGCTACTACCAGTGAGCATGTTGTAAAACTGCAAAGCTTGCTTCCTTGCCCTCTTCACTGGCTTGTTCTGCTCTACTGCAAATGCAGAGCTTAAAATGGCAAATCAATGATTCTGATGAAAGGGCTTTGTACTGCAAAGATGGAAAGATTAGATTTTACCTTTGGTGTTTGTTTCTGGGCTCTGCTCTCTTTTGTTGGATCTGTCAATTTCACTCTGATGGTCTTATCTAAAGTTCTGGCCAAGGTTTTCATTGGAAGTATCAATACAAACACTGTCAACAACACTGCTTAAAGGACTGTTCTGTGGATTGGAATTATGGTAACATTTTCCATTGCATCCCTCCAGTATTTTATCCCTGATGGCCTATTTTGATGTAATTAACAGTGAAAATACTTGGTAATTTGAAAGCCTGAATGCAGACTGGGATTTTACTTTCTAAAAGCTGCCTTTATATTTATTTATATGTATATGAACCTGAACTATCTATCTCAAATTCAAAATTTCCAATGTAAACTGGAAAAGGTTAAAAATGCATGGAAAGTGCAGGCTTAAGCGATGGAACAGAAAGGTTGCATGATTTGGACATCGGCAAGTAGTGACAACACAGAGTAATAGGACAGAGGAACGACTGGCAATTGATGCTTCCCTCTTTGATTAGTTCAATTATCTTTTTTTGTAATGTAGCATTGGAGATGCAAAAATGCCGAAGTTGCAAAAGTTTTGAGTCATGTGGAAAGAACTAAATCTCTCCTTCAGAGCATTAGCCAAGCTTAGCCGATTTTAAAATAAGCAGTAAACTCTTGATGACTGTTGCTGTCTTCTAAGGCAGGAGCATGTGAGACCTAAGGAAAACACCAGGGGCAAACTAAAAGCCTGTCATAATTTTAAACATCTGTTTCCAAAAATGAACAAGCCAGGAGGGGGATGTGCAGTATTTCTCATGAAATGTGTACTACTACATATTAATGAAGGACGACATAGTTGGAAGACTCTAGTCTTGAACATACTTTCCCAGTTCCACTCCTGGCATACAGTACATAGCATTCTCCTCAAACCACAAGTTCACGTTCTTTGCATGAAGATTCCTGGTGATGTCTGTTGTTAAAGAGATTTGCTTGAGTCCCGAAAAGAAGGTAGAAAAATATACTCATCTGGTTTCTGGTGCACAATATGATATCTAATGTGTTCATCGTTGTTCTTTTCAAAACAACAAATAAATAAACAAACAGGCAAGCATTTTTTAATTGGTTTAAATAGATAGCTCTGAGCAAAATTAATCAGCTATTGTTTCCAAGGCCATATGTTTACCCATCAGTAGGACTAAGTAGCAGTCTTTCCCTAAGTTCACAGCAGAGCTAGCTAAATGCATCTGACCATCAGAAAATCAGTTCATTGCTCCTGGAAAATGTTGTACTCTCTCTGAGCACACTTTTGCTATGTATTTTCTTTGTAAATTGTTTCTGGGTTACATTTTATATTAGCGGCAGCCCCCTTTATTGGGTTGTTACTAAATTCTTTCGGTGTCTTGTTATATTCTGAGCCATATAGCAAGCCTATTAAAGACATGTTCAGTCCTATGCCTACTTTTTGAAGGTGGATTTTTTCCAAATAATGAGAAAGTGTAAGCCTTTAGACCATTTAGGACTGCTGTAAACTGGAGTGCCTTGGTGACATTAGTAAAACTGCTTTTCCTCTGGGTGCATCCCAAAAATGTCCAGCTCCTGGCTTGGAAGAGTTAAGGAAGATTTCTAACAATTATTAAAGAATTTGTTTGAAATTCTTATCTGAGAGAGATCCTCATTCTTAAATCTCTGAGTGTTATTTTGCATTTTTATTGATATGGGTGGAATCCTGTCCTGAGCTGCCTGGAAGTGTTTGGTTTTCTGTGTGCCATCCCACAGGGATGTGATCAGGATCTCCCTGAGAGCAATTGCTGAAGCTGACAAAAGTGTATGATTCTGTTCAGCATGGGATCTATATCCTTGAGTTTCCATATTTATAAGAGTAGCATCATGCTCACTGTCTATCAGTAGGAGATTATTACAGAGCTGATAGTGCAACAGGAAACCCAGAACCACAAACAATATATGGGCTGTACAACGGACTTGCCAAGTGTCTTTATTCAAAATAGATTTGAAAAGAGAACCTGTATGTGAGCTTTTGAACCTGGGCTCTCACATGGCTGTGAGATGTATAGACTAAGAACAGGTAGTTCCCAGAAAAAAAAGGGTCCCATCAGTCAGACATACTGGTGCTAGTTGGGGTTTTGCAGACCTTTAATTTAGACTGTCAGCCATTTTCTAACCAGAATTATTAAAAAAGGTGAGATATAAATTTGCTGTATCAATGTAATGTTTAGTGACACTGCACTGTGCTGCCAGTGGCTCCTTTTCTTTCCAAATGCAGTATAGGAAGAGCAGTCAGGCAGTTCTGAAATAAACAATAACACTTCACAAATGTTAAGAATGTTAACACAGGCGCTCCAGCTAAAATTCAATTAAGGTAGTGACATTGGGGTTGGACACAGCACTTGTTCCTATTCCTGCTAAAGTTCATGGGAGATTTGATATTTATGTCACAGACAGCAAAGGCTAAATCTGTCATTTTTTTCCCCTCAGGGAAAATGCCAGGTTTCTAATCAAGCAAATTATAGAGATGACATTAAATTCTGTAACTGCCTTGGCCCTCTGTACACATGAAATTTCACCCCTTCTTTATGCAGATTCTAGTTTTAAACTGACGTTAATCCAATTTGTTGCAATCCAGTTACAAATGAATTTGGAGGTACCCATTTGGGGTTTATCCAGATTCAAATAAGTAAGTTCTGCTTCTGTGATTGAACAATAGCATGTTTTGTGATGGAGATCTGGTCTTGTATTTGTGGTTAATATAATCCAAGCAGCACTTTATGAGGCAATAAAAGTGTTTCTGCTCCTATCTGGGGAAAAAGTAAAGATTTTTTGAATTTTCAATTTTGTTGGAATTTCCCTTTTCAGAATATCCAAAGATGTAAAGGGCAAGTATATAGTATATTCTAAGTACAAAAAAAGTCAGTAAAACATTTGAAATTAGTGTGGATAATCTAATGTAAGGGCATTTTTAGTCTAGCTTTTTGTCTGTTGTGGTAAGTGGTAGAGGTGCAGTTGTTCTCTTTATGCTTTTTCCTCACATTTAGTCATACAATGCAGTATGACATGGACCTTTCTTAGTACTCTTTGTTAGTGCTCTAAACTGGCACACAAAGACAAGTAATTGCATTGTTTATCTGATCTGGAATATGTCCTGGATGATCCTATACGAGTAGCATCATAGTCTTCCCATTCAGCTCAGCTTTACCCCTGTTTTCTCCTGTGCATTTCTCTCCTGCTGATTCCTAACACTGCATCTGCTGAGATATTTTCCCAAAAGACTGGAACAGAAATATCTGTCTGTGTGTACCAGCATAGGATGCCTGAGAGGGTCCAAAAACTGCAGGTGCCTGGTAGAAGTGGTCCTTCTGTCCTCTGTAGCTCCTGGGCACAACCTCTCTGGTTCCTGAGGTTTGGTTTTGATTTGGGTTTTTTTTATAATTAAAATATTCAATATTTGAAATACAGGAAACAGGAAATGTAAATGTGTACTGGATGGCATTATTCAGTCTGTATGTGAAGATGATTAAAACTTCATACAATTTAAGCTCTCAACAGGATGCTGAAAAAAAACAAATTGTCTTTGTAGTTTGAAAATGTTCAGGCTTTATACTTTCTAATGAGAGCATGTTCATGGTTTTGTGGAAAGTTGAAAGGAGAGACTGTTTGTGTCTGCTGATACATCACTTTGGTGTTCTGCGCTGTACATCACACTGTTGATGTAGCATTCCCTGCTAAATTGGCTTTATTGAAAATAATGAGATACTTGTTTCAACCATATGTAATTGGGAAAATTTAAAGTTTATGTTTAAATAAGCTTTTGTGTTCTGTACAGTCTATTAACTTGTTGGGAAAGGGCCTTTAAAATACAGACTTTCCAGTCTTTTCTGCCAAACTATTAGGATTATGCAGCATGGACTACAGTTCAGCTCTTAGTTCCTCCCATTTCCATTCTCAGAACAAGAGCCTCAGAAGAAACACCTCAGCATCAGGTATTCCTTAGAACAAACCTTTTTTTTTTTTAGTGAGCCAAGACTTTAAAAATTGCTTCTGTGAAAGCTGTTCTCATCCAAAGCACAGCGTGGGAGTCGGGTATAGATTGACAAGCAGTCTTTATTGACCATGACCAGTAAAATGACTATGTATGTACTATCCTCAAACTCTTTAGCAATTGCATACTGGATTTCTATAATTAGCTGCCCTGCAACCTACTAAACAAATGTAGTGTTGTGTCTGTAGATGAGTGATGAGATGAATTTTTAACTCTTATTATGGATTATATAAAGAAGTATTCTTTAAGTTACAGTGGAGAGTCTGGACCATTAAGCATATTATGAATGCATCTATTATTAAACCTTCCTGAGCAAGGTACATGCTAATTTTCTTTGTAGACAGATACTCATTTTGATCGGGACACTGCCAGTGGTATTTTTATTGTCCTCTTAGAGGTTATTGTCCTCTTTACCAATGTGCTTTCATTAAGTCAGCATCCCATGTTTGCCGGGCTAAACACCTGTGAAGAGCATTGCCTCGTTTCCTGGAGACCTCTGTTTTAAGTTCCTGTGATCATGAAATCAAGAGTTAATTTAACATGGGAAAAATAATAGTGGTTTTAAATAGGAAGTTCTTGTTGTTAATCAGGTAACACATTACCGGGAAGTAAATGATGCGTTCTCTGGGTGGAGAAGATGCAGAAATGAGCTTCCTCTTAAATTAAAAAGAAAAAAAAATTGTACAAAATTCTTCCTATATACTTTCGATTGAAAAACTGCACTGAACTGTTTCTCCTAAGTTCATAGCAAATTGAGTGTAGAAGAATAATTAAAACACTCTCTCTGGAATTACATAGTGTTCAGAGAAATTGAAATCGTTTCTCCGTTCTCAAGGCATTTATTTTTGAAACATTTATGTGTATTTAGATTGTACATTATATCAAGAGTATAGATTACATGGAAACCTTTTTATTTCAGTGAGTGATTTTGATAAATGAAGCAGTAGACACTCATATGTTTTCACAGAAGTCTGTCTCGCACTGCAGCTTCTCCTGGGTTTCAGGGGTGTGAGGCTGGCGACTGGAGTGGATGGTGCACCCATAGTGCTGAGTCTGCCTGAAAGAGATTTCTCTTTCTGCTTCATCTCAAACCTTCCTTAGTTAATTTTGGTGTTATCTAATGGTCATTACTACTAGCCCAGTGTGTTTTTTCTTAAGATCTTTTGTGATTTGATTCCTTCATTTTCCTCCTTTACATAAAGTGTAAAGGATTAATGATAGAGCCTCTTCGTTTCCTTTTTCTTCCTTCTTCTTAGCTCATGTCACAATGCCTTTTTCTATTCTGAGTTCTGTATCTTCCCAGAAGTGGTGTATTAAAATAGCTTTGCTTTTATGTACTCATTATGTGAAAGTTTGCCATTTGTGTCTCAATCCAAAATAGGACAAACAACAACTGTTGTTATACTTCTGCATATAACAGAGATAATTAATAATCTTTTCTTGCATAAATGTCACAGTCTCCCACACCTAATACAGCAGAAGATGTAAGTCTCTGATTTTTTAACATTGATATTAAGTTTTTTGTAAGAAATACCACTTCAAGTAATTTATAATAAATAAGCTTTTCACACAGATACTTCTGTCTCTTGTGAAGAAATATATAGGCATTTTCTCTCTATTTTTCTCCTTTTTTCTTCCCCCCCTCCATTTTCACATTATTTCAGCTGGTTTCGGGACCTTTACATTCTGCTTCTTTAGAATAACTTTTTATGTAAATACAACCTGACAATTTTTTGTGGTAGTGGACAAAAGTAGCAAAATGACATGCTTGCTGCCTTGAAGGGTGTTATTTTCTGTGTTTCTATTTAGCTAAGACAGCTTGACAGTTAAAAATCTAATCTTCTTCAACTTGTAGATTCAAGATGCTGCAAGTCAAGGCTTGAAATTTGTTGGAATTATACCTCAGTACCATTCCCAAAAGAACTGTCTTGTCAGCGCCTCCCTGACATCTGCCAGTAACAACTCTGTGCAATCAAGAGATAATAAAAATGTTTCAAATTACCCTGAGGATCATGCTTCGCCGGATGGCGAGAAAATAGATGGCATTAATGGATGCAGTACTCCAGCACAGAGTGAGGAAAGTGCTGACCAATGTGCCACATCCAGAGAGGGCTGTAGAGGTGAAGGACAGGCTGCTGAAGAGCTGAATCTCAACTCTGTGCAGGGAAATGAAGAACAGTTTGAACATGTGAACCCAAATGCAAGAGGAGCAGCAGACAAGACGAATGGACTGGCAGAGAATGAAACACCAGCACAATGTTTAAAACCACTTACTGGCAGTAAGTATTGTAGTGACCTCTCACACATAACAGCCAGGTTAGAATTGCCACAATTATGTTCCCAGCTCCTTTGCAGGTTGGAGATGCAGGGGGGGCATTACCTCTGTGATAGTGAAGAAAAGATGCCCCAAATGAGCCTCTTAACCTGATTTCAGCATGGTTGCATAGTTCACAACAACTGAGCATAACTCAAATGGCAAAGGAATAGATAATATAAGCAGGTGCAGCAGCTTTGTTATGGCCCATATGTATGTCTGAGTTTAAGGACTTATTTTTGTCTGCTGTTTGGCTGAATTGGTTCATTTCTGTATTTGTTACTATACCCTGAGAGCTCTTGATCTTTGCATCCCTTTTGTCTGTTTGAATAAAAAGCCCTACTAATCTGCCTGACAAGATTTTACAGCAATAAAAGGATTAAGTCGCAAAGCCTTATCACAGTTAGCCCCTTTGTAGCAGGTGAACATAGATGGAATTTAAACCACATCAGGTACAGCAGGAATATATGTGATCTGAACTCTGAAGTTTGCTAGTATCCAATAGTCAGGCTGAGCATCAGTGCTACAGTTAGAGTTGTAATTACTGAAAATCACCTGTTATTTTTGTTAATGACTTTTGTTTGCTAATTCATAATAAAGGTCTGCTTGGTAGGGGGGGTGTCTAATAATTTGCCTTCCAATTCTCTTTTTTTCTCTTTTTTTTTTTTAAGATTTTTCTCTGTGTAGTAGGTTCTTTTTCTCTCATCTCTGACATATTTCTCCTCAGGCATACTTTCCACTTTTTAAATGTCATTTTATGCCATCAAAGACCATAAGTCTCAGCTCAGGTCCCAAAATAACCTTCATAAGGTGTTTGATGCTAAGGCGTTACTTCTGTAGCAGGAACTGTAGTTCAAAATAAGATGAATACCAGAGTAATTAGAAAATTGAAAGGGATCAGAAAAAATATTCTTTCCCCATTTCTAGTTTAAACCTCAAAATACTTTTCTTTCCTATGTTTGTTAAATCAAAGAAAACCATGTTTACACCGATTTCTCTTACCATTTTCCTTAATTTCCTTATGAGCTACAAATCTTTTCAAGGGGAATGTAAATAGAATTTCTAAAGCTGGTACTGTCCTTGGCTTTAATTTATCCCCATTCTTTAAGTCTTACATCAATGCAGTCAAACAATTCTACTCCTTTGGGAATTGTGTGTATAGGACCAAGAATGACTTTGTGTTGTACTCTCCTTGGACTATTGTCTTGGTTTCCGGTGCAGTTTGGTGTAATTCGCTTTGTGCCAGCAAATTTGGATCACCCTCTAGTAACCTTTCACCAGAATTTCTTCAGTTTTTTGGGGGCAAGGCAGCATCCAGATTTGACCAAAACACAGCTATTGTTTGAATAGTTTCTTCTGGTTTACACCCTTAAGGGTGGTCACCACACTAGAATCTTACACATAAAACCTCTCTTAGTTTTATAGTTATCTCCAAGTCTAATCATACTAATTCTTTCTCTATTTATATATGCTGTCTATGAGAGAGTTAATTTTGGAAGTTTAATCATCCTTTTTAATGCTGTTCTTCTCCATACTGAACATTAAAATTCTTTTGCTACATGTAACCATGTTCTTCACATTTCTACATAATGTGTAGTGGATCATCTTCAGTCTTACCACCTCTTGTCTGGAACCCACCAGGATTTTATTACAGCTGCTGATTTGTCAGATAAGAGGGTTTGTTTTAAAAATGCATTTGGTTTCCTCAGTTATCTTGCTTTCTCTGAGTGCTTTTTCTATAGTAATTTTTCATTTATTTTTTTAATTGGTGAGTTATGCAAATAATTTCCAAGACTGAAGGTCTCAGAAGGCAGTTTTATGTGACAGCTCATCTACAGTAAGATTTTTCCAAATCCTGTACAACATTGCTGATTTCTTTATTGCTCTTGTATGAATTTTTGTTATTACAGCACTCCCTTTTCCTCATATGGAAAATGTATTTCAGCTTTTGGCACCAGTTCTCCATCCTTCCTTGGGAGCGTGAAGATTGAAAGCATCAGTTGGTGGGGGTTTTTTCCCACCCCTACGTGTTCCGTAGGAGGTTACCACTCTTAAACTCCTTCTTCCCTCCATAAAACTTCAGGAAAAAAGTTAATATTTCTTACTGTTTGTGGGATCTTAAATCTGTTCTTAATTTTTGGTTTTACACTACTTAAGTGTTGTTTTTATGCTTCTTGACTTTATTCCTGAATGTTTTGTAGTGCCCATTCTTTTTTCCTGTTACTAAAGGGCTATTCAAAGCATGTTGAAAATTATTTGTCTGTGAACAAGGCACAGACATTCCAACAGTATGTCCAAAAGTGCTGTTCCCTAGAAGCAAACTGAAGGTGTCTTTGTCCATGCTGGAGGATTCAGGATCACTGGTGAAAACTGTTGTCTGCAGTGGCTTGGGTTAGACTGATGTATTATGCAGTGACAAACGAAGTCATCACTGACTCCCACCCATTTTAAATGCATGTTGCTAACAATCCAGTGTCAAATCCAAACCACCATCTCCTTATGGATTTTCAGTTCCATGAGTTGCTATTGTTGGTATAATCCTGGAAAATTTGGGTTGGAAGGGACTTTAAAGTACCATAAATTTCCAAGCCCCTGCCATGGGCAGGGACACCTTCCACTAGACCAGGTTGCCCAGGGTCCCATCAAAATTCTACAGATGGGGCAGTCACAATTTCCTTGAGCAACCTGTTCCAATGCCTCACCACCTTTGCCATGAAGAATTTCTTCCTAATACGTAATCTAACCCTATCCTCTCTCAGTTTAAACCATCATTCCTTGTCCTGTCACTTCATGCCCATGGGAAAAGTCCTTCTCCAATTCTCTTGTAGGCCCCTTTAGGTACTGGAAGGTGCTCTAAGATCTCCTTGGACCTTTCTCTTTTCCAGGCTGAACAGCCCTCACTGTTTCAGTCTTTCCTTGTAGAAGAGGGGATCCATCCCCATAATCACCCCTCTTCTGGGCTTACTCCAACAGATCCCTGTCTGGATGCAGCACTCTAGGTGGGGTCTCATCAGAGCAGAGCAGGGGGGCAGCATCCCCTCCCTTGCCCTACTGGCCACATTGCTCTGGATGCAGCCCAGGGTAGCATTGACTCTCAGGGCTATCAACACACACTGCCAGGTTTTGTCAAGGTTCTCATATTAGTGTCTTAATATGCAAAAGCAAAATCTGCATTTCCAAGGCGAGTCTGTTCTGGGGGTCAGAATCAATGTGAGCAGAGAAGCTTTCTCTTTTGATTGGAAT
Source organism: Sakesphorus luctuosus (assembly GCA_013396695.1). NCBI lineage: Eukaryota > Metazoa > Chordata > Aves > Passeriformes > Thamnophilidae > Sakesphorus > Sakesphorus luctuosus. Next base: position 493,643 of record VWZD01009955.1, read on the forward strand.
TACCATAATTTCATTCTTTCTAAACAAGTGGTAAACAGTAAGAGGAGTCACATTAACGTTTCTTCCTTTTTACTTTGTTAGAATTGTGGTTCATTTCTGAGATCATTAGGTCTCTTTTCATGCTTCCAGCTCTTCTCTTCAAGTGCTGCCAGCCTGTTTCTGAGCATCTCCCTACTGATACCTTTTTCAGTTTACACACTACATCTTGCTCAGTGATGTTTCTTAGAGAGAATTTGTAACATTTCTCTAGACATCTTTCTTTTTACTTGAGGTTAGGCCATAATAGCTTGGAAACAAGAGGAGCTTATTGAATGAAGGAATTTCATGTCTATCTTTTTTATTAATATATTTTGGGAGAACTTTTGGCATTTGGAAGTCAATAGAAATTTTAACATTTATTTCCATGTCCACTAGTAAGAAAAATAATAATATCCAGAACATTTTACAATTGTACCCTTCTGAAAAGGTGTATCTGCTTTTAAACTTGATTCCGTGTAAGGGCTGTGAAAGCTCAGCTTTGCTTACAACAATGATTTTTTGCCTACTCTTACTTTTTTGTACCTGCTCCTGCGATATACTAGAGGAGATATGGAGCAGAGTCTAAAAGATATTCTCTTTTGTGAGACCCTTTACAATTCCCCTTTTAAAATTCATTTGCTGTTGTGCTAATATTGCACCTTTGCTCAGATCCAGAGTAAATCAATGTACCAGCTAGCATAGTCTCTATGTGAATGATTCATTGCATTTTCTTGAGATGAGACTACTATTGGCTGGTTCCATGACATTGTGTTATCAAAACCAACTTATTTAATACTTTAATGGCTGTGAACCACAGACTGCAATTCCTCCTAAATTTGCGGTAAGATTTCATATTTGAATTGGTAACTCCCATAGGGGAGTGTTGCTTTAGTACTCAGGTATTACTGTGAATGTTTTATTATCGACAGTAAATCCATTGTGAGTAACAAATGCTATAACAGCAAATAAAATACTGCATTGTGTTTTGGGACCCTACTGCAGTAATGTATTAAGGAGATAACCACATCCCAAAGAATTTTTTGCAGTTGCACATTAGGCAAGGGCAAGCAGTGGGTTATACATAGTTTTAGCTGAAGTTTTATGATACAGTTGTTGAATTACTCCTTTTTTTGACTCTTGGGTAGAAGCAGAGATCTTCGCTCTCTTCAACAAGCCGAAAACCCCACTGAAGTGCAGCCAGTATTACACAGTGACTATCCCTATGAGGATCTCCAGGAATGGGCAGACTGTCAACAGCTTAGAAGCAAATTGGCTGGAGCACATGACAGATCACTTCAGGAAAGGAGGCTCATTGGTAAACGCCATCTTCAGCCTTGGAATGGTAAATGGTATGGAAATTACAGAAAGCATTATGCTGTGATTATTTTCCTTTTCCGCTAATGGAGGTCATTATGTTTGAAGGGAAGACATTTGGGAGATGCTTTAATATAGGCTTGGGGCAGATTTGTTTTAGATTAGCCTCTTTCAGTGAAATGGAATGGAAGCACAGACAATATTTTGGCATTTGAATAAGGAAAACAGATCATGTACTGTATTTTATAAACATACTAAAGATGATCTGGTAATTGCGGAAATATACAGAGTTAATAAAGAGTACCAAGTAAAGTGAATTACACTAATAAGATTGTAAAGCAGATGACATAAATAGAAGAGTGACTTTCCTCTTAGATGTCCAGGCACACACTGCATCTGGGTCTGATTGCAGGTCAGTGTAAGGACTCTGGAGTTTTATCTGGCCAACAAGGGGTCAATTACTCCCAGTCTGTGCAGAGGCCCTTTCCACCCTGATGGCACAATGTTTTACAAAATGGTCTTCTATGTTTGTTTCATCCTAGTTAGAGTGATGGATAAATGTTGGTCTTAATATAAGAAGATTAAAAAAGCTCCAGATTTTTTCATGTTGTGAAAATGTGTCACTAAGTCCAGCTTAATACTGTAGCCAGTCTATACCACACTTGGGGCCTCCACAGCTTTGAAGACAAGCCTGCTGTACAGAGAAAGGCTTTGGTGCATAATAGGGATGCAAGACACATAACCAAGGAACCATGAGAACAATTGAAGGGAAGTACTTGAACTTGAAAATGTTGAAGTTATAGCCATATACTGGAAAAGTATATGACTGATGTACTTCATGGTTAAAGTACCTATGACTGAATCTTTCACCTAATTTTGGTTTAGTTTGCATTCTTTAAAAGGAATATGGTAACCCAGAGATTGGACATTGCTGCTAAGAATAATTGGTTTGTGCCTCAGAATTAGAGGTTAACTGCTTCCAAGCATCATCCTCCCGTTTTGCTGCTGGTCAGAATTCCAGGACCCTTGATAAAACACAGTAATATGAGTCAGTTCTGGTAAAAGTCAGTCAGGAAATTAACAGGCATTCCTAATTTTTCATTTTACAAAAAGTATCAAAAAAAGGAAGGTCTAAAGTTCAGCTAGTGGAATGCTTTCACACAGCTTCCTGGAAAGCCTTGTAATTGCTAGTTAACTTGCTTAAAAGCAAATGGTCGTTTACTTTCTGTATACAAATTGCAACTCACAGAGACAAACCTAATTGACTCTTATCAGGCTCAGTGTGGGTTTTTTAATAAAATCTGCTTGTCAATGTACTTTAAAATGCTTTAAACACAGCATTTTTCAGTTATTTAAACTTCTGGAGTTCATTTACATAACAGAGGCCTGGGGGAGTTCTTGTACTTGGATACCATGGTGAGGAGTGCTGGATAACTGCCCGTTAACATAGATAAAATAGGCTTGAGTAATGACACTAAAGTTTCAACTCAGGACAACAAATTATGTAGAAGCAGACAGATTCAGGATTAAGTCAGATTAGAGATTGAAGATGCACAATTAGTAAACATTTTTATTAACATTTTACAGTTACAGGAGGAAGAACATGTTTCAAAATCAAAAAGCTGGAATAACGTTTCTAAAAGTGTATTATGCTATTAGAATAACATTGCTAAGAACATCTGTAAGTTGCTATCAGTTGTAGTTAAATTCCTTATCATTTAAGTACTAAATTCTTCCTGTGCTGCAGAGAAATGGAAAACCTTTTTCACTCATATGCCAATCAGTAACAAACAACCCAGGGTAAGGAGGAGGGAAGAAGTAGGAGGCTGAGGGCTTCTCAGCTCCTTGCAGCCTATCCTGCTCTTCATAGCTGGTCTTACTCACTGATTAATCCTCTTCCAAATTAACGTAAAATCTGCATACTTTCTTTATTTGGTTGTATCACATTTCTTTGTTCTTGGGGCTGGTTTCCTTCTTGGCTTAAAGTATGAATTCATTATTTTGCTTATTAGACTTACAAGCAGGGTTATTATCTTCCTCTTTTCCCCCTTGTCCTTGGAATACCCAAGGAAGTGAAGATTTCCAGATTGTCAGTAGTCATAAATCTGTTTCTTCCTTCTGCTAACAGTTTAATAATTAGTCTTTAAAAGAGTTTTAAAGTTCACTGATAACAATTGATTCTTTCTGCTTGTTGTAGCAGATAATTATAAACAGAAATATAACACAATTACAAATCACAATATGTAAATCATAAGGAGTTACACCATATATTAAATGTATTCAGATTTTGGTGGAAAGTTAGAAACAGCATCCTGCTTGGTCCTTGAATGTTCTTATGCTGACAGATAACAATTATTCATTTAAATTTGCAGTTCAGTTACTTGCTGATGTTTTTCATCCAACTGTAATTGGTAATCCTCCCTATAGTCCCAGGTGTAAACTGGTCCTGCCTAGTGAGCTAAAGTGATCATAGGAATTCACCCTTGCCCTCTTCTAGTGAGAAGTGGAGATTGTAGCAGCAAGCTGCAGATTAATACCAAATGGAAAGGAAGTAGCAGGTGGGGTCTCCTGTAAGTCTCCAATCAGCAGTGTGAGAAGGCAGGAAGAGTCAAACCTTTTGAAGGTTGCATTTTTATACCTTAACAGAGGAATCACAAGCCTGTTCATCTTTAGTTGTACTGAACTGCGGATCTTTTAAATGCCCGACATTCTTGTATTTGTTTTACTATCCTGTCTGTGACTTTGCTGCCTTTCAAACATAAAAAACCAGCCTACCAACTAGGAAACATTGACAGGACTTAAACACAAAGCAAATGAAGCCAAACGTGAGTTGCGTGGAAGAGGAAAGTAGTCAGGTTTTTAAGAGGGCCAGACTGATTGTCTCTGTGATACTTGCACTGCTTCCACCAAAGATGAACTGGCGATGCGTTTGACTGATTATCATCACCTTAGCCACTGAAGTGGCTGGGATTGCTGTCATCCATATGGAATTATTTTCTCTGCGTGTACTGAAGGTGAAAAGATTCAGAAGGAAGGAGGAATGCAAATTGGAAGCAAAGGCCAACATTCAGGTCACATGCCACATAAAGCCACAAAGAGCTATTTTTCCTCATTGAGAGCAACAGCAGCCTAAAGGTTCGTTTCCTAGATAAGGTGAATTTGTAGTTCGAAGACAACAAGGGGAAAATTGTCACCCGCTAGGACAGCAGTCATGGTAAAGTAAGTAATCTTTCCCAATATGCTTCCTGTAAATCAGAAGCAAGAACATCAAAATAGCTTTTTGTCAACCGAGCTACATCAAATATTTATACAAGCCAGTGAAAATAGCTTTTTGCACACAGTAGGATACCTTAATAAAAAATGCAGTGGTAATGGAACAGTTTCCGAAGAAGGACAGTGATTGCAACCTTTACTTTTGGAGCCTTTTCTTTAAGAAAGAGTGACATTCAAGAGTAGAGATTGGAAAATTATAATACAAACAGCAGAGTCAAAATGTTTTGTTTTATTGGCATCCTTTACTGCCCTATGGCAAATGAACTAATATTTGAAAGTACTAAGGACTTTTTAAGCTTAGGCTAACTTCCAGGGGATAAATCTTGTTAAAAAAGAGATTACCAAAAGAGAATACGACTGCATTAGAATCAGGAAATAGCTTGCATGAAAAACAGTGGAAACTGGAAAGACCAACTCACCATCTAAAGCTTTGGATGGCTGATCTTTGTAGACAGGTTGGGTAACATTCAGATGAATAAATGTAGGCATCTGCCCTGCAGGTATCTGTGTATGAGCTGTCACTCCAAAGTGCCATTGTAATCAATGGAGATCTAGTCTTAGACCTATATAGTCATTAGGATTTGTGTTATGATCCACCTCATCCTACATCAGGATATGCAAAAGAGATCAGGTATATCTAGATAAGACTGGTACTTGATGCTTATTTTGCCTTAGTCTTCACAGACACAGCCTTCAGGCATCTGAGCTTCAAGGCGAGGTTCAGGGAAAGTGCAGGAGTAGCAGCAGCAGATGAAGATCAAGACAGGGATTGCCTCCATTCCTGAGACCACACTATCCGTATCCAAGAGTTCTGGGAGACCTGGCTGCTGTCATAACAAGGGTACTCTTAGTCATCTTTGGGCGATCATGGAGATCAGGGGAGGTTTTCGACTCTTGAGAAAGGCAAAGGTTGCACCCATGTTTAAAAGGACAAACCAGGGACCTACAGCGTATTCAGCCTCACTTCAGTTTTGGTTAGATCACTGACTGAGTTCTTTTGGAACATGTCTGAACATGTGAGTGTGAGGACAGTGATGGAGAACAGTCAGCATGTATTTAAGGATGAAACATACTTTAATTTGATTGTATTCTGTGATAAAATGACTGCCTTTGTGGATGAAGAGAAAGCAATAGATGTCATTATTAGGAAATTCATCGAGAAAGTTTTATTATGGCTCCCACAATATTTTGGTGTCCAAGTTAGGACCATGCAGCCTGGATGGATGAAAAACTGGTTTCATGGCTAGACTCAGCAGGTCATGGTTAATGGGTCACACTTCACCTGGAGTAACAAGTGGAGGACCGCAGAGATGTGTGCTGGGACGTGTTGTGTTTCACAACTTTATCAGTTAGGCAGAGGAGGCAATGAGGCTTGCTTTTGGCAAATTTGTGGATGATCCCATACTCAGGGGTGCAGCTGATGTGCTTCAGAACTGGCCTGCTGTCCAGATAGACCTGGGTAGGCTGGAAACACATGCCAGCAGGAGCTTTTTGAAATTCCATGAGGACAAGTGTCCTGCCTCTGGGAAGGGAGAGGCCTTTTCACTAATCCAGTCTGGGGACTGCCAGTCTGGTGAGTAGCTCTGTTGAAAGGTCTGGTGAGAAGTTAGTAGCAAGCTGAAGATGAACCAGCAGTATGCCCTGGAGGTAGAGAAGGCAACAGCATACCAGGCTGTAACAACAAGAATGTGGCCAGTAAAAAAAGACATTGACTATTCTTGGTGCTCATAGATTGCATGTGGAGCACATACTGTATCACATAGGGGTCAAGGAAGATGTTGACAAAGCAGAGCTAGTTTAGCAGAGAGTCAGCAAGATGGTCAGTGTCTGAAACCCTTGTCCTGTTAGGAAAGACTGAAGGAGCTGTGTTGCTTCAGCCTGGAGGAGAAGGGACAGCTTTGGGGCACCTAACAGTGCCTGGCAGTGTCTATGAGGAGACTATAAAAAAGGTGGATCCAAGCTGTTCACTGTGGTGTGTGGTAGGAGGATTATTAAAAATGTATGCAAATTCAAGTAACAGAGGGCCTTTTTGGATATAAAAAGCCACTTTCTCATCATGAAAACAGTCTCTCTGAAAGAGGCAACTCAGGACGTTGTGCTTTTTCCATTCTTGGAGATTTTGAAGACACAACTAGATAAAGCCACAACCAGTCTAGTCTGCACTTGTATTGAACCTGCTTTGAGCAGGATGTTGGACTGGAGACCTCCTCAGGGCCCCATCCACCTGAATTATTCTGTGAAACTGTGAAACTGTTAGGTCATGTGCACCTCATCCAGTGGGCCAGCTCTAGAACACATGACTGTAGACTTAAGTTGATCTTAGATCTAGAGCACCAGCATGATAAAGTACTGCAGGCAGACTCAGTGCATCTTTACATCTCCTTGTCTTTCCACACCTCTGTGTTAAGAGTTTCCTGATAGTCCTGGTGATCCTAACAGCATAGCAGGAGTTATGTGTGCCTTTTTTCCAAAATATGACCATATCAGCTATCTTTCTGCTGCTTTCTCCTTTCCCCTGATTATTCTCAGTATCCCAAATGCTTCACATGCAAAGGAATTAATGATCCAATTATTCTTTACCTTCCATTTCCCCTCCAGAGTAGTAGATGACCTGTACAAGCGAAGATGTACAGCCAAGGTGTGAGAATGGAAAGGTGTGCATTCATGGCCTGAAAGTTTAAAATACTGTGGCACGACAGGTAGACAGGAGGTTAATTATGGTTGAGAGGGAAAATTTTAATAAGCATCATCAACCAATTTCTTTTACAGAGTTGTTCACCATCATCACTCTGTTTAACAGGCACTGCTCTCTACATTTGCAGCAGCTGTCTCTTCCTCGTTGTTTTTCCCCTTCCAGTTTTCTTATTTTTTATAGATTTCTTTCCTAGCAAAAAAAAAATGAAAATCAATGGTTTGTAGGGTTGATGGATGTAGCCTTCAACAGTAATCATTGTGCGTCCAACAAGGAAGCAAAGTCATAGAATCATTTAGGTTGGAAAAGACCTTTAGGATCATGAGTCCAGCCATAAACCCAGCACTGCCAAGTGAAGTATGTGCTGCTTGTAGGGTCTCACGAGCTCAGCTATTAGCTTCTAAAACATTACATATGTGCCATAATATTCACATATGTGGAAGCCGTGAATTGCATGAGTGGAATGTGCAGCAGAATGAACCATAAAGGATGATTTATGAGTGAGTGTAAACACACACATGCTGATTGTGTTTTGATCGCTTATTAATTAGCTGGCAAATGCGTGGGGTGAGCTCAAGCTGCAGTTGTGCCAACAGTGTGACACCGAATTTCATTAAGAGAATTCACAACACGGGATCAGTGCACTGATGCTGTATAAAGCTCCCTCAGCAAGATCTGGATGTCTGTGTCTAGTTCGGATCTGTGAGTTTCTGCTCTCAGTTTTAGGTGCTGTCCTGTCATCCCTGCTTTGGAAATTAAAGGATTATTTGTACATTGTGTATCCTGAAATAGATCTGGGTATGGGTTTGGGTGTTGTAATGTGATATATTGCATAGAAGTTGAGTTGCTTCCCTTGTTGAAATGTCAGGTCTAACAAAGTGCTGGTTTTGAATGAAATATGATAATTAAATCTTGTACCCATTTGTATATGGCAAGCTTACTCTGCCTGTGTTTTCAAACCTGCAACCCAGCTACTTGGTGATCTGGCCTGTTATTTCACAACAAAAATATCTGTTTTCCTCTCTTGGATGAGAAATCTGCCTTGGTGACAGGAGTTACTGCTTTGTTGTCCAGCTCATCCTCCTTGGAGCAGTGTGTAATACTGGGTTGCTATAGTGGTGAGGAGTCTTCATCTCTATTCTAATCAGAGTTGCAGGAAACCTGCCTGTGAAGACAGTCTGAAAGTAGACAGAGTATTTTTCTTCTTTCAGTCTCCCAACACAATCTCAAAGAGAATCTCTAGTAATTGGTTTGCAAGTTTTTTCCTTTACAACTGAACTAAAAAAAAATTACACTGTGTTAATTTAGAGACGAATATTTGCATCTCTTCACTTGCAACTTAATGACTTGATTGCAACAAAAGACAGTAGGGGACTGTGCAAGTAGAAGCAGGGGAGCTTGACACTTGCAGCAACAGTCTTGCTACAGTCTGTGTGTAGACATAAGCCTCCAGATGTAGGAGTCTGATGTGTTGTGGGTTTGTCCCACAACAAATTTGTTATTTCCAAATAGTAAATTGGATTTAGATCATGTAATTACATTGGAAGATGTTGACTGAGATTGTGTCTGCAAAAGGTAAGAAGCCTCTTAATCCTCTTCATGGCCTCCTTTGTGAAAATTGTTACTGAGTCTGATATATGTTTTCCATTGGAGCCAGCAGTGCCTTCCTGCTGGCATTTCTTGACCTCGTAACATCCACCAGAAAAGCAGGAGGACCTGATGAAACACCTTAATGGACTTATCCAGGAGACTCTGTCAGTTCAGGAATCTGTTGGTCTGGCATGTATCCTACCAGTGCACGGAGCATAGTCTTCCCTAAAAATGTAAGGAAATTATCATGCAAAAGACAACACTTGGAGAAGGGATAAGCAAGGTCTTTATAATCAGTCATACAGGGTAAATATATTATTCATACTAGAAAGGCTGAAAAAGACGCTTTGTGACAATGTGAGAATTTTCGCTGTTTGTGAAGAGGACAGTCCTGCTTATTTATGGTTTTTCTAAATATAATTCTGTTTCTTCATCGATTAGCTTATTTTAACAAGGAAAGGTAAGTCTTTTCTTCAGTTAGTCTGGTTCTGTTGTATCATGGAGCTGACAAAATGTGAGTTCTTGCGTATTGGAGCTGATTACATAGTATATGGGTAAGTTGAAGGATAAAGTGCTGCTTGAGTAACTTTAGGGCTGTGTTGTCTGAAAAAAGGCTGAACGTGTTGGGAATGCAAATGAGAACGGAGATGCACTAAACCAGATGGTCAAAATGCCTTCATAAATTGATTAAATAGTTATGAATGTATCTTCTCTTTCACACTGTTCAAATATGCCAGATCATCCTTAGTCCATATAGATCACTGAGCTGCAGTGGCTGATCCATATACAGAGTTCTGACTTGTGTGAATGAATAGATATAGTCATAAATATAGTAAATATCATAAATATAACTTAGTGTACCTTGAACAGCCCTTGAAGGTAACATACTGACTTAATATATGGTCTTTAATGTGTTTATAACTTTAAGTAGGTGAATAGTACTGCTGACCTGAGGACTGAATTAATTTAGTCTGCTCAGAATGGGAGAGCTGTGATTTTTTTGATGACAAACTGTGGAATAAGACAGTGGACAGCAAACTTTGCTATTAGGGCATAGGATTGCTCTTAAAAAACACTAGAGATACTAGTCTCATTCATGTAGTAGAGCTGGACTATTAGGGAACATCTGTGAACTTGTTAGTAACATCCTTGAAAGAACATGTTGTTAATAAGTTCAGATACCTCACTACACATGATGTGCCTTCCATAAAGCTTACAGTCAATCCTGTGTTTTCACAGATTCTTTACATGGGACAATGGATGGAGTATTTCTCTTTGAAGATGTTGCTGTGGAAGACAGTAAAACCATTCAGGGCTATGATGCGATTGTGGTAGAGCAGTGGACTGTCTTGAAGGTATGTATACAGTCTTTCGTCTTTGATTTCTTTTTGTAAATCAAAACATGACAAGACTGTGAGGCAGACTCTCACATACTGATCTGTGCTCCAACAGTAACAGTCAGGCAGCTGAGGCAAAGGGGTGGAACATAACAGTACTGCCACTTAACCACACTCTAGGTTTGTACGATGCACTTCTGATTTTGATAATCTTAATGCCTTTTGGGGAGGGTAGGAAATGTGAGTAATGGTGAGCGCTGAAACTCAGGGCTATCTGTCCCCAAATTACAGCTGTCTGCCAGATTAACTGTAAAGGGGATCTCCATTGGTTGTCAGGGCAACATGATCACAAAAGCCACTGTAGCACCACAGTTCTAAAGAGCGTAGCCCTTTACGTTCCTGCTCAGCTGCAGCAGGAATGCACAGGTGACTGCCTTGGCTTCTGTCTGACCTCCTCTGTTTGCTGAAAGAACCCTGTATTTTGGGTAGGTCCATATAAATAAGCAACCTATGTCATTGCTTGGCTTCTTATGGATCCATCCAAGTGCACATTCAGATCAGAAAAACATTGTTTAGATCAGATCAGTCAGTACTGATCTCCCACAGCAAATGTGATACTCAGATAGGTGTTTGAAATTTGGGCTTAAGTTCTTCGTGACTTGAAGCAAAAAGAAAATGATGAAAGAGAAGAAGTTGCATAACTCTTACAGGGTTTTTTTTGTTTGTTTTATTAGTCATCCATAGAATTAGATATTATGTATCTATAAAGGCTATACCTGATCTTTTCACTTGGAATATGTTGTAACTAGTGTAAAATCCTGAAACAGGCAATCCATCCTTTTGGCACACACGTGCCATAAGAATGGATTAAGGGAAAATGGGACAGATGCTAGACTAAGTATGTAAAATTCCAGGAAAATAGGATTAAGAATTTTGTTATTAGGTAATGACTGTAGTGTAGCAAGAAATGGCCATATAGTAACAGCTAGAAACAACGTGTAGAACAACGTAATGCATTATTAGCAGCTCTTTTTGTTGCTGATATGTGTCTGAAAAATGATTCCTATATTGCATTAAATGTTATTACAGTTATGACAGACTTGACTGTAAATTCTTGTTCATTTTTAGGGTCAAATTGTGGTGTTGCCACTCAGGAACAAGGTTTTGGGATAATGACAGATGGTTCCATGAGTGCATTAGGTCAGGGCTGATCAAGAAGGCAAATGTTAAGAAGCATTAATGTTAACCATATGTTCAAAACTGTTAGGAAATGAATTGAGGGTGAAACAGGAAGCATATACTGCTACATACTACTGTGTAAGCTGTGTTTGACAGCACCTTATTGCAGGAGGTTATGTTAGCACTGTAATTGTTCAGAGAAGAGCAGTGGGATAATCAATGATACAGAAGCTTCTGTGCTGGGAAGACTTTACATGGTGTGTCCTTTCAGCCTGGAAAAAAGAAGAGTTGCAGGGGAATGGAATAGGTAGAGAGCTCCTAAATCATGGGAAACATGTAAGTAGAGATTGTTTGCTGTCTCTTTCATTAAGAGAGCTAAAGACTGCCAAATGGCACTAGTCAGGGCCAGGTGCAAAGCAAACAAAAAGGAGATTATTCAGATAATTATTTATGCAGAAGATCTGTGGAACTCTTCTGAACAAGGTTGTGAGTTCAAGAAGTTTAGATGAAGCGATCTTGTGTTTCTGCAAGCATTTTAATGCACATCAGGAGTGCATTTTTGAAGTGAACCCACTGATCTTCTGTTACTATGCCTCACTTCTCCTCACAGAATGGTCTCATGTTATACAAACTGGTTTTCTTTCAGTAAAAAGTAAACCAGGCATGCTGAGAGGAAGTACGCAAAATATTTGGGACAGATACCCTACATGCTTGACCTAATACATATCACTTTTCCTTAACTCACTTACAGCCATGTTGGAGACATATTTGTGAGTTATAAATGGGTTCTTGGCCTGATCCAGTTTGGCTCTCAGACAGCCAGTGAAAGGTTTGCTGTCTCAGTAGGATATCACATCAAAGTTAGGCACAGTGGCCCCTACACAGCTTTTGGGTTGCTCTATGTGGACACCAGAAAGTTTGTGTTAAGCTGCATGACAAGGACAGTATCTGATAATGAGGATCCTGTGACGCCAGAGTGCTGGCCAAAACACTAGGACACAGCAGAAGAGTATATTTTGGCAGGGCCCTTTGAAGTGGATCCCTGGTGGATGGAGTATCATTTGCTTTCAATTCTAGCACTTCCATGCTGGAGACACAGCTGGTCAACAGATCAGGGAATCAACTCTCAGTGCCATCTGGTGTGTCAAGAGATGCTGTACTGCTACACACCATGTCTGTGAGGGCTAATGCAGAGAATCTCCTGTTCTAGACATGATTTGGGATGTGCAGTTTCAGAAACTGACTGATAACGTATACAAAGCTTGTTGGTGTGATCAGATTATCCTCTGCTGTAATTAAAAATTTGGATCCTGGGTGTTCACTGGCAGTTTTGCTCTTTTGAGGTTGTGAGGCTCTATTGTGGACATTATGAATATGTTAGCCACCAAGCTGAAAGTGCAAGAATATGGAGAAGAAAAAACATGCTAAGGAAGGATGTTGAGGCATTAGGGGACTCTTGCAAAGGCCTTACCCTTTTAAAGAAAGAGCAGAGCTGACCCACCTCTGCTTTCTCCTCCTGACATAGAAATAACTGCCTGGATATTTCATGCCTCGTGCTTTATGAGACAAATAGGTATAGGTAAGTAAAGTCATCAAATCAGTGAAAGAAAGGCTGGAAGCCAAGGGACCTGTAGGCACTTGCACAGTGTCATACCCAAAGACCAAGTTACTTCTCTGTTAAACCCTGTTGGAATTCACCTTTATTTACCTTAAACACGGAATAACACAGTGCAGAGGAAGGGACTGTAAAATGGGGAAGAAGACAGAGTTCTGTAGTGACAGAAAATATCCCAAAGCCAGTAAAGGCTTTGAGTGCTTCAAAGTATAATTTTCACAGAGATAGTTATGGAGCAGTGGAATGACTCATGAATGTAGACCTTTTTTGTGTTTTTGTTCGGTTTGGTAAGGGGTTTTTTGTTGTTATTCTTGGTATAGGTTCAGCTCTGATCTAGATTAACATTTTCTGTTTGTCGCTTCCATTTGTACCAAGGCAGTGGAAGAAGCCCTGATGGGCAGCATGACATTAAATGTGTTTAATGGATTCTCATTTTAAATTTGTATCAGTTTTGGTTGTCTGGATGATCTGTAGAGTTGTTCAGATGTGGTCTGAACTGAATGTTAATTTATTGTGCTGTATCTCAATTAAGAAGAAGAAGAAACAAACAAAAGAATCCCAGCCACAACAAAAGAAAGCTTTTTTTAAAATGGAAGGCATGTAGCACATATTGATGCCCTTTAGAAAGAGAACCTTTCTAAAAGAAAAGGTAAAGGTCTGCTGTTTAACCGTGAACACAAAGGAGAAGGGTTGGCACACCTCTTAGCAGAGAAAGTGCTGCCTTTTTAATTGCTAAGGCTAATAGATAAAACAAGCTGAACAGTGTGATGCACTCAGTATGTGTGTAAAATGTCAGTTTGTAGAGGATGTAAAGCTCGCAGCTGTCACAGTATGTGGTCCCGCCAAGCAGCAGACAGGATGTAATAGCTCTGAGTAATTTAACTCTTTCTTCTCAAAGTAGAGCTCTGATATCCCCTACAAATGACCACAGGACTTGTTATGATAAAATACTGCAGTCATCCTTATCACTTTAACTCTAAAAATGTCAGGGCGTATTATTTCCACTGCAGTCTCTGAGATCTAGCCCTAAAACTTGTTTGATGGTTTTCATTCTGCTTGTGTAGGCAAATGTGGGTAGACAGTTCTGATTAATCAAAGCCTGCATGATTTCCTTCTCCCCAACTCTAAATTTGTCACCTTCTCTTCCCCATTACCTAAGACAAAGTAGCTAATTCTGGCTGTAAAATTGAGTGCTATAACATTTATTTTAGATTTCTGCATTGTTCTGCCTCTGAAGCAGTGTTCATTTCGAAAATACTGTCCTTAATTTACAGATATTTTTTCACTGAAAATCTTCAGCTGGTGATTCATCACTTGTATTTCCTGCTATACCATACGTTTATTATACTGACAGGAATTAAAAACTTAAATACATCACTGTGTTGCCATTTCCCTGGCAGACTTGAATGGGGTCAGTCTCCACTGTAGACATGGTAAACCTTTTAAAGTGCGACATACCAAAAGATTTAAAAATTTATCTCTGCTGAGCCTAGGTTGCAAGTTGCCTTAATGTAAGCCTTGAAACAAATTCTCTGGAAATGAGGATTTGATTTGTCTGTAAATCTGATTTAGGTCATATGTCAGCTAAGCTATGTTCTGCTGTCTCTGGCCACGGGAGAAGGGCATGACCCGCTCAGCCAACAAGCTGATGGCAATGGGCATGAAAAGCCCAGAAGAGTTGTATGTGTGACCCTCTTTACCACCCAAAAGACATATATGTTGCCCAGGCATAATATTTCAGCAAGGTGTCCCTTCTTGCTTTTTAAGAAAAGCTGAAAAAAAACCTTTAGGAGCCTGTTATCTTTGAAAGGTTTTTATCATTCTTTAATTCTTTCATGTAAGATATGAAAGCAGCATATATACATACATATTTGTGTGCTGACCTCAGCAGACATATTCTCTGTACAGGATGGAAACCCACAGGCTAATCTTTCATTGGCTTTTTGATAAATTTAGTAATAAAATACAGCAATATGAACTTGGAGCTCCCCTGACAGTTTCTTGTGATGCTGACAGTATCGAACGCCTAACAATGCAATTGCTTCTTCCATGTGAATAAAGGGCACTTGCAGTAAACAGGCTGAAAAGCACAAGATTTAAAACAGTATGAATTAAAAAAACCTCTTTCCTATCTGTCACAGGGTTCTTAGATTTGTGACAAGATCAGAGATAAGAGGTAGTTCTCTGCTTACCCATAGAATCTTTCAGGAAAAAGTGACCATACCAGATTTGAACTTCCCACTTAAGAACAAACTGAGAAAAAGTATTTCAGTTCTCTTTTAGATTTCCTATAAAACCACACGGGGCACAAGTCATGTTTCTTTTCGCCAGCAGAACCCCTTTAACCAGGCAGTAGTGCCCTGGGTAATGCATCTCTCTGTGAGCATTCTGAGGGGCACGGGAAGCAGGTGCTGGGACCCCATAAATCGCATACACAGCCAGCACAGAAGCCAAGGGCAGTGCCAGCATTGTGTTCCTGCTGCCTGAACCAGTGGTAGTGGAGGGTCTGGGCTTCAGCTGTTTTGCTAGTGTGGAAATGTTCCATAATGGTGGAGTGGTGCACAAAGCCTTTTGGCAAAAGTTACATTTTGTTTGAGGGTAGATTATAACCAAGGGAAATTAGGGTTGGGGAAGCTGCA
Source organism: Sakesphorus luctuosus (assembly GCA_013396695.1). Taxonomy (NCBI): domain Eukaryota; kingdom Metazoa; phylum Chordata; class Aves; order Passeriformes; family Thamnophilidae; genus Sakesphorus; species Sakesphorus luctuosus. The sequence goes on from VWZD01009955.1 coordinate 509,300, forward strand.
TGAGAATGATTAAGCTGTGTGTGGTACAGCACCTTGGAGTGTGCAAGTTCTCAGGTAGTGCTTCACAGTGCTGTCTTTCTTTCTCCCAAAACAATTGATGGGCGAACAGTAAAATCAACTCTCAGTTAAAGGTACACAAGCGTTGCAGTAATTTTGAAAGTAAAACCGCCAGAGTTATTTAAGAAAATGTAGTGATGGGTTGCTAGATCACATTTATTTCATGTGTTCCATGGACAGTAATGTGGAGTTGTCCTATCCTGTGTATGTTGCCTGTGCAGTGCTGAGTTTAACACATTTCATAAGATGTTTCCATGTTTCCTGTGTGGAGAACCCTCTGTGTCAACATGTTCACCTTGTGCAGCTTTGCCTACCCACCCTGTGCTTGTCTAAGTACAGAATTGTGTTGCTCTGCAGATGTACTCCTGTGTTACAGGTGCAGGCAGTATCAGGAGCACTCAGATGTTTTTGTTCTTTTGTGTACCTGCTAGAAAGTAGGATTTGCATCCACAGAATTCACTGAGAGAAGTGGGCTCTGCGGGCAAAGGTTTTTTTGGTTGCTTTTTGTTTTGCCCTAGATGTAGACCCGGCTTTGAATGCTGCTGTTCAGCAGTCTATGTGTGTATTGAATTTATGAGTGGATACATCTAACTGCAGGAAAACTGTCTTCCGGGATACTGCCCCACATGGTGTTCCGGCCTTATTATAGTCTCTAAGATATTTCACATTGCAGGAATTTCACATATATATTAGTAATCATAAATAGCTCTAAATTGCATATGCGCAGAATACTGAGGAAAAAGCCTGCCAGTGGATTTATTTATTAGTCTTTTGTTCTATTACCATTCCACTAAGGTCCCCACTTGGCAGCTACTCTGTGTTAGACAGTGCCCCATCTACTGCCAAAAGCCACTGGTAAAGGTTTCTAAGGGTGCAGGAGCCATCCCACACCCTTCTGCTCTACAGCTAATGGATGGGTGGCAAGTGTCTGCTAGCAAGGTGCTGTGGTGTATTACTCATGGAGATTGAGGAGCAGCTCAATACTAGAGGAACATGGTCCAATTTCTATTGCTGAAGCATTTGTGAAACTTCTCTTTCGCTTCCAATGAATGTTTTTAATGATTCAATAGTGTTACATTGTAGCAGAAATTACCTTTTGGAAGAAGGAAAAAGACAAATAATTCACAAATTTAGAGCTTCAGTTTAGTCTCCCTGTCAGGTACATTACTGCAAACATAAAACATTTGCTGCATGCCTTTACTGGGTCGTTCTCACATGGCCCAGGCAGTTGATTTCTCTCGTTTTATTTTTCTTTTCTACTAAGTCGAAAGTTCCGTGCTTGCCACTTCCTCCCTTCAGTGCCCTAGGACAGAAAAGCTGTAGCTTTGGCAATGGTGGGGACTGGAGACCAGCCTTGGCTGGGGGTGCGTTGCCACCCTCGTGGGCTCTCCCCTCCATTCTTTGTGAGGAGCTGCGTTTGAACGCAGTGCCCATTTTCTGCAACAAACAGTAGGTTACACTTTCAAAGCAACTTGTGTTTTTTACTTCCCATCCTCTTTGCCATCTGTCAGTAGATCTTGGTATGCAGTCTGTTAGGATTTGCTGATAAAGGTTTTATTAAGATTTATTTAATGGGATTTTCAATCTACCAGTCTTTAATCCATGTTGGAAAAAATATTAAATAGTGACAATCCATAGCTGCCTTGTAACTAAATCACATTCACTTAGCCCAGGAAAGAATGACTTCTAGAGAACTTCTGTCTCGCAAGAGCTTAGTAGTTGTCTTCTTTATTACCTTGCTGTGGTTCAAATTGCCTCAGTGATGGGGGAGGAAGAAAAGAAAATTGTTAATGCAGTTGTTTGTGTGGCTTGCCCTAGATACTATTCTTACAATTTTTTTTTTTTTTACCTAATGAGCAGAAGCAACTGGAAGGAAGAAATGCTGGAAACATACAATACAACTACAAATAAACAGAATTCTTTTCATGTGATGCAAGTCAAGGGGAAATCCTAGCTCAATATGCTCTGGCTTCTTGACACTCAAGGTGTGATCAGAGATTACTTCCATGCACAGGAGAGAGGGAAGCAAGTTAATTAAAATTTTCCACTCTTTCACTGAATGAAATGTCTCCCAGTTTGAGACGCATTATTTAAACACTTCTGTTTCTGGAGAGCTCTGGCACTTTTTTCCTACTTGTACTGGTGTTCAAATCCAGTATTTGCTAGCTAGAAAGAGCAGTGCTCTTTCATCTGATGGAACAGTATGTTTGGAATTTTATTTCTAGTGTCTCTGTAATAGTAGATAAAATAATTACTGTATTAAATATAAAGCGAATACAAGATGACTCTTTCCCTCTGCACCCGTCCCCCAGTGTATTGTTTGTTTAGAAGCATTTTTGCTTTAGAAAGCTTTTAATATGACACCAATTAAAGGTCTGTATGACCGTGACTCCTGCTGGCACACAAATTCCAGTCGTGGGATAAGATTACAACCAATGATTCAGGAGGGGGAGGGAGAAGTCATTTCTTATGGTCTTACAGAAAGCTTAAATTATCTGTATTTGCAAGTAAGGAGCTTGAAGCCCATGTGGATTACACCTGTTTATTCTCAAGTGACTCCTTTCTCTTGTCTGTCATCTTCCAACTCAGCCAGTTATTAGGAATAGTTTATTCCCCAGGGACCTGGGGAAGAGGTGCGGTGTCTGACTCCAGTGAAGCGTCGTGCACAGTTGTAGAGGGCTTGTTTAAGGGCATATTGAGCTCAGAGGAGGTGTACATCTCTGCATGATGTATACACTTCCTTCCTCCAAACAGCCTAATACATGCATTGGGGTGTTGGGTACCAGCATAGGAAAAATAAGAGACCACCTTTTTGTCACAGCTCTACAGAACTCTTCCAATGGTTTGGGATTTTTTTTGACATTTCCAGTTTTGAAAAAACATTTCTTTAGGCCTAATTTACTTTCATCTTAAATTTATTTTCTGGTAACTTTACCCTTTCGAATGTGCTTACTGGTTGTTTCCTTTCTGAACCCTTGGATTGTGAAATACAGCATCATCTGCTGCAGATGATGCTTCATCCTGACAAGTCAGACAGGTCCAAAGCCAGCCTTGTCTCGCTGCTCAGAGCCTGCAGGGACAGTGGGCTATGGCAGGAGTGATGGCGTGTCCCTGAAACAATTTGGCTTCTACAGCAGCCAAATGAGCTCTGTGTGGTATTGATGTCCTTCCTCATTGCCATAATCTCCCTCTGATTTCTGACATTTGTTGCACATCCTGATGCAAGGAGAAGGTTCTCCATGCTAATCACCCACCTTAGGCAAGGAATTCAAAATAGAAATCCTCTTTGCAACATAAGATGTTGCTCGGGGCACAAACAAGGTCTCTGTGCCAGTCTTTCCTGACCTGCTAGTCTTCCACCCTCTGAGTGAATGAGCGCCTTCTGGTTTTTCCTCTACAAACACTGATGGAGGGAATGTTTTAGTCAGGTCCTTTCATGTGATGCCTCATGGTAGGCTTGTGATGGTGGATGCTTTGACCTTATTCTCTTGATGATCATGTTACGTATTTTCATCTTTATTTTTTGAAGGTGTTGTTGACCGATCTCATCAATCTCAGTGTTATTTTCTTGAGACATTAGATCTTAAAGGCATCTAGATATGTCATAATTTTTACATTACCTTCAGACACTGTTTTAAAAACTGGAAAAAGGGTGGAAATGCCCATCTTACAGAGGGAAATTGGAGTCAAAGGAGACTCTGAATCTACTGTGATCACAGCTCCAGGATAGATCTTGATTGCTTCAGAGGACATGAATTAAGGGCCATGTGGTATTGCCCCCCTCTTGCAGTGTCTCTTTCCTCTCCTGGAATTAAAAATTCGAGTCTGTACATGGTGATGTTGTAAAGTAGCAGTATCTCTCTACATCCCTAAAAGCCTCTGTACAGAAATCAGAAGTAACATGAGTGGTGTTCTCTTGCATGCACTTTCTGGGATAGAACTTTTAAACATTCTCCTTTTAAGCATGAGTGATACAGTTTCTTCAGCTTATTTGCATTTGTAGTCATGATCAGGTTTTTAATAGGTACAGTCAGGCAGCCATTCAGTTAAAAAGATACCAAGTGACCTAAATTACATTTGATAGGAGAAAGGAATAGCTGAGATTGAAATTCACTAAAATACCTTGAAATAACTACAGCAGGATTTGGATTAGTTCTGATCAAATGACTATTTCATTACTGCAGCATAAATGGATTTTTTGGAGCTGCAAAACTATTGTGCCTTCCCCAGTGCTGAGAATTGGCAGTTAAAACTTCTTACGCACACATGAAACCAGTGTAAGTGCCTGAGAATTTTGGCAAATATAATTGTTATTCCAATTGAATGTAGTTATGTTTGTGGAGACTAGTGGTTACCACTTGTCTGCTTTCTGCTTATTAAAATTAAAAACTAGGTAATATCCTTTAGCATCTATTTGTTGAATTACTGGAAGTCTTGGCAATGAGGTACCTCACTGGAGCAATCTTTGTCGAAACCACAGTGGTTCTTTCTGTGTGAATTACACAGTCTGCCATTTAGTCGAAAGAATCAGAAGGCTCTGCTGGGTACATGTACAGCAGGAGCCAGACTTCTGTGCTGAAAGGCAGAGCTTTTGGTCTCGCCCACAGATTTCCTGATTCAAAATAAGCAGGCAGCGATGCGTATTTGTGGGTGATAAAAGGAATAGACTCATATTTTTTGTTGTTGTTGGCTATTTTGCTTTTGATCCACTGTGGTAGAGTGCAGATATTCAGGATTTACTGTAGCCTAGTCAAGAGCAGGATATGAGCAAAGCAATGTTGTCAATTTTTAACTACTTGAACATAATTTTGCTTTGGAGGACATAACTCCTAACATGAATTTATCCTGTTCAGATCTGGGGAATCATCTAAAGCTACATGGATGACTCAGGCAGTGTAAAAACAAGATCACAGATGTTTACCATTTTGAACAAACTCATTTAACGGTTTGGGATGTATGGGGGATCAGTCTTGTGTCTCATGTTTGGAGCGTTTTCCTTCCTGCCCAGCTGAACATAGAAATGACCCACTTCAGTACAAACCCCTTTCTCCCTCCAAGAAAATCCACACGTGTATTTATTTCTTCCGGGTTTTTTTTTGGTGTCAGACTGAATGTCGCACTCCAAGTGATGATGCTAACTCTTGGTTTTCCTTCCCCAGGGAGTTGAAGTGCAGACAGACTACGTTCCGCTGCTGAATTCCCTTGCTGTGTATGGCTGGCAGCTGACGTGTGTGCTTCCTACTCCCATTGTGAAGACAAACAGGTAGGGAGGGGGTGGGAGCTGCCTTTTGGCCAGGAGAGTTGCTGTGCAAGCACCACAGTCTGTACAAGCAATTCCCTGTGTGGTTAGTGTGGATTTCCTTGCAAACCCTGCTGCAGCTGTTCTCTCGGTTTCTGAGCATCACAAGCCACATGTGGCAGGAAGCACATGTCTGCTGGGCAGAGGTGGCAGTGTGTTTCTGCATGAATCTTCTGAGTTTTGTTTCTGTCTCTGTAAAGTCCTTGATTGTAAAATTCCTGCTCTGAATCTTCCAGTAACCCCTCTTAGAGCAAAGACAAAATGTGTGACAATGTTTGGAGTGAGATGTTGTCTATATGAAGAAAAGAAATTTTATTCTGAATAAGTGTCTGTCCAGTGCTTCTGACACAGTCCAGCTGAGCGGAACCATGTGAGACTGGTGTATCATTGGTCTGATAGTCATGTGTGCACATACAATAATTCTGTGATCTGTTTTGCTATTATTAATATTCTGAGTTTTTAAATATAAATGCAAGTTACTTAAAAATACTCGTCATAACTTGCAAAAAACAGTCATCCCACTTGTTAATCATGAAGATGGTGTTTTCTGAATTTTCACTGGTCAGGAATATATTTATATGCATATCAATATAACCAGTCATCATTTTTTATCTTTAAAGAGTAAAAATGCACAGAGCTCTTTATAAGATCTAGATGAAGACAACTCCTACACATAAAAACCTAAAAAGTAAAGGCCATCTGTGCTGGGGAAAATTGTTTTTAAGTTCTTCATATATATTTAAATATAGGAATGAATAGAAAATCACAATTATGATTTGTGAGCCCTATCTCTTAAAGGTATGTATGATTTTCTTTCTCTTCCAGATTTCTGTAGCCCACAATACATTACTTCAGTAACACAGGTTGACAGTGCTGAAAGGGACCCACTGACCAAGCAAACCGCTGTGGTTGTTCCTCCTGCTGTGGAGCAGACCCATGGGGAGCACCCAGCCCCACTCAGGATCAGTGCCCCAGGAGGAAGGCAGCACTTGGTGTTGCTGAGACACACAGGCACCGGGTGCTTGGGTTTCTTCTTTTTGTTCCACACAATTTATTCTGTGTTTACACACTAATGCTAAAACATTCAATAAAACTGTGTCACAGGCTGACAGGCTCTGTCAGGCTGAACATTTGCCAGCCCCTGCAAAATACCAGGCTGCTCAGAGACACTGGGGACAGACAACGTGGGGATCAGGCTTCATTTTGTTCTTCTTTGACCTGCAGAAATAAATGACTGAGATGGATTTTCGCTTTGAATGATGCTGGATGTGAATTTAATTCATTCTCAGGAGTGTGCATTTGTTTCTTTTTAGGGAGGGGAATTTATCTACAAAGCAAATCGTATTTCTTCAGAGACCTTCTTTGCCCCAGAAAGCAAAGAAGAAAGAATCTAAGGTAAATAACCTTGAGTTTCTGGTGGTTTTTTGGTGGTATTTTTATATTGTAATTGATTTCCCATAGAACTAAAAATGGCCTATTCAGTGTTTCTGTGAGACAGTAGCAAGACACAAGGAATGGAACTGTTCAAATTAAAGAAACTAAAAATGCTCAATTGATATGAAAGCTCTTAGATTTCATTCTCTGTTGAACTCGTGGCAGCAGAAGGGATGTAGATTTCTCTGTACATAAACCAGCCATAAACTCCCCATACATGACCTAAAATTCTCTGTCCATATTCACTGCCTGGAAGGTGGAACCAATACTGTTTTCTCTCACCCTTTGCCTGTCCTTTTTCTTTTCTGTTTAAATTGCTCACTCTCTCTCTGTGTATTTTAGTAGAGCCTAGCAAATGTAGGCCTGATCTTGGGTGGTGTTTCTATCCATTGTGTGAATGTTAATGAATTCTGCTACAATTTAACCAAAACAAGCCTCCTGAATCCAGCTAAATTAGCCGAGGACATAGCTGACAACTAACGATGTCCGGATGTGGGTACATGTATGTATTCTTACTTCCATTTTTAAATGTGTAGCTGTGGGAACCCCTGCCCAAACCTGTCACACGGTACAGCTGAGAGCGAAATGTAGGGACTGGAAACTGGGAAAGTGATGACCTTCCTGCAGTACTCAGATCCGCCCTGCCCTCTCAGTATGGAAGGGATTGGGAAGGCCAGATGAAGTACGGAAAAGATCCCTGAGACCACATGAGTCTGAGGGTGTGACCAGTGCAGCTGTTTGTGTGCTGGCTCTGGTGTCTGGAGGTGCTGGCCAGCCCCATGTCACCTCCAGGAGTGGGGCCTTTGGGCCCTGCAGAACCAAGCTGGAGTAGGAGATTGGAAACACTGAGCAGGGCTGAGCACCAGAGCATTTCACCCACCAGTTTTTAGCATTGCAGGTAATTTTCATCTATAAAGACCTCCCTGTTTTGGAGCCTGGTTCTGTGAGAGTCATCTTTTTGATTCAGTGCAGACCAGTAGAGTGTTTGAACTGACTGAAGCAGGAGAGAACTGCTGGGAGCATGAATGTGATGTAGTATTTACGCTCTCTCATTAGTGAGGCTGGAGCCCAGAATATTGTGTGAACATGTTATAAAGCCCATCTTTCTTGTTTTTTCTCTTTGTTTTCAGGTGATTAAAGGGATATTGGGGTGAGTGTTAGAGTGCCTGTATTTGGTCATTCTTTTCCTACCACTGTGTGTAGTTTTAGTGAAAGTGATGGGAACCCATATGTGGTTGTACCCCTTCAAATAGACAAACCAGTATGATACTGATTTCATGTGTTACCATAACACATACATACCATCCAAATGATTCCAAACTTTGTTTAAGTTTTTTTCATTCCGGGTTATAAAAACTTACTTAACAATGTCTGGTTGACAAAACAAAGGACTTACTCATTGGCACTATTACATATACAGGCATATTTGAGGGCAAGAATCACTACAGCACATTTTCATACCAAAGGTCAAGGAAAAATGACATACCTTGATTATAGTTACATAAAGAGATGTAGGACTGGTTCAGTGTCTGTAGGTGGTTGTTGTGAGTCACATCAAAGATGCCAAGCCTGGCATTTGACTAAGGTGCTGAATATTCTGCACCTACAGCGTCACAGGCTCTCAGGGTTTTTTTAACTTGAGATATGGCATGTCTGAAATGTTTGTAGATAACCCTCTGGAGGAGGGAAATAGGCTGGTAAGATTAAAAGGATATTGCATTGCTGGAAAGTCATCCATTGTATCTTTGCACATCATCCAACTGCTATTCAGGATACACAGAAGAACAGAAAAGGAAAACACTCAAGGAGTGGTACAACTTATTTCTCTCTTGAGTAAATCAGAAGTACTCCTACTACTGCGGTATCAGTCAGTGATGAGATACTCGTGTTCATTCACTTCATACAAAACTGATGCTCGTTTGAGCAGAAACTGCCTGAATGCATTTTTGTATAAATAGCTGAATGAATACACATGTACATTTGCATGTACACACAGAGTTTCCTACAGTTTCATCTTTAGCACTTTTAGGGCCCTGATCTTACCTTCTGTCAAAGAGGTTTGAGTTAAGGGGAGCAGTTGGGTGCCCAGGACTTCTGCAAATCAAAGAGATAAAAACTCAGGTTTCTGGCTACAGTTGAGTTCTAAAACTGAGATGTTATCGTTCCTCTTTGTCTGAATGGCAGTGCTATTGAAGTGAAAGATAACTTCCTCTAAGTAAAACCGAGAAGAATCTTGTGAAAGCCCATTTCTTCTTTTTGTTTTTTCCCCCTTTTTACATTAAGTTCTGGCCAATAGAAGGAAAGAGCATTGTTCCAGCTTTATAATCTAATAAACTTAATGGGTTTTGAATGGCTTTTTGATTAAGGAATAAATAGCTAGATCAAAACTTTATGAACACGGGATCTTTTGGCCAACTTCAACACAGACCTGGTTTCTCAGAAGAAAATGTGTTTTGGAGCATGGCTGGATTTGCTGAATGTCCTGATGAGTTAATTGACGCCATCCAGATATTGCCTCCAAACCCATTCCTGAGTTTCCATCAGCAATGGATGCTGCTGACAAAATGGTTGTGCACATTTACATGTACTTAGCAAATGTGTAGGATGGCTCAGCAGTGGCTTGGAACCACGGAGCAAGTCCAGAGGAAAGCCATGAAGTTGTTAAGGGGACTAGAGCACCTACCCTATAAAGACAGGCTAAGAAAGTGGGAGCTGTTCAGCCTTGGGGAATGTTGCATGGAGACCTCATAGCAGCCTTCCAGTGTCTGGAGGCGGCCTACAAGGAAGGTCGAGAGGTACTCTTTCTCAGAAACTGTAGTGACAGGACAAGGGGGAACGGCTTCAAACTGAGAGAGTAGGTTTAGATTAGATTTTAGGAAGAGATTCTCTGCTGTGAGGGTGGTGAAGCACTGGAACAGGTTGCCCAGAGAAGTTGTGGATGCCCTAACCCTGGCAGTGTTCAAGGCCAAGCTTCATGCGTCTTTGAGCAACCTGCTTTAGTGGGAGGTGTCCCTGCCCATGGCAGTGGTGTTGGAACTAGATAATATTTAAGGTCTCTTCCAACCCAAACCATTCTGTGATTCTGTGACTCTCTGGTCTGGCTTTCTTTGGGAAGATTAAAGTGAAACAGATAAAATAGTGGCATATTTGTCAGCCTTTATATATGTTTTACCTGTCAAGTCAGTATTTCAAGGTATTGCTAGTTCCCTTTTTTTTAATTGTAGTCAAAACACTTTTGAAAAGGTGTCTATGGGAAGTCTTTTGTGAGTTCTGCAAGAGGCCGCCTCATGCTTTCTCATAAAAACCCCATTCATACAAATGGTTCAGAATATCTCGCTGTTTGGGTGTAGTCTTGGGTATTAGTTCTGCTGCTAACCTGGTGAAAAACATTGGAATAATGCCATAGGATTGTTTCTTCTGTGTGCATTTGTGCAGCTTTGCATATCCTTTCTTTCCACATGGTGCAGGTGGGCTGTGAGAGTGCCACAGGCCTTAATGGTGACACAGTGTGTGGAGAGGAACCCACACAGTACATGCAACAGCAGGAGCCGGATTCATCAGGGTCTCCTTTCTCTGCCTAACAGATACATGTGTAGGCAGAAACGATCTTCAGTTGTCTGATTTTGGCAAGCAACATTTTTTTATCTTGAGTCTTTTTGGTCAAACTGGTCTTTGAATTAAAACTACATTTCTGCTCAGGAAAGTAAACGTTCATGTGAGATTGTCTTTAACATTTGGATCCCTTCTTTGTAGTTTCATTGGAGGTTCTCCAAAGAAGACATGCACAACAGAAAAATGAAGAATTCCACAAAGGCTAAATTAAGTACTAGGGACAAGCAAAGGGCAGAGGAGAAGCGGGAATTTGAAGTCACAGAGAACACGAGGAACTTAGAAGCACAAATCTCAGCACCAGCCAAAGCTGATCCAGAACAGCAGCTGGATGATGTCATAGACTTGGGAGATGAGATCGCTGGGACCAAGGACACAGGTCCCCATCACGATGGGGCATCGGAAGAGACATGTCCTGCCAGTTGTGACACTGGTGACAGTGCTGGGCATGGTGGCTGCGCGGAGGAGGTGGCTGAGGATGGGCACTGTGCGGCTGTGCTGGGCGGCTGCGGGGGCAGCGATGGGGCAGGGCCGGGCGCCGACTGCGCCTGTGAATAACACCTGTTTCAGGAATCCTGTGAGTCGCTGATGCTTTGCCAAGACAAAGAACAGATTTTGGTAATCCCCATTGCTAACTCCATTCCTCAACTCGGCATTGCTTTGGCACTGTGCTTACTTTGCTCCTTAGCACACCAGTATTTCATGTTCCAAGTAACTACAGGGCCCAGACTTTCTAACCCACAGAGAAATTGCAAAATTCCTTCCACTGTATGTAGTGGGAAATGCTCTCCTAGAGCTACACTTTAAATTAAAAAGTAGGGACAAACAGAGAATATACTCACTTTTTGCTGAGACTGACAGCAAACAAGCTTTGAGCTTGGGTCAGGGCTACTGTTCCATTCGCGCAGATTTTACTCTGTAGTACTTTCTTGTCCATGTAGCTTTTCTGGAGACGTTATTGTGCCATATGTTACTTTGTCACTAGGCTTGTAGTGTCATGAAAATGGTATTTGGACTTAAAGAGGCTGAATTTGGAAAGCTTAGATGAGATGGCTGTTACCCTTGTTTATCTCCAGTAGCGTACTTACTGCTGAAACTCTCTTCTGAATTTTATTAACCCTTGCAGATCTTTGAGCAATAAGCAAATCGTGTACCTATTTTAGGCAAACTGGGTAAACAAGCCCTATGGTAAATTCGTGTCAGGCAGATGATTCTGATATAAAGTGCAATTTCCTATTCACTCTTTGCCAATCAGCGGTTCATCAATAGTTGTGGGGGCTTGAGAAGACAGAAAAACAGGAAACAAAAAAGCAGGTGAAAAGTACTTCTGTCAGTGGTTATCCTCACTAAAATTGGAATTAGGTGTTACCTCCTGACCTTTTCCAGGTGGTTTTGGCCCACTTCCTCACCATTTTGAAAAATACCTTGCAGGAAAGAACTGAAATTGTATACAGGGGTCAGTGGCCAGCAAATGTCACTAAACAACCTTTCAAAATGCAAATACCTTAATAGAGCATTTTTTTCAAGAAGTAACCATAGTTTGGGATGGCAAACAGACAGAATTCTGTATAATTACCAGCATTTTTATGTTTGAAGCTACATTAAAATATTTACAAGTGAATGTGCATGTAATATAGTTTGTGCCAATATTTCCAAATACTTCAGTATTTTTTAAAACGTAGGAAGGAGTGGATTCTCTCTTCTTAACCACCTTCATTCTTATTTAGAAGTGGTCAGGTAGTCTGATAACAAGGTGAGAAATACATTGTAAATTCCTCTGCTTTTCTTGTTTAAAGCAAGAGCTCTGTAAGTGATTTGCCATTTTTTTCTCTTGACTTGTGCTGATAATTTTCCTTAGTCTTCAAATCAAAATGCTGCACAAAGAACTATGTTCTGTATCAGATGCGCACCTGGAGTGGTTCAGAAGTATCTTGTATGCCTAAAAATTACACAGTTGGCAGAACATTGCAGAGGAGGGAAAAATGACACCAATTAATATTCACTGGAGTGAATGCTCAAGTTTAAACCATTTGATTTCACACACACAAGGCACAGTGGTGTTTTTGTCATTGATTAAAGAGTTTTTTATTTTGAATTCAATGGTTTAACCACAGGACTTTAAGTAACTTCAGTTTCTGGTGGTATTTTTCAATTATTTCATTCTGTATCTTGAGATTAGACTCGGGTTCCAATAGCCTCAAAAGTTGGTTGTTTCAGTTGTTCTACTTAAATACAAGGTCTCTGCTCTGTACAGTTTAATTACCTGTTTGCAGATTTTATTAGCTTATGATCCTTCTACTGATGGTTTCTATCTCAAGGACTAGCTTTGTATTAATCTTGTTAAAAAATTCACTATATTTAATGAACGTTTTGCTAGTAGAAAGTGTTGCAATAGAAAGACCTCTCCAAATACTTTTTTTTATTGGATTGCAATTTGACCTTGTTTAACTGGATTCCAACGAGTTAAAAAATTAAGCAGAAATAAAGGTCATTAAGAGATTCCTTATTTGTGGTGCTTGAAAAACTACCAATAATTTGTCCCCAAAAGTAGGAACTCAGGATCTCTACATGGTGATGAAGGGAAGCTCTTGACTACTGAGTTAGCAGTAGTTAATAGTGCTAGAGAACTGGCTACTTCATTTTCCTTTCCAGGCTGACAGAGCGTGGAAGGGTCAGTGGGGAAGTTGCACTTGTCTAAGTGAAAGCTTGATTTAAAACCTCATTTCTGTAAACGCTGGAGTGGCTTAGGATTGGGATAAGTTGAAGAGAACTTGCGTGTTTTTTCAGTTCCAAAAGGGTGCAAATGTTTTCAGTTTTATAGTCACATGATCAGTTCCAACTCGTGACTTTGAATTACCCTGAGCTGGTTCGGCTGTCCGGAGTGGTGCATGTGCCTTTGCTGTGCCCCATCTTGAGGGAAGTGGGAGAGCTTAAATCACCTCACAGGCAGATGATCCAGATGTGATGAGGGCAGGGCAAGGCAGGTGTGCAGTACAGCAGCAAGGCTCCACAGCTGTTACTTGAATTTTATCTCAGCTGCTTTTGCCATTTGGGGCCTGAAAAAGCAGGACCACCAGAGTGGCCAAGGAAGTGAAAGAAAACAGCACCTATTTGCAGCCTGAAGGGGGACAGTGGGACTCCATACTGGGTGCTCACCCAGAGGAACCACAGTGACTCAGAGTCACTAGCTCCGCAGCAGGGTTGGTCACCCCGGGCAGAAGGTGGAGGAAGAAGCCAGGCCCTTTCCTTTCCCACAGAGAGCCAGCATTTTAAGCCAAGCCTGTATTTTCCCCCAAATTAGGCAGAATCTCCCAGTAATGCTGCAGACGAATCTTCCTGTGCCTCACTTGGAGAAGGAGACACCACTGATTATTGCCAGCATGGCCTGGGGAAGGATCTGATGGGTTGTGCTACCACATGTTCCTGATGGCAGCTGGTGACAATGCCCCTCCCAGCACATGGATATGTTCTGACATGAATGCATCCCTGTCAGGCCAGCACCACTCAGGTGTCTAAACCTGTCCCAAGAGCTGCCTGTCTCTTAGGGAGCTACTCTGCTGGGAGGAGTTTCATGTGCTGGTCTTTGGAGCAAGTGGTCATCTGAACAAGCCAACAATTGTTACACGGGATAAGTTCAAAGGAGAAGATCCAGCTCAGGCAAATGAAGAAATGTCAAAAGAGGAGTGGCTGAATTAAGTGAATGATGGAAAAGGGCGTTTACATTGCGACAAACAATGGGGAGCAGGGGTATAGGGGAGCAACTGTGATGGGTAGGGTGTCCAAACTGTTGAAGCATTGTAATGGAAATAGTTTATGTGGAGTTTAGGAGAGGTTAAATGCACAAACAATTGGACTTCATGTTGCATAATGACTTTTGATTATTGCATCTTGCATTTGAAAACAGTATAAATGAAATAGCCTGAAGTAGCTTTAACATATGCGTGGAAATGAAGCTAAGTACAAAACAATAAACCCTTTTTTCCATAATTTGGCTCCTCTGTCAGCCTCAGTTTCTGAGGTGAGTAGAGGAAGTGCTCTGTGTTTGGGTACCTTGCTTTTTCTTTGTAGTTGCCGTGACTCTATGTTTGCCTCAGGGAGCCAGTTATAGGGCAGAAGGGAAGCATGATCAGCCTTTCATGCAGGAATGTCATCCTTCCAAAACTGAAGAATATAAGAGCAGATACTAATTTCTTGCTGTTAAGTGCTTCTCAAAGTATGAGGAATGTGGGCGAACAGTACCAATGTGCCTATGAACTACAAGTGATAGACACAATTCATATATCTCCGAGGCCGTTAGTGGAGATGTGTTCTTGGCTATAAAAGCTGATTCTTGCCAAAGCCTCCATTGTCAGAAAGGTGCCTGTGGTGCTGGATGTGACAGCTGACTCTAATCAGTACCTTACCTATATGGTGAAGGGGGAAAAAAGGCTTTTCAATTGAAGTGCTTTCTGTTATTCACTTTAAAAGCACCCTACTAACTGAAATGATGCAATGATAACTGAATAGCCACTCTTTTTCCAGCTAATTAATACAACTATAGGAATACTTCATACTCATTGTACCAGATAAGAACACGACAAACTGGCAAACTGTGTGTCACAGAAAGAAAAAGTCTAACATGGCTGCAATACCACATAACTCACAAACCATCTCCCTACGTTTAAATATAAATGTATAGACAGACACATCTCTCGTCATCTTCTGTTGCAGAAGTATCAGTCTACTTCTACTTTTTCAGTTGCTCCTTAGCTGATGGCACAACTGTAAGAGGAATAAACATTTTCAACAATGACATGATGATTCTCTGATGTGATGAGAATATTTCTCCAACTCCACAGCAGCTGAACAGGAGGGGTTGCTCTCTCTTCCCACCAGTGCAGGCCAATGCCACATTTATTTCATGATTAGTATACCAAATGTTTATATGGGTTAATGTTCCTGGGGTGTTATTTTTGTCTTCAATTAAGGCAGAGTCAGATCCAGTAACAGACTTTAAGGTGAAGCTGATGTTTCACTACAAGACCATGAAACTAGAGACTTCTGAAAGATTATGAAGTATTAACAGGAAAAGGCTATGGAGGAAGAGGATGTCAACAACTTTCCTGACTTGGTGTGGAAATGGCATTTATTACAAGGTAGGAAAGGACTTCTTCTTGACATTAACCAGAGGTTACCCATATTTGGGGATGGGGAGGTATGAAATTATTTTTCTTCTCTGCTTTTTCAGTTCAGACTGTGTATATTTTGTCCTGCTCTTCAAGTGGGTGAGCCCATACAATCAGAGAGCTGCATCCTTGCCCCACAGTGCTCAGCTTGAGTGTAACAGGGGATGACAGAAAGAGGTTAGAGGGAAAAGAAGATGATTACAGAAGCAAAGGATTTCAAAATGCCTTTTGTTAAATGGACGTTTTGGGGCAACTCTGAGGAGGAGGAGGGGTTTGTGAAAGAGATGTCATTTGGGCTGCAGAAAGCCTATGCATTAAGGTAAAAAAAAGGTATACCAGTTTCTAATCCACATAATGATTTAAAAGTCATAAGAAAAACAACATTTAAAGGCTTCTCAGAATCTTTTTATCATTACACTGTCAAAACATGCAGGAGCCTAATGTATGGTTTTTATTTTAGGGCACCAGTACTTCCCCACAGCAATGTATTGCACGTTCCTAGGAAAACCCTGCTTCTTTCAGGCATCAAGCTCTGACATGTCAACTGCGATCTTTGTGAACACAAAACTCCCCCTTGGTGTTATTTTTTGTGACAAGCATGCTGTCCTATTTATATTCTAGAGTGAACAAACAAGGAGCCATTCCTTGAAACAGGGGTACTCAGAAAGAATCTTCCTCTCCTCTGAGGAGGAGGGAATTCGATGAGACATCCCCTCGGGGGCTGCAGTGACTGCGGTGGAAGCCAGCGGGGTCAGCGCCGCGTGGAATAGCAGCACAGACCCAGGTGGGTGAGGCTGCTGGCAGCGGAGGGCGCACATTTATCGGCAAAGCCTCAGCACAATGCTGTTCCCAAAAGGCAACTCTAAGGTCCATCAGTCAGAGTCATGCCCTCCTGATGGAAAATACAGCCTGTCTGTAAGTTGTATGTGTGTTCCAAGCAGCAGGAGTTACGGCTTTTTCTCTTTAATGCTTAGGAAGTTTTGGCATCATTTCAGTCATTCACTCACCTTCTGCTACAATTACAGTAGTAATTTTGTGCTTTCCTCAAAGCAAGGGCCTGGAGTTTCCCAGCTGGGCTGCCCTACTGGATTTTGAAGCTGAGGTGCATGTGGATATGGCAGGAGGTATCCTATATAGCAGATTGATAAAAAGAGTGTACTACTTGAGGCTAAACTCCGCATGCTGAAGTGACTTCTTGGGAGAGAACTACAGCTGGGCTGGAGGCTTTTTGAGCCAACCACAGGGAAGTTATGCTTGAAAAACAAAGTGGTTCACACCAACAGTACTGCTGCAGACTGGAAATAGGCTGCTGGGATCCTTATCTTTGCCCCCTCTGTTTAAAGGCAGAGCAGGGACACACTGATGGCAAGTCCCCTAAAGCTCTATGTTTTATGCAGCAGGACTCTGGAGATTTCTCATCTCAGCTGTTGCTGGCCAGTGCTGCTTCTGAGGATGTGGCACATACAACCACAGTCTTGGATGGGCAACCTTAGCACTGGCCCAGGCTGCAGGTTCAGGTAAGAAACTACCGCTGCCTAACACTGCCACGCTCAACACTTCTAACGTGGGGCTGAACAGGATTACCAAAAATGTCTTGTACTCTCAGCACCGCTGACTTAAATGAACCACATAAAGAGTTGTATTTTTTTCTTTTGACAAGAAATGGCAAGAGAAGGAAGTCGTAACACAGCAGCTCTGCTTCTACAGAAATAGTAAAGTATTATATAGAACTGGGGAGGGAAGTGTGTTGACTCATTTCAAGCAGATTCAGAAGCTGGGGCCTGAATTATTATAAACAGACCTGGCATTGCTGCACAACTAATTCTCTACAATTGCTGAATCAAGCACTGAAAGTCTTAAAAGCTGACTAACAAAGGAAGTGTGTAAAGTGAAAATATGCTGCTACCAGTAAGAAGGAGCAAACCATTATAAAACCAGAACAGTTAATGCGTTTAATATAAAATCACTTTCTTTTCCCCAAGCAGCAGCACTGCATTACAGGTGTATTACACTTAAATTAAAGGAACACTGTTATAATTGAGGACTTCTTCAATGATGAAGTAAAATCTTCTAAATAATTCATAGTCCATTTCTGTACATTTTAACTTATCAAAATGCAGTGGAAAAAATAATATTTGTTTTCTCTTCAGCAGGTGTCACTACCACCATTTCTCAAAGAAAACACAGTTTCTAGGAACACCAATGTTAGACAGTAGTTTGGATATAGATTCAATCATTGGAGGTGGACCGCAGATGTACCATGAAGTGTTGTTAGATACATGTTTTTCTAGATCCTTTTCAGATATTCTTCTCTCTGACAAAGAGTAGGAAATGAGAACAGAAATATTAATCATGAAGTCATTTGAAAAAGAATGTCTGGTTAGCAGCATTTCAGCCACTCATTTCTTAAAAATGCCTGGCCTGTTTCAGGATAATAGGTATTGAGATTTGAGGCTTCCAAACCCATTTGTTCTTTTGGGGATTTAGATCAGTACTTTCACTTGGAATGCAGAGGGTATTAGGCACTGAAGAGAAATACGGCTTACATACAAGTAACACTTCCACATGAAAAAAGAGGTAAGTATCTCTAACACAAATACAGCACAAATGGAAACATACTGAAATATCTCTTACAAGCAGTCAGCTTATCCTTCATGAAGCCCACTTTAAGCAAAGTAAATAGGAAAGTAACTACTTTGCTTAATAGTTTCTGGAAGAAAGTTTGCAGTGGGAAAAAACAGTATAAAGTTTAGCATTAAGAGAGGAAAACAAAAACTGGAAAGGGAAAATTTTTCTGCAAAGCGTAGTATGTTCAGTGAAATTACTTTGATTTAACTCACATCTCATTCTGAACCTTTAAGTGCAAAAATACTAAGTTATGCATATTAACTGCATCCTTTAGGATGTAATCAAAGTTGGACTTTAGATATCGTCTCTGTACATTTACCTGTAACATGTGGCTGAAGTTCTTTACAGATCTGTGAACGCTGTTGGGTAACGTGGAAACAACATGTGATCTTTCCAGGAAACGTGTTCATCAAACCAAGAATATTTTTCTGTAATGTTAAACACACTTGCTTACACCACAGGCCATTAAATCAAAGCAGATGTATGCACACAGTCCCAGAGCACCAGTGAGTATTTCTGAGAACCCAGACTTTGCATTTCAGCACTGAAAACCTGATGGGCTTGATTCCACAGGGCTGACCTGCACACAGAATTCCCACACCCAGAATGTAAATACCCTGCCAGCTCTGTTGGGGCTTTTCTCCTTTTCTGAGATAGGTCCAAATCTTACAGATGACAACCTAAGAACCAGTTATGTCATTTCCCAATTTCTTTTCCTTACCTTAAATAAGAGTTCATTCGTATTTTTTGCACTGTAGTACAGCTTCACTGTTCCCAGTTTGTGTCCATTTCCTTTACTCTCTTGGTATCCATGAAGATCTGCTATATGCAGCAGCATAGAAAACAATGGGTTAATTCCAACACCCCCTGCTATCAGCACTAGGTTTACTGGGGAGTCACCAGGCTGAGGATCAAAGAAGAAATCACCTCCCACTCGCAGAGCCACTTCTGAGTCAACAGTACACTAGGATGGAAAAGAAAATATTTAATTGCAAGACTAAAAGCAAAAGTTGCAATCTTACTCTTCTTGCATTCCAGTCACAAGACTTACTGGAATTTCTACTGACCAGTGAGGGAAAAAAAGGTACTTTAAAATATACACACAATTTTCAGCCATCTGAGGTAACTCAGTGTCTCTAGGGATCTAGTTCAACTTTCAGAAGTTTCAGTCCTACGGTCAGGCAGGATGGTGACTTCCCCTTTTCATCTCCATAAGAGTTGAAAGAGGAATGATTTACTCAAGGGTTTTCCAACAGCAAGATGTGGTTGTAAAAACCTGAGGTCAACATGTGAGATCACATTTCTACCCAAATCCAGCCTCATGTCAAAAAAGGCCTTGCTATGAGGTCACAGAAGGAAATCAGAATAAGTTGCATAGACACAGAAGGTTTTTCCATCCCCATTCCTAAAAAATAAAAAACACACAGAAGCGAAGGAAGTACCCACAAGAATACCTGCAGAATGATTCTGCACTTGCAACTTCAGAGGCACAGAAGAAGAAAAATCAGGGGCAAACCTTCTCCACTTACATGTAAGATACTATTTCTTACAGAAATTTGTCCAAGCATGTTTTTTGATACATAGAAAACAAAAGCTACAACAAAGAAATCCATTTGGGTCAATATCTTCTTGGTAAACTGGCACTGCATCCCAGTATGAAGGGGGAAACAGCAGTACAGAGAAGTCAGGTGAGTTCTCCCACATCGCTGAAAGCAGACAGAGCAAGTAAGAGCAGAAAACATGACTTGCTTCAGGCCATATATAGGTTTTAAAAACTAAAATGAAAAGGGTAGGGAAAACAAGGAAGGTGGGAAAAACAAGGAGAGCTACAAGAACTGCTGAAAAAATAGCTTAGAGAAAACACTTCCTCCAAAGAATCCTTTTGCTACGTAGAAACAGTGAATTGAAACAAAAGGAGTTCAATCACTGACAGCTGCATAGACAGCACAGGTCTGAACACATAACAGTTCCACCAGAAGGAAGGCCCTCAGATGCAGGAACTGCACAGAACACACAAGTTCCTAAAGTAATTAGCATGATCATTATAAAAAAACACCCCCAACTTTCTTGTCTTTATTAATTATTGCATGAAGTATTGTCTCTCAATTAGAGAATCAGCCTCCATCATCTGAAGCTGATTTCTCTCCCTTCTCATGTGCACTGCCAGGCTTTCCCACCATGTTTTACTCTGGTTTAGAGATGCACGAGTCTGCCTGCAAGTGTTCCAGATTCACAGGGCAGCAGGACACAGAATATGGTACCATTTGAGGAAATAAGCATTTTTAGGGAGAAACAATCTCACTGTCATTTAATCTGCCACCTTAACTGGTCATAGCTCATCAGGATTGGACGTGGGGAGAATCTCTCTTAACAATCAGTCTCCCCCACATATTTCCAAGTTTTGGCCATGACAGTGATAACAGTAAGTCAGGGTAAAAGACAAAAAGTAGAATTCTGGAGTAATATGATGAGAAAGTGCTGTCCTTTAGTTTATAAACACAGCTCAGGCAAAAAAATGAAGCAATGAATGCATTACATTTTTCTAACAGACTGCATTTTCCTAAAGCTATAAAATACATGGTGCTAAAATTTATGATTTTATAGTATTAGTAATATTAAGAAATGAATACTTCAAAAAACACCAGGTACAGTGAGTAACTGAGTGCTACCTATTCCTGTAACATCATCTACCCTAAGACAGCAACTTCTTTAGAAGTAATTTTTAAACAATTAAGTACCGGAGTTTTTTCACCATAAAACAGTATTTTCAAGTTTTAGGTTGCTTTTTTTCCCCTGCTTTTCCCTAACGAAAAGCATGCCAGTTTGTTTAGCTAGAAGAGTCCATGTATATCCTGGAGGTTTCTCCACAGCATCAGGTTTGGGGTAGTTTACCACTTGACTAAAGATTTACCCTATAAATTCAACCAGCAAACTCAGCAACAACAAACTGATTTATGACATACATCAAAAGTCCTAAAAGAATCTCCAGAGACTGCGAAAAGAACAGAAGTTGATAGGACAGATCACTGATTAAATATGTGATTCCTCTGATTGTAACTTAATGGAGTAAATGATGAACAAAACACTGTAAGAGGCTAAGTTTTAATATAGCAAAAAATCAAGCCTTGGGTTTTGTCTCTATTACAAAAATATTGCACATTTAAGAGAATATTACAGAAATCCCAAAGTATTCTGTTGTTTTATCATTTGAGAAAAACTGATCTAAATATCTCCCATGGCTCCCCCTTAATAATCCAGATTTATCTGTGATTTATCAATGATTCCCAGTTTACATTTATAGCAATGGTCCAGAATTACAGAAAGTTATCAGATGTACCTCTGTAATGTGTAAGTGACACAAGTTAGAACAGAAGATTTACATTTTTAAGCTCATTAATACCAAAACATGCACTAGCTACAATATCACTGTAAGTCCACTGTAAGCATAAGTGGAGTGAAAAGGTCACAATAACCATATTACCACATAAACATACGATTTCAGTCTAACTTAACAAAAGGTTTTAAGATTTTAAAAATGGTTGAACAAGTCAACGTGAGTTTTGCGGTCAATAGCACAAAGTTGTCACACACAACCCCCTCAACCTCCCCAAAAAGCCACAAACAAACCAACAAACAGGAGCCAAATCTCACAGTTTATGTAATTTACCTCAGTGTGAATCCAGTGAGCAGGAGGATGAACAGTGTGCTTTACTGCCAGCTCTAGTATTCCTTCCTGTTTTAATAGGCCAGGGCTTGAACATATTGAGAATCCCCCAACTGCAGATACTCCAGGAATAAAGAAATCAACCCTAAAAATACACCAGAAACAGAAGTTTAAAAACAAAGCCAGCAACTCCAAACATGGAAGACAATAGCCAAAACAATATGGCTGCCTTTGTTTCAATTATCCTTTCTTTACAAAATCTTCATTTCCGTAACATAACTTCCAAAAGAGGAGTTAATCTGGAGTAACACCATTTCCCAAGAATTATTTTCACCTAGAAACAGCCTCACATTTTTTAAACTAGAAGGTTTTAAAACAAGTCTGCTTTTAGCACTAGATGTCACATCTTACAACAGACTAGAATTCTCAGTATTACAACAAAAACACAATGTGGTCACAGAGTGGCTTAAATCCCACTCCTCTTTTTGGTCGCTTTGATGTGCTCTTCCATTTTCAAGCATAAGAAGATTGGGATTTTAATTTTATGGAAATTACTTTAGATTAAACACTTCATTTTCGTGGAAAGATGAAATATCTGAAGTAAAACCAACAGTGTAAAAAATTTCTATGGGGAAAGTCGGTTCCTGGCAGCAGAATTGCAGCTCCCTCTGGTGGCAGATGTCGCTTTCTCGGTGATAGGAAATGGAACTGCAACAAATTCCTGCTCTTTTTTTTTTCTTCCCTGTCTTTTGAAGTTAAAAGTAAACCATGCATGAGTCTCTACAGATTAGAAGGTAACATGACTAAGCTTCTGCAACACCAGACATGAGAGAGTATAGAAGGCAAGCCATTACTACATATGAACTATAATGCATTCTCATAAAAGTAAGGCTTTGATACTCCAAATAGCAAGCTATCAGAAAAAAATTAGAAGGTGTTTTGTGACCCATCATCTGAATTCCTCTGTGTCCCATAAATTTTAAATACTTCTGTTTTCTACAGCACATAACAAAATCCCTGTATTTCAAAATAAACCTATTGTTTATATGTAGTTGTGATGCTCCCCTTAGGAAACAACCACACTGGTAAGAAATGCCAAGTACCAGAGAATCATTATGAATTCAAGCCTGGGTTAGGCTGGCTCAGTATTAGTCAAATGAGGATGCAACAACAAATACAGACTGGCTTCCACTGTGCAGGTATTTTCTTTGAACAGCAAGGCTGTATCCTTCACAGAGATCACAAATGCTCCAGGGAGAGAAAAGCACTTTGTTGAATAGTTCACGACTTTTTAACAAAGAAAAAAATCTTGCCTGCTTGCTCCCCACAAAGCTTCACCCTTTGAAGAACAAAATCCTCTCTTTCTCTTGAAGAATGCACAAAGTGTGAAATACACAATAGTGGTACAATTTTTAACTTTATGCTAATAAACCTGATGTCCTACAAACATATGTGACTGCAAAAGAAGGGTTAACAACCAAAAAGGTTGAGAAGGCTCATTTCACTGTCCTCAGCTTCTGCAGTCCCACTGCCCAAGGGGCGCAGCTTTCCTGGCAGTCAGACTCCGAGGAACTCGAAAGGACAGCTCTTGTAATGCAGCATTTATGGGATCAAAGAACATCTCACGATGCTACTGAAGCTCTTTACCTCCCTCTGGTGGAAATAATCTTACTACTTACATTAACAAAAATTAAGAACTTCTTCTGTAACGTAAACAATTTACATTCAAGTCAAAATGTTCTGTTTGACGTTTAAGGGAAAACTTATCTCTGCCCAGTGGGGAAACACACATACAAAACCAAAAGTTGCTGCAAAACTCAAATCAAGCACAGTTTTTACCTTTCTAAAATACTAATGCAGATTTATGTGTCTTTCTGTATTAGTAGTTCCCAGTTACATAAGTGTGAGAGATTTTAGG
Organism: Sakesphorus luctuosus; assembly: GCA_013396695.1. NCBI lineage: Eukaryota > Metazoa > Chordata > Aves > Passeriformes > Thamnophilidae > Sakesphorus > Sakesphorus luctuosus. The sequence goes on from VWZD01009955.1 coordinate 533,074, forward strand.
GCACAGTATAGTACATTATACTGGATGAGCTCATATTTCTGATGGCTTGTCTGTCTACCTTAGCCATGTTAGGAAGGATAAGAAGGTTCCTTAGGAAATTCTACCTGTGACACCTTAAGGGGAAAGAGTAGCTGAGGGAAAAAACCAAAGAAAACCTTTATATGTAAACCCACCACGAGGAGCAGCACAAAAAGATGTAAACCAGAGATCTGAGGGTGGTTTTTCATTTCCCTCCTTTTAAAGGCTAACTAAGCCAAATCCTTAAGAAATGAACAATAATTACCAATTGCTGGAAGAAGAGATTAGACACATTAAAACCACAAGTACTTTGAAGTAGCTTTGTAACATGCAGATACCTCAATGCATGTTCCAGTAAGTCAAAGGGGGTAACAGCAACAAGTCTCTTAATTATTATTTGAAGTCAGATAAAGACCATTGTCTACCAGCATGCTTACAAAACAAACTTACTTTTGCTTCTGAAAAACTCAATAATTAGAATACTTTAGAAAATTTAAACACTTTAGTGACAATCTTTGGCTGTGACATCTTACTATAGCAAATCCTAACAAGTTAGCCTTTTTTGTTCAGGAAATCGTGATCTGGTATTTTGTACTGCTCATCAAAAAATGCAACCACAGTTTATTAGCTACAAGTACAGAAAAGTTGTTGTATACCTTACAAGAGCATTAGAGTACTTTCAAGGAAGAAGAATATGAAGAAGAGTAATTATAATTAAAGCTTTCAGTTTTCAGCATGATAATTTCAAAAACCTTTTCGAAGGGTAAAATGCACTTTCCAAGTACTGGCAAGCAAGAATTTAAAATGAGTCACTGCACATGTGCAAAAACTGCAGCAAATTACTTCACAAACAAATTATTGCAATCAACATCTTGTGTTCTGGTTCTAAATTTAAAAGCCAGCATATTAACACTCCATGAGTAACATATGCTGTTAATACCCTACCAGCTATACTTTGATTCCAGCAAAACCACTTTCAGATGGCCTAAGCCAATAAAATCTTTAAGAACATTTAAATGTCCATTGCCAAAAGCAACTGCTCATAGTTTAAAATTAATTTCTAAGAGAAAAAAAAAGGTGACTGAGCAAGAGTAATTTTAACAAGAAAGGATGTCAAACATGAAAATCCATTACTTCCTTGTGAAAAAACCCCAAACCTACCACCTGTAAAATTGCTTAAACAAACAGCTAATTGTTTCAAAGGTTTGATTTCCAAATTTGCCCATCTATATGAATACATTATTCTGATCTAACAGGCTCAATTTTAAGGGTGGAAAATTCAAGGGAGAAAAATAAAACTTAACAGGCAACCCTGATTTAATTATAAACGAAAACTAAGTAACTTGCAAAGCAGCAGTCTCAGCTCCACTGTAAAAATAACCAGTAAATAAAGACAGCAAAGACAGCTTGCAGAATAAAGTGCATTGAACTTCAAAGTACTCTTGAAGAAACAAAGTAATATACATAAACCAGAGAAAAAGACCAAAACAATCAAACTGAACATTCAAAGAACATCAAACCTTTTATTAGTAATATTAGCATATTTTATAATGACCATGTAAGAATTATGCCAAATACAAGCTATTTGACAGAGTAACCAATAAGAAAAAACAATGTATTATATATAAATTAATGATTTTTTTCCAAGGTTCAAGGATCAGAGGACTTTTAATGCTTTGCTGTAGTGGACTTCTCCTAGTGATTTCTCCCACAAATACTGGAAGACCTTACCATTGTCCTGCTTTGAAGGTAAAATCCTTGTTTGCAACAGCCAGACGAAGTCTTTTGACAGTCTCCGATTCATTGGTGATTCCACACACTTTTGCTTGTGTAATCACCTAACAAAAGGAAAATAAGCTATTGTGATATGTAAATATCATTTGCAGCGGAAGCACTCAAGAAGCTGTGCATGAGATCTCTGTCACTTCCATGTTATTTGCAGCATTTCACTTGCTACAGCACTAGCTTCTCACTGGGGCAGAGAAACAAAAACGGATTCCACCTGTGGAAGTGTTCAAGGCCAGGCTGGGTGGGGCTCTGAGCAACCAGATCCAGTGAGTGGCATTCCTGCCTACCTAAAGGGCCTTGGAACTAGGTGGTCTTCAATCCAAATAATTCTCTGATTCTATGATTCACTCAAATAGTCATTGAATGATGAAATATTTTTGTACTTGCAGTCCATGCCACTTCTGTCCAAGTTGCTCTAAGATTCTATACAAAATTACTTTATTTCAGTTGAAAACATAACTATAAGGAAAAGTGATTGCTACTTAGCACTTTTCAGGTTCTTTAGACATCTATACAAGACACACACTCCTGCATGTTCCAACAACAAAGTAAAAAGATTTCTAATAAAGAGACTGACAAGGGACACTTGTAAAAGATAAGCTGCAACTGAGGTAAAAGGGAGAATTCTGGATTTGTATCTATTTTTATTTAAGTAAATAAATGCATTACTGAAAGATTATGCATTAATGCATCAATGAAAGAAAATCAATAAGCCTTGTGATAGTGGGTTTGCACCCCCCCATTTGACCACATATGTGATCCATGAACACAGGGAAGCTACAACACAAGGTTTTACTGCTGGTTAACAGACGAGGTTTTGTTTGGCAATCAAATGGGATGTCAGAGCCATAGACAACACCACTGTTAAAGAGTAAAAAAAAAAAAAAGATGAAAAATGAAAAGCAGATTTGCAACAGGGCCATTGGGGATGAACACCCCACTTAAAGGCTTTGATGCCCATCAGCACAACATAGATTTTCATCCCCTCCCTGCCCTTTTCAGGTATTTTTAGTTATAATTATTAACCTTTTTCCTCTACAAAGAAAGCAATGCTCAAATCTTTTCTACACAGGCCTATAGAGATTTCTCTCTGTTAAAAAATGCTGATGTCACTTACCACGGTAGGAAATTCTCGTAATACCATCACAACTCTATCATTTCTCATTTGTGTAAGATCAAACAGATAAAAAAAATAAATTTAAGCAACTATGCTGTAATTTAAAACACATGGCAGGAAATTAATTTATTCATAAAGTGACATCTGAACACGTCCCCATCCCATTAAACAGCAGGACATTTGCTAATTTAAAATGAAGTATCATAGATTTACGTTCCACTTTAGCAGACAGTATTAAATGGGGAACACAGTCAGTCTAAGTTAATGAGAGAAATGTCAGATATGTGACTTAAATGGTTGTTCTGATGGAGAAGTGCAGGAAAAAGACATTAAGTTTGGATCTTATTCATTCCCTTCTTTATTCTTCAGTACACTCCTTAATTTGTTATTTGGCTGAGAGAGCTGACAGAGCACTGGAAATTTAATTCTTAATCAGTATAAAGTTATTTCAAAAATTAAATTTGCATCAGGGTGATCAGTATTTTGGACCACCACAAGAGTATCCCAGTGGCCCAGAGCAGGCTTCAGTGAGAGGGAGAAGGACATAGGACTCCAGATTTTACAGCTGTATTTCAAGAAAGCATTAGGCACTTTTTCTTGCCCTGGTCCTTCACATTATCACTCCTCAACAGGCGATGTTCTGTAGCATTCACACTAATGCAACACAGATTTATGATTCTTTCATCTTTTACAGGACTCAAATGGCCAAATAAGGCAATATCAACTAAGGGAAGTCAACTGCTGATTATATGGAATTTGAAACCAAGCCGATGATTTAAAATAAACTGATTTTAAAGTGGCTGGAAATAAAGTAACAAAGAATAAATCAAGCATTAAAAAAAGAAACAGCATAATCCTCTGATATGCAGAGAATGTGCAGTAGCAAGGACTGAACCCTGCTCTTTCACCTATCCCATACAGCTTCCTTCTCTTCCTCGGGCCTTACAGTTCCCTGCACCACCCCAGATCTTCCAAAACCTCATAAGGATCCATTTTCCATGTATTTTTCAGCTACTCACGTTGAGCAGAAAAAGTAAGCAAGCCAAGCAATCAGAAATATCCAAGATAACAAAACCGTGGTTGCAAAACTCAAAAGCACCATTATTTTTATCCTGTCAGAAGCAAATGAGAAGATGCATCTGTCTGTGACTGTCTCTACGCTCACTGTCTTGGGTAACCCAGATCCCACCTGAGCAGCTCTGTGTCGGCAAGGAATGCTAATCCATACTCAGGTAAGAGCTGGCAAGGCACAGCCCTGAGACACAAAGCTGGCTCACACCCTGACAGCTCTGGTAACAGAAAGAGCGAGGCTGCATTTGCCTCATCCATGTGCAGCCCATGTCACAAGTGCTGAACCTTCTGGCTCGGGGGTTACCTACATATCCCCTCCACCCTGCTGCCCGGCAGGAAGAATTCACTTGGCCTGTGACTCATTCTCAACTATTGTTAGGGAAAACCCTACCAGAGAAGGACTTAATGATGTGTACACACACACACACTGACATCTGTGGGGTGTGGCTGTCCTGCTGTGTGGCTCATGCAAGGCTGGCCCATCACAAATGGCTCCTGGAGACTGAGAGAAGCTGTCTAAAAAATGAAGAAAAACTGGGCACCGTTTCCAACTGTTGGGTATTAAACACAGGATTTTTCAATCAAAAAGTGCCCTATCTTCTGAAAAGGCTAAGAAAAATGCAGAATTGTTTCATTAGTCAAATATTTTTGAGAACTGAAGTCATATTCATTCTCCCAGTATTAAAAACTTCAAAATACCTACTTCAGAAGGGAAATATCTGTATGAAACACAAGAGTATGTGAACCTCTGAACATTACAAAAAAGAATGCTAACTGCTCAAAACTAAGATCCAGAATAAGCATTTCTGAATTTTGATGGAGAACAATGCTCTATCTTCCTTGTTTTTGTCAATTAAAATAGATACAACTATCTATCATATCTCCCTTCAAAAGCTCTACATTTTTTGTCTTACCTCCTATGTTATAAAAGGACATTTTCCACATTTTTTCATCTCAAATCTGAGCCAGAATTGTAGAAATCCATACAAATCTGAGAAGTCTGTGTAGACATGATGGGTATCCGTGTCCTTTCATTACTTATTACAATTCATACTTGACTAGAATTCTATAAATTTCTTGTCCAACGTAAAAAAAAATAGCATCACATCACCAACAATTTTTATAACTCATTGCATTTCACCCACTGCCACTGAATACAAAATATTTTAATTTTATAACAACATCAAATATGAAAAATTAGGACAAAAAGAAGTAAAACAGATTCCAGCATTAGGGAGAATGGAGCCTAAGAATCAAATGCAATTATCCAATACCATTACTTTCATAGCAAAAAAAAAATTACTTGCATCCTAAAGAACAGAACACTGACCTCCTGGCGAAAATTATTTGCTGTCCTCTCTAGATGATCCATTTTCCTTTTTGATTTTATTGTGCTGCAACAAAAAGCAAGCAAAGATAATTGTCATTTTGACAGCTGTGCTACTGCCCCTTACTGATATGAATTTCTATTAACATAACAATTTACCAGTGTAATATAGACGACATAGATCTAAATAAGAAATAAGTATAAATATATAATTGGGAGTTAAATTAAGTATTCATAGGTCTGTAGTACTCTGTCAGCTTGATTTTGACAGTGCTACCATGTCATTGTCTTAAAAGAAAAACAAAAGTGGATCACCTACCCGTTCACTGTGCAGTAACAAAAAGCAAAGGGCCTCAAAACCCCCAGTGCAGAATGAGATGGAAAAATTCTGCTAGCACCTCTCAGTAACTGAGGAACAATGCAACCCACATAAATAGTAGCATGAGCCATGACGACTGGGCACTCTTCGGAATCACTCTTTCCTAAAAAAAAAATCACATATACATTTGTTAAATGAAACACTCCATGTTTGACATAGCTTATCTTCACCTTTTATTTCCCTTAAATCAAAAAGGCCAAAGGTCAGGTGGAGCTAAAACTAGCAACAGATACACAAGATAATGGGAGGGAATTTTAAAAGTATGAAAGTATCACAGAGAAGTGAAAATGTGCACCCATCAGGTGAAGAGGTGTTACCCCTGTTACCAGGTAAACTGAGGCTCTGGTTAATAGAGCCCTTGGGGTGGATTACAGTGAAATGACATTGAATGACCAGTGTTTATACATATATATAGAGAAAGATATGGTTGGTTTATTGTACAACAACTTGGCTGTGATGGAAAGGAGGTATGTAGCTGTTTTGAATATTATCTATAGAAATATGGCAGTATAAAAGTATCATTCAAGTCTATAAGGAAAGAAAAAGAAAGGATAACATTAGCTAGCAGAGATGAAAGACATCACCATCCACAGATACAGCAACAAGCCTCGATTGTTGCAGTTCCAATGTCCCTTGATCGAGGTGATGGTTACATTCTTGATCCATCAGGGGCAGGTGAAGCCCACAAAACACAGAGTTCAATGGGTTAATGCACATTCAGGTGGGGAATGCCCAGGTACCTCTCCTGGGGGGGTGAGTTTTACACTGTCCGTTGCAACACTGGATCATCTGGTGGAAGGACCCAGAAATGAGTTTGGGGACACTTTGGGGCTTTCTGATGGTCTGTGACACCTTTTGAGACATGACAGCTGCCTCCTGCATCAGTGCAGCTGAGCCAGTTATGCCTCATCAGAAGGGAAGAATACCTTCAGGCCTAGGTGTGAATGTCCTGATATCTCCCTCGGGGTACGGCAGTGGCTGGGGGGAAGGATCCTTACACCTAGGCCAGTGGCGTAAGGGAGCAAACTGCACCTCCACAGGATCTGCTTGTTACTGGTCTTTTATCTGGCTAAAGATTCAATTTGTTTCGAACCAAAGGTTGGTTTGTTGTGGTCATTCTCCTCTGCACCTGGGCTGTTCTTATGCAGATCAGACACGCAAACCTTGGCCTCAGCTTGGCTTCAGCAAAGCACCCTCTGCTTTTGAAAATGGCCTATTGTTTGAGTCATTACCTTTTACATTTCAGTCTCTCACAAAGGGAAGACAAGCTTGTCACAGTCAATATGGAAAAAGCTGAAGTACTCAACACTCCTTTTGCCCGAGTCTTCACAGGCAAAGTCTACATGCACCCTGACCTCTGCTTGTACCAGTGGTGTTCGGGAAGGAGAGGGATAAATAGGAGCAAGGCCAGCAACTGCTCAGGGAAGCTGGATGTATTCAGTGCAGAGCCAGATGGGTTACAGGCAAGGTTGCCAAGAGACACAGCTGACATGCTTGTGAGGCAACTGTGTATTATCTATGGAAAACAGTTACCACACTAAGTCTCCAATTGCCTTAAAACAGAGTAACACACGGTCATTTTTACAAGAGAGGAAAGAAGCAGTGCTTATGTCTAGTCAGTCCCATCGCAATCTCTGGAGAAATGCTTGTCCCCTTAGCTCTGTGAAAGCTAGGGAAGTAATCAGGAATCCTGGACACAGATTTACCAAGGGCAAATTACATCTGATAAATCTGTACAGCTACAGTGATGAAACAAATGTCTGGTCACACCTAAGGGACAGGATACAACACACCTTGACTGTCCTGTGGCTCCTGACACCACCTACCACAGCACATTAGTAAGTCGAGGTCAGAGGTGCTGTTGGAGCAGATGAAAACTGTCTGGGCAGACAGAATTGGAGACTGGATGGCTTCAAGTTGCTTCAGCTGTTGGCTACTAACAGTGAGAGCACCCCAGGAGTGCTATCTGGCCTGATACAGGTCAGTAAATCCATCAAGAACTTCGATGATGACACAGAAGGTGTCCCTGTCCATGTCAGAGGGGTGGGAACTAGATGATCTTTGAGGTCCCTTCCAGGTCATTTTATGACCAACAAACTTGTGGATGATACTGTTAGAAGGATGACTGACATCCTGAATAGTAGAGCTTCACTCAAAGTGGCCCTGAGAAACTGAAGGACTGGAAAGCAGAAACCTCATTAACAAAGTTACAAGTGTCTATACCCGGGACTGGTTTAATCCAGTGCAAGCAACTGTCCTGCTCCAAGCAGATCTGACTGGATGACCCACAGAAGTGCTTTGCAGCCAACGTATCTATGGTTTTAAATGCTCAAACAATATGCATGTTTGAAAGAAGATCAAACACTGACTATGCTGTCCTTTTCCATTGGCAAAGAAAGGGTTCTGGTTGGATGACTTTATAAACTTTAATTAAGCCTGTTTGTTCACAGGTTTACTTAAAAGCACATTAATCCCTCACACTTCCATATACCCTACATAACAATAACACACCTCTACCAGAGTTTAGCATGTGAAGGACACTTACATGCACTACAGTGGAAACATGGTGTGAAGGTTCAAAAGTGTCCACTGAAACAGAGCTATGACACCCAAAGTAACCTGAACTAAGTCAGAACTACCCTTCATTTACAACCTGCAAATCATAGCAAGCCAAGAGATATTTCTCATACCTTGTATGCCTTTGTTTCTCCTAAAGTGGACTAGCGTAATTATCATATTATCATCACCCATCAAATAATATTATTTCTGTGATGCAGTTCATTGCTTTTTTAAAAGCATTAATATTTTACTTCCATTAAAATATGCTTTCCTGCATTCTTTTAAGGCATGTAATTTATTTTCAAAATGTTTTTCATTTTGAATCTTCTGAAATGGCATTAGTCCAGCTTGTTTAGCTGATCAGGCCTATACTCTCTAGGCTTTCACTAATAGCTGTATTGGCTAGTCATTTAGTTATTTGGCCTGTTTGTAACCTTTTACAAATGGAGACAGAGTTTCCTTAGACTAGGCTGCTCAGAAATGGAATGCATTTACTGTCACCACTCAAAATGCCCACTCTCAAGCAAAAGAAGTACTTCCTGCAGCTTCTAACTGTCCATAATTTTAATAGCTTTTCACCATTTAATTCCTCTCTGGGCAATCTGTTCCTGTGTGCAGTCACCCACACAGTAAAGTTCTTCCTCATGATCAGGTGGAACTTCTTGTGCATCATTTCTGCCCACAGCCTGGTGCCCTAGTGGCTGGCATCACTGTGAAGAGCCTGGCTGCATCCTCTTGGTACCCCCTTCTTACAGGGCATTTCTACACTTCCTTTGCTCCACGGAGAGAAATAATCACTACTTGTATAACTGTTACGTGACTCCTTATTCTCCTCACTTATAATCAATGAAATATTCATTCTCCTTTTCCTCTCACCCACTGGCCCTGGGTTAGTATTGCTTGAGACCTATGACCACATCTCTTCTCTCAATCCTACATCGCCATCTGAAGGGAGAGGAAGTTCCTTTCGGCTCAGCCACACCAACCACCCTGAAGAGCAAATTACCACGTAAGTTAATGCAAGGGAGCGCTGAGGAGGCAGCAAGGGCACTTAATGCCAGCAGGGTAAGGAAACCTTTTACCAAAAGCTATCTCTCGATAGGAGACACCCCTCCACACAGATAGTACCTCCTGCAAAAGCCACCACCGAAAATAAGGTTCTTCCCGTTTTCCCAGGACTGAGGAGCACACGGCGAGTGCGGGGGTGGATGGGCCCGGCGGCCCAGGGGCTGGGAGGGACAGGGACAAGGGCAGGACAGGGACAAGGGGCAGGACAAGGGGCAGAGCAGGACAAGGAACGGGTAAGGGGAAGGTCGCGGCAGTCCCCGGCCGCCCCCCCCGCAGTCCCTGGGATGGCCGAGCAGGAGGTCAGGGCTGAGTCGGCAGCGCCATCGCGGCAAGGGCGGCCCGGCCGCGGCTCCCGCCCGGCGTGCGGAAATACCCGAGCACGCTGCCCCTGAGCCTCCCAGCCCTCCGGCTCCCCTTCCCACCCGGTCCCTTCCTGGCCCCATCCCAGCGATCCCGGCCCCGCTCCCACCGCCCCTACCCGCAGCCGCGTCACATGACGGAGGCCCCGCCCGCCTGTCCCGGCAGGCGCCGCCGCTTCCCGTGCGGCCCGGCCCGCCCCCCGCGGCCATGGCGGTGTTCCACGACGAGGTGGAGATCGAGGACTTCGAGTACGACGAGGAGACCGAGACCTACAGCTACCCGTGCCCCTGCGGGGACCGGTTCCTCATCACGCGGGTGAGGGGCCGCCGGGCCGGGCGGGGAGGCCAGAAGGACAGCCCTGTGTGCCCGTGGGCCGGGCCGGGCCGGGCCGGGCCGGGCGGGGAGGACAGCGCCATGCTGCCCGTGGGCCGGGTGGGCAGGAGGACAGCGCCATGCTGCCCTGGGCCGGGTGGGCAGGAGGACAGCGCCATGCTGCCCGTGGGCCGGGTGGGCAGGAGGACAGCGCCATGCTGCCCGTGGGCCGGGTGGGCAGGAGGACAGCGCCATGCTGCCCGTGGGCCGGGCCAGGGCTGTGACCACTTTCCCGGGGCTTATTGCAGGAGGACCTGGAGAACGGGGAGGACGTGGCCACCTGCCCCAGCTGCTCCCTGATCCTGCGCGTTATTTACGACCAGGTGGGTGCGGGCAGCACGGCCTCCTGCGGGAAGCGCCGGCGCGGCCTTTTAAAACGCCTGGTTTGGGATCATCTGTCTGGCTCCTTGTTTTTCTGGTCTCCTGCTGCTATGCGTGGGCTTTAAAACGCACGTTGCTGGGTGGTTGCGGGGCAGGGACAGGACGGTCTCGGTGAGGTGGAGAGCTGCCTGTGACTGGCCCCAGCGGCCATGCAGCAGCCGGGCAGCTGCTCTTGCCTAGGAGGCTTGTTATGGCATTCATGTTTTTGGAGACAGATTCATACCAGTTACAATCACTCTGTTTTCTCGCCTGGGCGTCAGGAGTCTTTTTGAGAGAGAGGAGATGAAAAATAAGATAAATCGACTAAAACCCTGCTTGTTGTCTTTAGGAGCAGTTCATGCGTGATGAAGTTGTTGCAGAACCTTTGCCAAGCAAGGAGTTGGTGAAGTGCTGACAAAGGCATCGGGGACTGCTGCTGCTTTAGAGTGAGCAAGTATGGGGATGGCGACTGGAAAGAAAGGTGGTCCTCCTCCTGGAAGTGCTTGCAGCTGGGAGATACAAGTGCAATAACTGGCCATCCACTTAACAAGAATGAGAATTTGCTGGGACATCAAACACATGAATTGGTTTTGTTCTAAAGGGTTATACATTAAAAAAAGATATATATGTGTTCCAGAAGGCTTAAAAGTTATGATCCCAGTTTACAGGAAGTCAATATACAGGAGGGGAGTGTGTAGTTGTGAAATTAGAACATTGAGTCCAGCAGTGGCTTTTTAGGCTGTGGAGAAGAAGAGGCTTTGTGTGGGTATATACCAGTGTGAAATGGCATAGAGAGCTGAATGTTTGGGAGACAAAATTTAGGAGTCCATAGGACATGATGCCATACAGAATTGACGTGGTGCAGCATCTTCCAGGATGTGGGCTTGTGTACTTCCAGCTCATACTGAATATGGGAGAAAGGAAGAGACCCAGAGCCAACATTTACCCAGTGTTGGTAAATGTGTTTTTACTAATGCAAGCATAAGGAAAGTGCAGTTGTCTTTATATCTGCAGTGGGGGCAACACTTGAGTTTGGGCAGATTGGTCTCTTAAATTGCTTCTGAAGTTGCTTTGAAACAACTTTGGTAGCTGTTACCAAATGACTCTGACATGGCAGTGATACACTTTTATGGGTGTTGTGTGAAATGAAACAAAAGGAGTCGAACTTTTTTTAGCCCTGCACAGTTTCTAATATACCCCCTGTAATTTACCCCTGTTTTCTCAACAGCTCTGTGATTTTACTGTTGCAGCAAATATAAAATGGGCAGCAGTTCTTTGTGCCATTTTTAGCAGTACATTTGCTGAATTTCTCAGCCTTCCTTACTTAGGTTCTGTCACCTCCTGAATAGGACATGCACACATTTCACTTAAAAAGGCATTTTTTTTATGGTAGAAAAGAGTTGGGAGAACATCCTCCACATTGATTCCAAGATTACTTCTTGTGTTGCAAGCCACTGCACTTAAATATGTACTTAAAATGACAGTAATTCCTGTGTTTTAATAGGATTTGATGTCTAGAAAGTTAAATTCGAATAAAAATACTTTTGAAGCATTTATGCAGTCATTTTGCTCCAGGCACTAAAGATCAAGTCTTACTGCATTATTGCATTTAGCTCTTTTTGTTCTTACAACATTCTGTGAATGTCGAAGATGAACTTCTAGTTACTTTTAAAAAAGGAAAAAAAGAAGAAAAAAAGGAAAAACTACACCTTTCAGCTGGAAGTTTTGAATGCAGTAAGCACAACCCAGAGTGTTTCCATGCCTGAACCAGGAGGTGGCACTCATGTTACTTTGGTAGCTGCACTTCAAAGGAAAAAAAAAGTTGTGGTACTTATCAAATATTTATTTTGACTATTTAAATAAAGATGTTTAAGACTCCACCACTGGTTATAACAGGCCGTTGTTTATTCTGTTTCTGCACCAGCCACAATGATTTCCAGAGGTCCCGAATTGCTGCTGCTCTGGTAATAACACTGGGATTTCTTCAGGTTAGTTAATAAAAATTGTTTCAGTTTATCAGTAGATGCTGTAAAGCAAATTTACAAGAACCCCACTTAAGCCCCTGTTCAGATTTCTACTGCACAAATATCTCCAGGATTTTTCCACAACTATTCCACATAAAATAGAACTGTCTGAGTTCCTGAGAGCATTTGGACAGTGCTCTCAGGCACATGATGTGGTTCTTGGGGTGTCCTGTGCAGGGCCAGGAGTTGGACTTGATGATCCTGATGAGTTCCTTCCAACTCAGCATATTCTATAATTTTATGACTAAAAGGAAGTAGAACAACTTTGAAATGCAAGACCAGGGAATGTATGCTCTGATATAATTGTCCAAGTACATTGCCACATGTAGTATCTCTAAAGGGGCATAGATTCTGCAGAAATCATTGACCAGATTTCATTTTAAGTTGAAGGTCAGGCCTTGTTGTAAAGACTTGGGAAACTTGTGCAGTGAATTATTTGTAGTCCATGTGATCAAATTCCTACATGGTCATAGAAAGTGCTTATCAATTCAATTGTACTTGGCAGTGTGCCAAGGAAACATGACATGTGACAAGTTTTTAGTTGATTCTCTGTAGTGTTTCCCACTCATCTAAAATACTGGTAATGGCTTTTCTAGCAGTTATTTTAGCAAAATTAATTAATTCATTAAATTAGTCAGGCCTGGTTTAAGTTGGTGCTTAAGTTTTTTTACCAGGTGCAAATAGGATCCAAATTGTAGAATGTAATTTATAGGCACATTAAAATTACTTGATCACGCAGTGTATATAACAAAGATTTAACAAAGTATACATTATGTTTGCTTTTCTTGGCTTTTTTTACAGCATAACAGCAGTAAGGTGGTGTGGCTGATTTAGAAAAGGATGTGGCCACGTTTGCCCACATAAATTGCTTTCAACTATCTCACAGCAGTGTCTCGGGGGTCTCAAGGCAGTAGTTGCTGTCCCCAAAAAAGGAGGCAAAACAAGGCTGGATGTCGTGTATCTCTCTTTCAGGTTTTTTTTTTTGAGAATATGAAAGAGATGTTTAAAAAATTGAGCTGTTTTGTTGCTTTGCCTTCTCTGCAGAGAGGAATTCTGTAGCATGAGTTCATCCTTCATGAAAGCTCAATGATGCTGAAGCCAAAGAACTGCCCACTTCTGTCTTTTGTTAACTTGTGAGAAGCTTTTGATTCCAGTGATTGTAGTAATCTTTTAAAATACTCTTTCATACTGTATAATTCCAGAACACCAATCAGAGCAGTGTGAGTAACTCAGCAGAAATGTCCCTCTTTAGGAATTCGGTCACAAGGTTTCCTCACAGCACCACAGGCTCTGGCCTCTCATGCATTACTTGTGTATTACATGTTCTTTGAAACCAGTAGCTCACTTTTCTTCTCAAAAGGCAATTGTGTCAGACACAAAAGTCTTTTGTCTGCTGCTTGTATGTGACAAGCAGATTGATTGATTATGTGTTTGATTAGGTCCTTGGCTCTGCACAGAAGAGTCCAGTGTGGTGAAAACAGCATTACATGAACGTTAATAGAGTAATTCATACTTACTAGAGATCAGTGAGGGTGAAACAATGTATGGGCAGTTTCAGATATTCAAGCTCTAAAATTGTTCACACTGTTAAGCGCCTCAACTCCTGTGTAATACTGAAAACAGGCAATACACTCCATTGCCACATTTTTATGGGAGGAAACGGAAGATAATTTGGTCTTCATGAAACTAAAGAGGCTTAGCTTTTCTGAGCTGCCAGATTCTTGTTTGCATTTCAAAGAAACTCACTGAGAAGGTCACATTCTTGTGGCTGATTGTGCCTGTATATCAGTGACATACGTAATTGGCTTTTAATAGTTGCTCTAGAAGTCTGACACAGACCATGGACCTCCAAGAGCTGAGGTCATTAGGCCACTAATTTTGCTGTTGCACTTTTTTCATTGTCTGTATATTGGGGAAGTCCTAATGTCCCAGAGGACCCTTAACGCAAATACCTTGACATTTCTTCCCTCCATCACGATTTTTAGTTTTGATTCTCAACATCAGTCAGAAAAAAACCAAAACATTCCTTGCAGAACATCAGTTAATTAAAGATCCTTACACAGATTACCATGTCTATCTACCAAGAAGCACATACTGAATAATTTCAAATAAACAGACAAAATTTCAGTTAAGAAAGTGAACTGACTACTACGTATGGTCACAAAGACAAGCAGTTTCTGCGTATTTCATTTCAATCTCTATTCCTATTTAAAGCTCAGATCAGGCTAACTGTAGGGATAGATATTTGTTACACTGAAAAGTTCTTGATATGTTTTTACTAGTAGGATTTATCAAGCTATTTAGTGCGCTAATTAATGTTTGCCATGAATTTTCTCCTAGCACAGTTCCATGTGGATTGCTTTGTCTCTACTTCATGGAAACCTGAAATGCTCATTTCTTAATGTCTCTCCATAGTAGCCATGGCATGGAGGAGACAGGGAGGATCCAGAGGATCCTGTGAAGATGCTGGCCTCATCAGCCCTGAAACTGGTCAGACCTGTTAAGTAACAGAGGCAACAACTGACAGAAGCTGTGCCAAGCTGGAAAACAGTTGTCACAGTGTCACCTGTGGTCAGGGAGGAAGTGGGTCGAAAAGGACTAACTGAAAGAGTAAAACCTTAAGTGACCTGTCATCACCCCTTCTCACCCCTTCCTGTCACATTTTTGATATGTTTGCCTACCAGGTCACCTCTCCAAAATTCTTGGCAGCTCACCAGTTGAGCACAGGCTTCCTGTCATGTGGGCAGTTATTGCCATAGCATTTACCCTGTCAGTGAGCACAGCCAGCCAAGAGAAGCTCACTCTGAAGGCAAGGTCAGAGCACAGCCGCCCTGTCCAGGGATGGTCATCTTGTATTCTTATGTCCAAGCCAAGGTCCTTGGCTTGTTGTTTGAATGCTGTTGCATTAGGGAAAGATCCAACTATCACAAGACTCAAAGTAAACTTAATAGGAGCTGACAATACACTGATCCAGTAAGTCAATCCTTCAGTGTCCTCTTTCTGCTCTGTGGCAAATGGTTTTATCTTGGTGTCAGTTGACCTTCTGGACAAGTCAGAGGACAATATTTTGACAGATTCATTATTTCAAGTGAAAGATTCCCATTCACCAGAACACTAAATAGCTGCACAGTTTCTGAGCATGATCTTTTTTACATAGTCCTGTGGTGTTTACACAAAATAGGAATTTCTGGTATAATCTTAGGAAGAATGACTGTTTCACACTCCACAGGAAAAAAATCACATTTTTCAAGGGAGGGCTTTTTGTTTTTTTCAAATACATTGAAAGAGATACTGCTTAACGGTTTTTATTTCTGCATGTCTGGTCATAGGCCTGTTGCTGATTCTTTCCATGAGAATTGTGTACCTATGCAATGCAATACCTTGAGGTATTCATAGATAATAGTGAGGCTGCAGCACAAATGTATCATTTTTAACACTGTATAACAGAGACTGAGACTAGAACTGTCGTTATAGCTTGTGACAGATGTTGAGATTAATGTTTCATCTAATTAAATATAGCAAACATTAGATAGCATATGAACCCTCCCTACATTATCTTCCCTTTTCTCATTATGGTAGAACATTTTGACTTCCTATATTATGCAGAGGCTTCTGTGACCACCAGTGCACTGCATGGGTGTTTCCACATTGATGGACTCTGGTGTACATCCCATAGCTGGAACCAGACTTTGAGTTTAGATATGTAAACAGTCTGGAGGCAGATACACAGCCAAACAATCTGTCAGAGGGCCATTTTGGAGCCAGTAACAAAAGCTCCTGTTCTAGAGGCTGAGCTGAACTGTGGCAGCAAAATAGGTAAGTGCATTAGAGCAGAACTGGCAGTCCCAGGGCAAACTGAGGGTCTCCTTGGTCCCATCTCATCCCCAGCACTGCCCAGAAGCTAATGAGGAGTCTAATAATGACCAAGGCAGGCATCTGGGAGTACTTCCCTAGAACACCCTTCCACACAATTTGAAAGTTATGGAGTTCTTGAAACCGATGCATTTGTATCTAATAGCATAAATATGTATTTCTGTGAATTTGTCTAATCATTTTTTGAATCCACATCTCAAAATCCACTGCATTCCCTGGAAAAGCATTACCCAAGTTCAATGTGCTTTGTGAAGAGAGACACCTCTTTTTGTTTGTTTTGAACCCATTGCCCTGTAGTTCGCTTGAAGATGCCTTTTGGATAAGAAAAGACAGTTTTGTGCTCTCATCTTTAGCCTACTGTGCTGGTTTAAAGACTGATGACTGTTAAGATTTTTTTTTCTCCTAGCATATCAAGTCCTTATCTAGTCAGGCACATTCCACATTCCAGCTTCTCCATACCTGCAGTTGTCTCTGTTGCCCTCTCTGAACCTTGCCCAACTCTCCTGCACCATCTCTGAGGGGCACAATTCTAGACACAGGTGCATCACACATACATTGTCATAGAGATACTTGTCCTCTGTTCTGCTCTCCTTTTTCCAAAAACTCTTAACATATGATGTGCTTTTTTGACATTTGCTGAGCACTAGGCTGACATTATCTTAGAACTTATGTTTAATTAAGGGAATAATTTTTAGAATCTGAGCCTCAGAATAACCATGTCTTTCACCTCCTGTCTCTTGCTTATGGTCTAAGTGGCTTTTAGAAATCAAGGTGACCATTGGCCTAGGTAGTTTGTCTGCTAGTCCCTTCAGTAGTAGTTCTACCACAACCTTCTAAAACAGCTGATGAAGGTGTGAAAGCTCCATGCATTTTGGTAGGACTGTTCCAGACTGGTTTATCTCCACTCCTCTCATCATTTACCTGGCTGTATTTAGTTAGTTTTGTGATTTGTTATTTCTTGGCCATGTTCATTTTAATTAGCCATATTTCACTTATTACGTGACTTATCTCTTTCTTCAAAGCTGCATCTGTGTGTCTTTTGTATTTTCTTGTCATTGCTACAATGGCTTTCCTGGTTGGAATCTGAGTTTTCTAGGCAGCAAAACCTTTTAGTTGAATTGGCGGACTGTTCCAGGGTGAGATTTCTTTTAGTTTTGAATACACTGTATTTTCTAAGAATACACTATATTTACTTTTCTAAAAGACATGGAGATAGTACCCAAGCTGTACAAATAAAATAGTGTCCTTTTTGAAAGTGCAAAGAATATTTCCTATCATTCAAATTTACTGTTTACTTGTAACTTTATTTTCTAATATTGGCCCTAGGGGGAAAATCTTAGGCTGATTAAATAATGAGTGATAAATGTGGTAGAGTGAAGAATTCTTGCTTTTCCTTGTGAGGAAGGGGTTAATTATAACTCACAGTCCCTCCTCTTGCAGAACTACTCAAGATAAAGCTATTTCTTGGAAGAATACCCTTAGGAAGTTAGTGACCTAGAATGAGCTTGGCATAGAATTGCCTTTTAGCCTTAACTGTGATATTTGCTGCTGCAATCTCCTAGACAAATGGGTTTTGACAGGCTTCACAAACAGCCTGAGGTCAGAGCCTATGAGCTTTCCTTGGGCAAGTGAAAGCTGTGGAGCTGGGTGTTTCTTCTTGAGACAGACATCAAAATTCCCAATCCTGAGAACTGTGCACAGTGGGACAGTGACCGGCAAACACAACCCCTTGTAGGACTGTGGAAAGGACATGGCAAGCAGCAAAACATGCTCCCTGCCAGGGACAGTTCATGAAGTTCAAGCACTGCTTTGAACTGGAATCAAGACTGTATTTTTAATATCCCTTGACATAAGGCCCAGGGGACAGCAGGTGATGGCACACCAAGGTGGCACCCTGCTTTGCATCACGATATGCTTCTGTGACCCCCACACCTCCACCACAAGCTGCTGAGCAATCTAGAGACGGGATTTTGCTCTGGAAGCAAGGGTGAGCAGCAGAGAAGGCTGTTACATAAGCCTTTCCTATGTGGATTTCCTCTGTGGGCACACTGAGCCCACTGTAGTGGGGCAGCTGGGAACGGGTGCACTGATTCAGGGCCCACATCCTCCTGCTTATGAGGAAGGATTTTCTTCCCACCCCAGCTATATTTTCAGACACTAACCTCAGAATTTATTTCTCATTAAACCTAGCAAGTCACCTGGCAGTTGGGGCTGTGTGGTTATCTCCTGCACATAAAAAAGTGAGGGGTGATGTATAGAAGACACACTGGAAGAATTTAATCTGGCCCCTGCAAAACACTCTGATCCTTGCAAATCCTTTTTTTTTTTTCCTTCCATGATACTTTCCAAGTCTGGGGTTTTCTTATCGGAAGGAGAATTCAAATAAATCAGCAACAGGAGAAAATGCCAAACAACCACTGAAAAACTTTCTCAGTATTTTAACCTAATAGACCCCCTTCTCAAGATACTATGCCTAACAGAATTTGATTGTGCTTTCTCAGCCAGAGAATTTCTGTCAGTGCCTCTGCCAAATGCACTGTCTCACAGAGGGAGGATTTGATAGAGATCCAGGTTAAGTCAGCCTCTTCATTCAGAGACAGTGACTGCCAGCCCCACACAGACTGCAGCGGGGCCACCCAAATGTTGAGTTTCCACTGAACAAGGCCAAGTTCCCCATACTCTTTTTGTTTTTTGCAACCGTAGCAGGGCCGTGTCCTTGGGCTCTTTCCATGCCAAATAAAGCGTCTGCACATTTTGTCTAGTTCGTTACCACATGATTGAGGCATTTTATACCAGGAGTACCTGCAAAAATAGAGGTCTGAAGAAACAGATTCATTTCTGACAGGTTAATCAACTCAAGGAGTAAGAAATTATCATGCTAGATCTGTAAACATTTGCAGCTTGCCTTGCAAGGGCAGCTTGTGAAGATTAAAGTGGCTGGGAATATTGTGAGCCCTCGGCACAGAGCACCCTGTGAGACACCACTAACATGGAATGCTCCAAGATGGATCCTGCCATCCGGCGCAGCCGTGTAAATCTGGGGTAACATGGGCTGCTTCGAGGATGCTACTTCATATCCACCCAAGAGAAGGGCAGAATTTAAATGAATTACTCATGAACAGGGAATAAAGGACATGTGCAGTAAATAATACATTTCTGGGTTTTCTGCCCTTCATGACTCTCTCTCATAAATGTTTCAGCCTCAGTCTGATTGCTGCTTCACTATGTCAGCCAAAAAAGCAGCCTGAGCGAGTGCATTTCAGTGTCATTCACATCTGAGGCTGTAATGGCTCAGGGTGAGGCAGAAGCACAGCTAAACCCCTGATTTCTAAGACCATGACATTGTCCCCACCAGAGCCATGTTTAAAATGCCCCAAGACACATCCTGTGACTGGTCTTGGTCAGATACAGCTCCCATTTTGTTTATCTCTTGTTGAACTGAAAAATAGATAGGGGAAGCAATTTTAAATTCATAAAAATCACGTTGGTCCCAGAACGTCAATTGAAGCATTTCAGCATTTATGAAATGATTCATTTCATTCTGAAGAAGACAATATGAAGTCTCACAGTATTTCTCACCCTGCACTATTCTGCCACACAGGCTGGCATTTGACATCAACCTGTAAATAGTTTTGGTTCCCCCAAAGCTTAATTTTTCAGGGATTACTTACTGATATTACTCAGTAAGTAATGAGTCTTATTTAGAATTTTTTTTTTACGTTACTGTTGGCTTCTTTCTATTCACCTATTTTATTCAGCAGCTGTACAATCTATTACAATACCCTCCTAATGTAAGAATCCCAGTTAGAATCAGCCTGTGTTGCCATAACTTGTTGCATGAGGTCAGGCTGTTGTTCTCACCTGGTTGCATTTGAACACACCCTTACTGTGCTACAAACACTGTTGACGTTCCTGACCAGCAGTCCAACACTAACTCAGGAGCAAAATGCCATAGTGAGATTTGAAGAACTACATCCACACTTGGACACACAGACTGTTAAGAAACACCCTTTTCAGAAAATCTGAAATGACTCAGTTTTAATTTCTACTTTCTCACTGAGCTGACTGTCATATTTTAAACCTGTCAAATGTCTTTTATCAGTGTGAGATACTGTTTATTTTTGCACTTTCCAGATCTTTACCATGCAGACTGTTTCCAGCATTTGCCTCCAGATGTAGCTTATTGTAATTCATTGCTCATGACTGCCAAGAAATGACAATTCCGAGACTGTCCACAGTTCAAAATACAGTTATTTTTCTTCTAGAAATGCCATCATTTTTTTCATTATAGCCAGTCCAGCAGAAAGCAACCAGAAAGCTAAGTGCTTCTTAAATAGGGCAGGGATGAAACCTCAGTTATAGATTCATGCATATTTCTGACACATCCAGCAAGAAAAAGAGAAATCTTCATTTCAGTAGAACAAATGACCACCTGCACATTCTCACTGTCTGAGAAATTACTTCCTCCATCTTGTCAGTTCTGCTGTTACTTGCTCTCCTATGTTCTCCATCAGGATTTTCTTTTTAATGCCAAAACCAAGAGAAAAAGGATACAGGTCTCCAGTGTTCTTGCTGAATGTAGACTTTGTCCTCATGTAGGGATTTCATTCATTTTAATATTTAATTTGCAGGTATGTTTTAAACATTTTTAATAATAGAGTTGCACTGATGAGACCTAGTGAAGGAGCAGGTATAAACTGCTCCTTTTTGCAGGTTAATATTCTTCTCAGTTAAGAGGGAGAAATTGCTGGCCTGACAAAATTAGATCCACAAAGAATGGGGGCTTTAATGGTACTGGCACAGTGGGAATGATCTGGCTAAAGGGTGCAGACAAAAACCAACAGTTTTTTACTGTCAAGGGTCAAAATGGCAATTTTCTGGAGCGACAGGGTTTCATGGGCTGCAGTACATTTCCAGTGTTCATCAGTATTCCTACTGAGAACCAGAAAATCAGGGGTTACACCTGTCATCTGCAGAGTCACCTCGAAGCCCCATAATGAAATATCAATAATTGAGGATAGCTGTTTGCTAAAAGGATTACTGGCAGGCATAAAGTAGCAATCACCAGTAGATATAGATGTATTTTATGTCTTGGTATTTTCCTGGCAGACTAAAGTAGTCTTTCATTGAATTAGGCAGTAGCAGCCCTGGATTTGAACAAGTTGTGTTCAGAAGAATAGTAGAATGATTTTTCGGGTGCTGGAGGGGAGAAAATGGAGCTTATTTTTTAAATCAGTGTACCATAATTTTCCTTGGTTAGCACAATAGCATAATTCCCTCTACAGATGGAGTGGTTCATTACAGTTTATTCTTTTTGCAATATGCTGTATATAAAGCGGAAGAAGATGAGGTAACTCTTCCTAGAGAAAATCAGAATGTTAATTAATCTCATTTTGGCATTCATTCCTTACTAGCTGGAGTTCATGCCCATACTGGTATTTCATGTCTTGCTTTCATAATAAGAGCTTTCTCGGATGACCTTCTATTGATACAGACTACTTTAAGACTCAGACTCAATCCTAAATTAGAAATGATTCTTGAACAGTAGTTCAAGATCCTTGTTCCATTTACACTGTCATCAATCACACTCCAATCATGAAGATCAAAAAGAAAAATCAGTTGTCACTTTTACTCTGTAACTAATAAATTCCAAAATGTCTTTTCATTAATCCTGGTTCTCCTCTGCCATGTACAGGTGTGAATCGTGCCTTTGCAAAACGTGAACAGCTTCTCCTCCATCTGTCACCTCTGAAACTTTCTCTGCCCATCCAGCTCTTTGGCAATTCCCTGCCCTCCATGAAGCTCACTGCTTCAGCCTCCCAAGCTCCTGTCAGACGGGATGTTCTCCTTTATTCCCTTCTTACCCAAGCCAGTACAGGAGTAGCCTCTCCAAATACCTGCTTCTTTCTTTACTCCACAGAGGGAAACGAATGCTACTATTGTGCCTTTTATGTGGCTCCTTGCTCTCCTCACTGTGTTCAATGAACTGCTCCGACCACCGTGACAAGGGGGCGAGGCAGGTGGGCTCAAGCACAGCCTGCCGTCCCCACCCTCCCTCACCATGATGCCCTATCCCTCCTGACAATCCCTCCCTCGCATCCCAGGGGTCCCCACTAGCCCTGCTGCATCAGGTGACGAGGGATCCTGCCCGTGTGTCTCATCCCAGCTCCTGCCACCATGTTGGTGTTCCACGACGAGGTGGGGATTGAGGACTTCGCATATGACGAGGAGACCGAGACCTACAGTGACCTGTGCCCCTGAGGGGGCCAGTTCCTCATCCTGTGTGGGTGGGGCAGCCAGGCCGGGAGGTGGGGTGGGAGCAGCGTTAAGATGTGGGTGTGCTCATGGTCTGTCCTGTGGCTGCTATCCTGGGGCTTTTGCAGGAACACCTGGAATACAGGGCAACGTGGCCACGTGCCCCAGCTGCACCATGATGCTGCCCGTCTGACTTGGACCCAAAAGATGAACTTCACTTCTGATCCAGAGTGTTTTCATGTCTTCCTGCCACTTCCTGGAGGAGTGGGAGTTGAGCTTTCCTTACACTTGGGCAGTGCTCTGGTGATTTTTTGGGCCACCCAAGAGCGGGGAGCGCTGAGGTGCAGAGGAACCCTCTGAGGGTGCTTGGATCCACCTGACAGTGAAATGCTGGGGGGCACGCTGAGGAAATCAAATGCCAAGATACTGAACGGCAGGACAGCTCCCCATGGCTGAAACAGCTTCGAGGACACAGTCCTGGGCCCTTAATCTCCAGCCTCCTGCTTTGTTCTTTGCCCTCCAGAGACTGCTTTTGTAGATAGGGAGAGATGAAAATCACCCCAGGTGCCAAGGAGAGCAAAGACAGAGCAATGGCCCGATAATTTTGAGAACACCATTTCCTGCCAGGCCTGTCATTAGGAATGGGTACTTGCAGCATAAACCTGGCACTGCTGTTATTGTAGCCTTGTTGGGTTGTTCTACAGTGCTGTAAAAAGAAATGGATAGACTTGGGAATTGAAATTAAATTTAGCCTCTCCCTCTTGCCACTTTATTCTTCCCTCTTAAATATTGATTTTCCTCATTCTACTGAGTTAACAGTCTTTGCTACCATGTACTTGCTATAAACATGCTCACTAGCTGTCAAAGCAAATTCTAGCAAAATAATTTTTTACCGAAATTTGCCAGCTTGTTGAAAGGAAAATGTCTCAGAGTAAAAGGTTCTTTCTTACAATGGGCAACAAGGAGGCAGAACCCAGCACCCTGTTGCATGGCCCAAGGACTTCTCTCATCACTGTGTGACATCCCAGCTCTGTTTCAGAAAGCAAAGGAAACAGTAGGTCTTGTTCCACACTGAAACCAAACTTGTAAACCTTGGAAATTCCGCAAAATGGAATCACTACTATCTGCCAAGCCTGAGCATCATGTTACGTCTAATCTTCAATGAAGCGGAATGAAATTGTGCATTTTTCAGAAAAGACAGACATCTTCTTTTAATTAGCAAATTATAGTCTTGTTGTTATTTTGCTTATTAAGTTATTTTCCAGCGTCAAGACCTATTTTGTTTCACCCCTCCCTCTCATCACTGATTAAAAGTTGTTCTTGGCACTAGAGAATCCTAAGGGTTCTGTCATGGGCTGCATTCAAAAGGTTGTTCCAACAGCAGGAGCTGGAGCCAAAACTGTTCTTTGTTTATGTAAAACTAGAAGTTCCTTCCTTAACATCGGCACCAGGCTTCATTCCCGGGCTTTTATGTGTGCATATCCATGCAGACACCACAGACTGACCTCAGTTTGTTACACTAGGAAATTAATGTTTTCTTTGCCTCTGCAAATAAGGGAATCAACAGCACTCTGCCCTGAAGAAGTAGCTCTTGCCTCTGTTTGGGAGCTTGCTATGGCAGCTGGTGATCCATCAGCTGAGCTGCATGACCTCAGGAGGCATCAATGCTCAGTCAGACTTCAGTGGTCTTCCAGGCTGTATGGTTTGTTGACTGATGTGTAAGTGAAGGCAGCTCCTGGCACCACAGATGATGAGTTTTCAATGGGTATGACATATACCTGAACTAGATAAGACAACAAGAAGCCAGGGGTTTAGGCAGACTTGTTCAATGAGAAGTTTACTGCAAGGCTTATTTTGCAATTGACATGATGAATTTTATGCATCTACCCGCTTGAAATACTCTGTGAAACACTTTGTTCACTGCTTGGCTCTTGATTTCTAAGCAGGCCAAGAGTGCGCTAATAAGAGAAGATGACACAATGCAGTCAGTGATCTGCTGCCTCTGTAGCATTAAACATTTTGGTTTGGCTACAGCTTTTGGACACTTTTGGTTCATTCAATAATTCCAAACTCAATGTATAAAGAGTGATTGACAGAAGCAGCCTCCCGTTGTCTTGTACTCAGGTATAAATATCTGATGTTCTCAGTCTTGAGATACATCAAAGTAACAGTTGATTTTCTTTCACAGCTGTGATTAAATTTTTTGTGTAATTGTTACATTAAATGATGAAAAAGAGACTGTAAAAAATCTGTTTTCACCTAGTAGCATATTAAAAAGTTAAGAAAAAATACTGTGAAAAATATAATACTAAAGGATGTAATCCTTTAAAGCTCACTTATGCCTATAAGAATATGAGTGACATTATTATATTATTAGGTACCAGTCTGTAAGACTGCAAGACTAACAAATGTGGGAGCAATTTTTTAAATAATTGCACAAAATAGATTTGATATTTTAAAATACATTTAGTATTTCTGTATAATGGATATTTTTTAAAAAATTGATGCCTTTCACAATTTTCTCAATTTGTAACACGAAATCACCATTGGTATAAATAAATATTGTGATAGTATTACCAAAGGTCATGGACTTTAACAAAGGTCATTGTGCAGCTACTTAGAAACTGAATAATGTATTTAGCCCTTAGGCTGGTCTGTCTGTAACATAGGTTCAAGCTATAAAAAGAACCTTGTTAACAATTCTGGCACCTGTATCTGTTCCTTGTCTTGAAAATTCTGCTGTAGCTTTCCAGCCTACTCAGCAGAAAGATATAAAAGATTCTTCATTAACACAGAGTTAACATCTTCAAAATATTATAGAGACTTCTCTGAAAATTTAAATTCTTACACCTTTGGGACCAGATCATGCTGGTAACACAGCATCCTACACAGTGGAGTCTCTCAGTTTGTGAACAAAGAAGCTCTCTTGAAAAAAAGTGTGCTGTTGGATTAAACTCATTTGAGAAAACTGAAGATGGTAGCAAGTTTGTTCTTGGCTGTCATCTCTCTACCTAAAGCCAGATCTTGGGGAGATTGGAAGAGCTGGGCACTGGGGTTGTGCTCCTGGAAGGGACTTAAGCCTGGGTACCAGATGATGTTCCTTCCACCTAACTCCAGTTTAAAATTTACACGTGCCATCTAAATTAATCATCAAGACTCCCTCTCTAATCAGCAGGAAAAAAAGCACTTCTAGGCAGTGATTCAACCATCTTATTTAAATACTTGATTACCTCTGGAAGTGTTCTTTGCTGAGCAGTAGAAGAAGCCTAGACTACCTTATTTGTGACTACTGTTTAGGTGGGCTCAGTTAAAAGAGGGGAATCCTGTTCCATTTGTCTGAAGAATAGTAATCCCCAGGATAGCTAGCTTACAAAAAAAAAGTAACCAGAAAGACAGCAAAAAGACAATGCCTGCTGTCTCAGGTCATGTAGCCAAATTGTTTTTCTAGAACTTCTTTCCAAGCCACCTGATGAATAAGCAGCTGTGAGCTGCCTGAAGTGTGTGCCACAGATTGTGCCTTCCAGAGATTCTCCTTTCCAGGGTTTCTACTTCTGTAGTCCCTATTCAGACCGTTCCACTGAAACCAATAGAAATTATGGCAAAGGTCTACAAAATCAAATCCCCTATAAGATGTTAGTGGAGGTGGAGTCCTACTGTACATTTCTGTAAGACTGTTAGGTGATGGCTGAATGAGGGTATTGCCATTGGAGGTTTTCCAGCTGGGTTCTTTGCAGACCAGCTGTGCTGCAGCATGAGGAAAATGAGGCATTAACAAATCATCACACAATGAAGGAAATAAAAATACATTTCATTATGCACTGATATACTTTATTCAGGGCAGACGTGCAGTTTGCATAGCTTAAAAACATGTGACCAATACTTGCAAAACACTCCATTTTTACTCTTCCAATACTTTTACCATTTGAATCAAAATGATGGATATAAAATGAGATACAAAGTAAGAATCTGAAAGCTCTCACTCATGTGTCACCTTCCAGCTGTTATGGCAGCCTAGGCTGTTCTGGCCTTGGGTGCCTGAGCATAGCTCCATTCCTTCCTGAAGAAATCTGTAATGGAAGCTATTGCATTTTAATCCACAGACAATATTACAGCTCAGGCAGCGTCTCTAAAGGGGGACCTGGAGGCACTTACAGGTGAACTGAGACAACCCTGAACATTTCAGTGCTACAGGATTTAGCATGAAGGTTGCTCAAACCTTCTTTCCCTCGGTTTAAACTTCAGAATAGCACTTGGAAATAAATGCTGCCATTCCATTTCTCTGTGTCAGTGATGGCACCCACCTTGCCTAACAGGACAAACCCCAACATTACAGCCATTGACTGCATCAACTGGGTTTCAGTTTAAAAGTACCTTGGAGAACACCAAGTCTTTATTTTCTTCCATTTGTCATTAGGTAGGAAAGGAATAAACCATATTTAGTAAGCATTGTCAACTGAAAGGTGACCTGTTCTTGCATCTGACCTTTTAGCTCAGCTTCATGGGTGGGTTTGGCTCAAAGCATTCATTATGTCTGGGTTGCCAAATTCAAAGAAACAGGTGGAGTTAGACTATAAGATGTTTATTCATGTTGTGCTGGAATTCGTTTGCTCTTGCCCAAGGCTCTACTTTGGAGGCCTTCAAAGTTTAAACTGCTTCATTCTTGCATGAAACATTTTGTTCTTACTGTTTCTCTCCTGTCAGTGGGAATTAGCAGAACCTGAAATTTTTACCCTGTCTGAATGCAGAGCTGAAAGTAGTTCCATGTTTTGTGATGCTGAAAGCATCACTATCTGCTAGTATTGCGTGAAAGATGGGGAAAAATGAGGAAAACACCAGCACCCTTAGCAGAGGCTCCTTGTTGAGCCCACTCCCACGAGGAGAAGGCTTTAGCTGGTGGATCCAACCAGAGGGGCAGGGTGTAAATGACCACAGTGACGAAACAGTATTGGTGCGACCATCCAATGGATTTAAAAGGCATACAGGAAGGAAACTAGGAAAACCAGGGACAGATGCTTTCCCTTTGGGTTTTTTGTGTGTGTGTAATAACAAGTTATGTTTATATTAGAGGGAAGTGCGTTCTATGGTATGGTCCACAGTCTGTGTCCCCTGGCTGTCTCTGCATGGGGACCTCCCAGACCACCTTGTCACTCCCTTCTGGCCTGTGCTCTAGACTTCAGTTCTCTTGGAAACCAAACACACGTTTACACTGTTACTAAATGGAACAAATATTTTAATTATTTTCTAAGGGATAATGAACCATATATTTTCATTTTATTGTTGGAAGAGGTATTAGGTAGTGTATTTTTGTATTATACATACATCTACAGCAAACCTTATTTTCTAGGTTTTTATCATTATGTTAAAAAGCAGTCTAAGATGAAGATGTCCATGCCTCTGAAATTTAATTCCAAACATTTCCTCTCTAAACCAAAATCTTTTAATTCTTCATTGTGATAAATCCCACTTCTGTTCAATTACTGTGTTTGCATACACATTTTTTACACATTAATCCAAATGCTGAAGGAATGATATTCCCAGTGTAGTGCCCAAAATAAAATAAATAATACATAATTTATAATCTGGCATACTTATAATTTAAAATAACGGAATCACACATCATTAAAACAGCATTTTACTCAGTTTTTATGCAATTAAAAAAATTCTCTTTTCTCACCCTAGATTTGGGCAATGGTCAGGGATCACTTGGTGATTTGGAAGAGGTTGCCTACCAACTTCTCAGCTGAAACTTGAAGCATTTTCAAGAATGTCACAGGAAATTTTAAATGACACAGCAGAAAAGTATTAGATTCTGATGCTACCAAAGAAAGCGTAAGTATAATCAGGACAATTGGAGTGATGCCTGAACATAGTACTGAACCTGTAGCACTCAAAGTAGACAGGGAACTAAACACTGGGAAATGTTTTGGACAACACAACACAGAATGCTGTTTGTGTCTTCTGTTGTAGCCAATTTTATATGCTTGATACCAGTTTACTGTGATTCACTGAGAGCTGATGACTGGAAGGCTCTGAGCACAATATTCTGTTACTCCTCCCTTCCTCTAAAGTTTAAACAATCTGCTGTACATTAAAAAAAACCAAAAACCCCCAACCCACAATTTTCTCTCTTAAAAAGAAATCTCAAAAGCTAAGTAAGTTTCATAGGTGATTCCCTCCCCCTTTAATAAATACATAGGATTATGACTGATTTATACTATAAATCAGGTGTGGTGCCGATGTGGGAAGACTCCCAAATCTTTGTTCTTCTGCCTTATCAGGCTCTTGGACAGTGTCATCATTGATTTTAACTCCAAAACTGAAAGTACCCTAGCAAAGTACTGGAGTAGAAGTTTGCTTGGCTAGTGCATGCCCTGTAAGACCATTCTTGTTACCTAACCTTAACTCTCATTCACCCCTTTGAAAGACAGCAGGCCAGCAGTGATGCAGGCTCTACAGAAACTTCCCTGGAAAATTTGGTCTGGAGCCCCATGACAGCAAGAATCACTACAAGATCATCTTGGCTACAACTGGCAGTGTGAAAGACTTGACTCAGGCTACAAGCAAAAGGAAACAAGCACCAGTATTTTCTTCCTAGGTAGCCATAGTTAAAACCTGCTGTTTCCCTTCACTTGCTGCTTTCAACCAGCAGTTTTTTTACTGTAGTAATAATAATAATAATAACAACCTTATCTCGTGGCTTTACAGTAGCAAATGGGTGCCACTGATTCTTTGCATTTGCAAATAAGCAGAGAAGTTGTGACCCTTCTTTCTACCACAAATCTTTCCTAAGGAGTGGTTCTTAAATGTATTGAAACAAAACAAAAATGTTTTTTAATATTTTAATATTTCAGTCTCATTCTCCCAATCAAATTAGACAGTGGACTAAGTATTTAAGGAAAGGCATGCCAAATGCTGAGGACTCTTAATATTCCAACTCAATTAGTGCCTAACTAAGTGCTAATTTATGCTCTGTGTAATCTCACAGAGGGTAGAAATTTGGCTCAGGCTAGTTGGAAAACAAATTTTTTGCTGTTATATGTGGAAACATCTACTACTTTTATACATACAAAACCTACTTTGTTTGATATGAGTCGAGTGCACTGTAAAACAAGGCTAAACTCTTATCCTGGTTTGGCTGGCTTCCTCTTACAGGTTCAAGTCTCACAAACATTCTCAGAAGTCACAGGAATATGCTGAAGACAAGCTGTCTGGAAGCCAATTTTCCATGTTTCCTTCAAAGGGCAAATTTATTGTCTTCTGCAATAGCAGAGTTGAGAATCTATTGGTGCTCACAGTCTCTTTATTCCCTGCTTCACAAAATAAATAGAAATTTTAGATAGAGCTGAATAAATCAGGAGCCAGGCTTTCAAATGAGAGACCTTCCTAACTTCCCTGCATGCTATAGCAAACACAAACATTTCTTTTGTTCATGCAGGAAATGCATCTTAAATCCCAAGCAGAAGTAATGTTAAATTTTGGAGAGTTGACCTCCACAGAGACCTGTCAGTCATCTCTGACGTAGCCCATGGGAACGTTCAAATTGCCACACCTGATTTGCCTTCTTGTTACAGGCATACAAAAACAAGTCCTTCTCATCTTCACTCTTTGCTGCCTCTATGCATTTGCCAGAAAGGACATGGACAATCATTCCATTCTACAAGATGAGAGAAGAAGAGAAAAAAAGAACAATTAAAAAGAAGGGATTTCCAGTAAAATCTAGAAAATTTCTATGTCCAGTAGGTCACCAGTAAGGACTTGATCAATTTTTTTTGGGTATTACTCCAAACACAATGAGTAGGTTTAGCTTTGTGCTCAGAGGATGGTGAATATTCATAGTTCCTTTTGAAACTGACAGGAGTGGTAGGTGCAGATTTCTTTTCCACCACTATTTGTTTTCTGTGGCTACAGGTTGTCATCAGTATCAGCCTCAGTACTACTGGCCAAAAAATTCAAAAGGACCAGTGCTTCCCTTGGGAATCAAACCAAATTACAGTAGGAACTGTACCAGAGGCTTGCTACATCCCTACAACTGCAGTAAATGCTATTTTCTGGCTGTCCCAGAGCATGAGGTTTTTCAGTCTTGCAGAGGAGTTCCTGCCTGCTCTGCTGACTGAAGTCCACTGAATAACACTGAATTCCTCTAATAGGAAGTTTGCTCTTCTCTTACAATGCAAGAGGAAATTTAATGTTTCCCATTAAGAGCTCCTCCCAAAGGGGTCTCATTTGGGAGAATTCAGGATTCCCAAACCCTTCCTCTAGCTAAAAGAAGTGGGTAAAGATTTGCCCTGCTCTTATTTTCACAACCACTGATTCTGATTCTATTCCTATAAGGCCAGAAAGACAAACAGTGAAAAGAAGGACATAGGATTTCTGTACTTCATATTTCCAAACCAAATGTATTTCACATAGATAATGTAAATGGGCAAGAAGCATCTTAAGTTTTATGTCTGAAAATGGTACAGAAGTGAAACTTGCCCTTCAAATACCTCATCCCTTCCCCACACATGAATCCTGTAAATCACTGAGTGATCCCACAGTCACCACCAGTTGCCTTTCCCTTACAGCAGAGACACTACTGACCTCCTGGACATCCCAGTGCTGGTGGCTGTTGTCTGTCTCCTTTGTACAGTTTTGAGGGATAACCTTCCCGTGTCTGACATCAAAGCACAACAGCGGAGCAGAACCAAGCCGGATTTCCCTCATGCTGTTATATTCAAAGTGCTGGAAAAGGGAGGGTTTGTTTGAACAACGATGGACGGACATCCCAATCCATTTCTAAACGCTAATTCTAAAAGCAATATCCTGTACGTGTTTGTTAAGATGCAACCCAAGCAATGAGTGACAGAGAACCAACAGCCTTGACCCTTCAAAGCAATCCCCCCTGCAAGCTAATTCTGGCATAACTATTTACTTAAGAAAAGGCTTTGTGAACTGAAATTCTGTATAAAGTAAACTCAACCTATAATAAAATTTTCTAGTTTCATAAACATTTGAACAGAAGGGTGTTTCTGACAGTGTCCTCACACACTGCCGTTAGAAACGGGCCTGCAGCTCACCCTTAGCTCAGCATGACCAGGAAAACTTGCCTGGGACTCAAAGTAAATATCTGCAGACTGTATTGATTTGGCTTCTCTTAAAGCATGAACTTTCTAGACTAAAGTCAGCTTGGAAGTCTATATGAATTTCCCTCCAGCCTTAGACTGCAGTTTAGACACTAATCTTCAGGTTTAGTCACTAGTGGGGGAAACCCATCCCCATTATTCTGGAACTGTTGTGTATTTTTTTACTCACAGGTTTTCTGTTCCCCAGACATTACCAAATATACTGAACAAATAAGCACTTAATAATGTCTGCTGGAGCAAAGCGTGGGTATCTGGCCTTGGTAACACAGGGAACATTGCCATTTTTCAAATGACTCAGCTGCAGAAGAGAGGGAATCATTGCCTTAGCACATGCCTAATTTTGAACACATCAGTTATTTCCACCAGTGTCAGCCCAGCCACTTACATGTTGGAGTGACTGTCTTCTCTATGGTTCCCTAGATTTGACACAATGCCTATATACTCTATACATTACCTGGGTGAGACTGTCACTGCAAGGGGAGAGTTTGATAGAACCCTCTGCAGTGGCTCTTCCAGGTCTGTAATCTGCACAGAAGCCAACACCAGTGTTGTAAAGCTGTAAGTAAAGATTTATACTGAAATAAATCACAGATACAAACAAAATGTCCTTCAACTAACATTTTTGTGACCATGTCCCTTCATGATACATGTTTTTGTTGATAATTCAGGCACTATTTTTTTTTATTTTCAGACTAGATCTTGCATATTGATCTTGCAGACTGATCTGGTAAAAAACGGCAGAATTTCACCAAAGGTCAGTGCTACCCAGAGAATTTTGCTTAAGTTAGAGATACCCACATCTGGTTTTAACTATTATGATCAAACTTTTTATGCTAGTGGAAAATTGCACATCAACTGGACACTGTAGTCAGAAAAAACCAAGATATTCCAGAAGCAAACAAATATGTGACAAGTCCTGTGATCCACTCTTAGTTCTTAGACTCTTCTCAAACAAACTTGGAAAATAAAGAGCAAACAAAATAGTAAAAGGATACAGTAAAATCTGGCTACAGATAGCAGAGTATGAATTAATTGGTAGATCTTGTTGTCTTTTGGGGGGAAACTCCCGTCCAGTAAGGCTTCTGGGAATAAATTCATGTTTAATGAATTATAATTATCAGCTATGTGTTTAAAAAAACCCAAACATTGAGAATAGTGCCTCCTGTACAGAGTCAGCCAAGGAGCTGCTATTGCTACCACTTCTGTCCTTGGGGGAAGTGCAGAACTGAAGAAATGCTTTTTTTCTGTTTGTGCACATGGATCAGCACAGAGGTATCACAGCTGCTGTTGCTGTTGCCATCTGCATGAGGCAATGCAGTTCTTTTCCTTTACTAATGTCACCTGAAGAACCTAAGGTTAGGATTCTCTGCTGTGACACTGCACTGAGTCAGACAATTTGGATTCAGTTCCTCGCTGGTTTTCAACATCTATGTGAGAATTTGGACCAGCTCGTTGTCTCTGTCCTTTTCTTTCTCCTCCCACCCTTGTTGCATTGTCTGTTTGGACAATAAGCATTTCAAAGGAGGAACAGCCTCTTACTCACTCTATGCTCATTGAGTGCACAGAAGTGACACTGGAGGCTTTGAGAAATTTAAAACATTCTTTTGATCATTCTTTATAGTATGTTTTCTCTTACCTTACCAGAGAATCTCGGTGTGCCTCCAGGTTGGGAGAGTTCAGGGTACACATTTGATACAAACCACTCAAAATTTCTACAGCCTAATCTCTTCTGTAGCTGAAGGCGCTCACTGCAGTCTGGCTTCTCTGCCTTTATGGAGAAAAAGAGAAAGCATAAGGGCAACGAGGTTACTGGTGTATTTGTGTTAGAGATCCTAGGAGTGAAAATGACTACGTAGGGATTATTTCTACCACCTTTTCTATCCTATATGTTACAGATATCGATATGTGTGTCATATGAGTATGCAAAGGAGAAGGTCCAACTGTAGCCTTTCTCAAACTTTATGCTAAAACAGCCACAGTCCAGCATTGTGTAAATATTTCAGAAACAGTAAATATTTCAAAAGAAGCATACATTGTGAAAATAAGTATTCCCTCTAAAAATTATATTGCAAAATAAGTCAGTCTTTGTCATACTTTTATTTTAAAACATCAGGACCAAGTTTCATACTTGTTGCACTGAAATTCAGTGGGATTGTATTGGATTGTCATTCAGTATAGAATTTGTCCTGCTGATTAAAACTCAATTTTCCTGACCTATAACAACCCAGATGACCCAGTTATTGTCAGTCTGCCATGATCAGAGGGCATAAGTTGTGACAGAATTTAACCCAAAATATAGTCTATCACCGTCTAACAGTTACTAAATCTAGTAAACAAATGTGTTTTGCCACTATAAATTTATAAAACCTTACCTATGATTTCTGTGTTTTCTTGAATTATAAACACACACAATATCAACTACCCTTCCTGGTGGCAACTCTGTTCTGAAAAAAGACAAATACCTTTAACCCTTGGTGCAGTTACAGGCATCTGCACTGCAAAGGACCAACAGTCTGAATATTTGAAGGTGTTTAGCACTAAAGATGGCTAACAGAGTTCTGAAACCTCTAAGCAGTTAAGTGTCTAATCCTTCAGTTTCAAACCCATACAAAACACTTCTAAATCTCTTGGTGCCCAAATATTAAAAACATCTCACAACCCTTAAGAGTCTTTTTCCTCTTTCTTGCCAGCAATAGGTCTCCCCCCTTAATGCTTCTATACCTTTTGAAAATACAGTTGGATGGGATTCCAGGAAACTGGTCTGGATTTCCATGTCAAAAATGAAAATTGGTAGCATAAGCAAAGAATTGCCTGTAAATAACTTTTTCTCAGACCAGTTATTTCTCTGCATCCATAGAAAGGACTTTGCAACATGGAAAACACTGACAAATGAGGGGCCTTGGAGATCAAGGGTGAGGTATCAGTTTCTGAAGGCAGGGATCCATTGTGCTATGTGGCACTGTTTGCCAGCCCCTGTACTGCCAACAGTTGCAATATGTTAAAGAGAACCGCATAGTGTAGTGTTAGTCTTAGATTCAATAAGCATAACAACAAAATTCAGCAATTCAGAACCACACAACCCTGTCCCCAAGAGGTATTCCTGGAAAAAGGAAAGAGAAAAGTAAAATGCTCCCCCTAAAAAAAGATGTTTCTCATGAGACCCTGCTTTAGCTGAAGAAGATCATGGCAGTAACTCTCATTTTGTCATATTAGTTACAGTTTGCATTTGATGCTGAATAAATGGTGTAAATAATGTAAAGAAAATCATTATTGCTGTAATTCAATCTGAAAGGAAACTGGTTGTAAATTAAATAAGCAAACCACACAAGAAAAGGAGCAAAAGAGATGGTGGCTGAAATCATAGAGAGCTGGGAAGATCCGTATTCATCTGCTTCATGCTCACACCATGGACATTCTGTGGAAGATGTGATTCAGAGCATAAACCAAGAACACTTAAAAAGGCACCTGAATGGGGATCACTGCTTGTTTTCTGCAGTGGGCAGCGTCAGTGGTCAAGGCTCACGGAGAATTTTGTAGTGGCCCACAGGCTGCTCTGCTCACTCAGTGCAATAAATCCCCGCAGGGCCCTTTGCAGCTGAGCTGCAATAATGTCATTGCTTGCTTGTGCCTTATGAATAACATCCCACTGCACTGACATGCTGAAAATATTGGCTGTGAAAGAAAGGAACAGAGACAAAGGGCTGTTTATGTTATCATATGCTGGATATAGAGATCACAAAGTGGATCATTTGAGGGAGCATCATTCTTAGAAGTATTAAAAGTAGTCTGGCTAAGATAAACTCAGGCAAAAGGTCATGCTGCTTACAGCTAGTAAAACTGTATCATTGGTGACTGTAGTTTTTAGTACAGAAAATTGCTTCTGAGCTGACAAGAAAAGCCTTCAGGAAATTATTAAATGATTTAAGGACCTAACTGCCCATTTTAAAAGACTTGGCCTAGTGTCCTCCTTACAGGTACATGGCTGTAACCCTTGTGGGTCAACTGATGAACTTGTGGTCAGTGGACTTCAGGCCTACAACACAGACAAGGAGGAAGGAGCTTTTAAAAAGATGTGAAAATAGAATAAAAAAGGAAATGCAATAGTTACAGATTATAGGATTAGCAGACTGAGTGGAGAGACAGATCCAATGAAGGAGTGTAAGGAGGTCAGACTAGGTGACAAGAGAGAAGTCCCACTGGCACACAGCTCTGTTCCTCTCCCCTCTATGAATGCAGCTCCTGCTGGATCTCATTTGCTTAGGCGATGGGCAGTCCTGCAATCAATGAGGCATGCAGCACTGTCTGGGTATTAGACAAAACAACCAGAGGTGAGGTGTTTCTGGACCTGGTGGTGATCACGAGTGCGGATGAGCTGATTAGAGCCATTACAATTGGTGGGAGCCTAGGCTGTAGCAACCATGCCCTTGTTGAGTTTGTGATCTCAAGGTTTGTGAGCCTAGTGAGGAGCAAAGTCAAGGCCCTGAACTTTTCACGAGTAGAACTCCAGCTGTTTAAGGAGCTGCTGAAAGAGATTGCCTGGGAAATTTTCTTTAAGGACAGAGGGGCTGACTGAAGCTGGCAGCTCTTTAGGGCAGTCTTTGCAGGCAGTCAGGTTTCCCACTTCTCTTAAGTCCCTGATCCTCTGAGTGGGTGGGGAGGGCCAGTGAAGTCTCTTCCACTAGAAGCGAAGTGCAAATTTGGGATCATTTGATGAAGCTGAATAGAAGTGAGGGCTTTGGGGAGACCTTTGAGCAACCTTCCAGTACCTGAAGAGGGCTTATAAAAAGGAGCAGTGGTTTCATACTGAAAGAGAGCATGTTTAGATTAGATGTTGGGAAGAAATTCTTTACTGTGAGGTGATGAGGCCCTGGAACAGGTTGCCCAGAGAAGGTGTGGCTGCACCATCCCTGAAAGTGTTTAAGGCCAGGCTGGATGGGGTCATGAGCAACCTGATCTAGTGGGTGGCATCCTTGCCCATGGCAGAGGAGTTGGAACTAGGTGATCTTTAAGGTCCCTTCCAACCCAAACCACTCTGCAGAGGTGAAACTGAATGGGAAACTTTGCACAGCACCTACCCATTGTCAGCCTAAATGCTTTCAGTGAATTTTTCTCCTTAAAAGCATGGCTTTGTTAAGTAGACAGGAAGGTGAATGACACTTCCATCCAAAACTGCTCACAAGTTTGCCCACTGCCTTGTAGGAGAGGATATCATTACAAGAAAAGAATTCCTGAGAACTGCAGCAATATTAACAACTTAACTACACCAGCAACATTTACCACAGTTACATGACTCCAAATAAAAAAAACAACCACCAGTTTGTAATACAAGAGATATACTGTTCCTTGACTGACCCTAATCTGCAATGGATTGTTCAGTGGCTTAAAAAACAGGCATGGCCATTCTGTAGTTGTTGTCTGTCTTGTGTGTGTAACCTTCAGGTGACTCCAGTGTGGCTGCATGCCAGGGCTACACCACACACCTGGCTGCAAGCCTGTCTAATCCAATTTCCTGGAGCCTGGCCTGCTGTCTGTGTGATGCTTCTGATGAAAAAGTAACTTGTGGCATGTTGAGATCTGACTTTCTCAGATCAATTGCTTCTGGATATTTGTCAATTTAGGAAAAACCCCACTTTTTTTGTCACTAGACCACTCATATATCTTCCCTTCCAGTAGGATTGACACCACAGTTTGCCATGTCTGTGAATAACACTGAATATCCTCAGGAACCATGCAAGGAAAACCTTCAGAAACAAAGAATGAATCCTCTAGGAGGGTCCTTTGAGCACACAGCAGTATTAGCTTCCACTGCAGATGCGCTGCAACCTCCGTGTACTACTGGTGCAAAAATAAACCACAGTTTGTTGAGCAAGCTAATGAATGGGTCATTTGAAGAAGAGGTCAGACTGAATAAGCACGAGGATGAACATAGGCACAAGTTTATCTCTTCCCTTGCTGATCTGTCAGCTATTCCACTGGAAGGTTTAATCAAAAGTCTACCCCCAGCACCATGCATGTTGAATGTTTGACTACACACAGACACCTGCATCCCTATTCCACCCTCTTCACCCGCCTCAACTCTTATGCCTTCCCTCAGAAACAGACTGCTACAGATGTCTTTACCTTGCTAATTAAGAAAGCCACTGTGTCGTGCTTGTAGAAGTTCTCTTTAAACGGGCCCAGCCAGGTCTCTGCTATTCGGATTTTGTTCCTCACAATGGCCTCTTCATAGGAGAAAGCATGGGGAAAGTGACCTCGATAGACATGCCCAACTCGGGAGCATGGAATAACTTCTACAGAGCCACCACAGAGCCAGGTCTGGAACACAGGTGAAAACACAAAAAGAGATTACCTTATTGAGATGACCTTTATTACAAAAGGAGAAGCTCCTTTACTGTAGACTCTGCCTCAGGAAATCCTAAGCTGCACATTGCTGAAAACAGCAAGAGCATTATTATATGCTCCTTTATACACTGTTCCCCACAGATACAGAGAACACAGAGAAGATACTGGGCATTCAGACCTCTGATTTGACCCAGCATGGTTATTTACATGCTTTTATGTTTTTCTGTGCACAAACACTGCAGTGTAGTGGAGAGACCCGCGGGCACACCTTCTTTTGTCTGGGACATTAAAGACACTATATACCCTTTGTGCCAGCAATTTTCATTGCTTTTTAATATCAGTTACTCTTTGTATTCAGCAAAAATCAATGCTAAGGACTTAATATAAATAATTTGTTATTAAAACTACAGGTTGGCAAAGAAATAAAGCTACTCTCCCTTTGCTGTATGTTACATGCCAAAATAGAAGAGGCAGCTTTCAGAGGGTGCCAAAAACAGTGACTCGGTCCTCGGGCAGATATGATAGCCAACAAAACTTCCTTTTCCTGACATAATGCTCCTAAATCAGAGCAGCTGCATGTTTTTGTCCTGGCAGGCTGTAGAACATGGGGATAGATTTCTGCAAGGAAGGTTGTAATCTCCATATCCCATTGTTCTGCATTTACTTTATAAATATCTTCTTGCCTTTTAATGCAAGTTCTTTAAAAGCCCAATAGTTACCACAACTTGATGTTTTAATTAAGATTCTTACCCTTATAGACAGCTCCAGATTTTCTGCTCCCCACAGGGTCATGTCAGAATCATAAGCTCCAGTATTTTGGAAGTAATGTCGATCCATGGCCACCACTGCTCCAGCTACCACAGGACTCCTGTGTAGAAAGCAGTTTGAAAATGAACACCTTGACCTTCAGATAAGAAATTATGTGAAGAGTGAAAATCCCACCACTTCCATAGAGACAGTGTTACAAAATGATTCAATACAGCTCCATTTAAGCTTGAATGAATTGATTACCTAACCAAAAGAAAGTACAACTGGACTCTTATTCTAGGATATGCCTGGGGAGGGGAGTCAAGAGCTGAATTATCAAACAAGATGCAGAACAGTGGGAAATGTTGAATACATGTACATCCAAATAAGAGATAAACAGAACATGATTAAGACATCTCTTTTAATTCTTTACTACCCATTTTTGCTTTCCCTACAAACCTCCACACCTTTTCTGGTCAGGCTGTACACTACTTGTGTCAATGTGTGGAAAACATTCATCATGTTGAAAGCATGACTGCAATCTAGTTTAGAAGAATTACTAAGGGCCAAAACAAACAGTGTAAACCAAAAACCTATCCCTTCAAAAATATTGACCAAGCATATGCAAGTAAGCACATCTCTCTCCTGTTAGCTGGAAGATGACCCAAACTGTACAGTTTTGCTGCTGAGCTGAGCAGAGGCATATTGTCTGAGGGACTGTTACCTGATAGGGCTGATGGGAGACTGTCGTACCTTCTCTTCATGCTCTGGCACTGGTTCCCAATGAAAATCTAGTTTCCAATCAAAACCACCTCGATGCAGGCCCACAGAGTGATAGTACTGAAAAGTCTTCCAGTCTATGACATCTATGACTGGGGAGACTACACTGTTTCTGAAAAAGACAATACCATTTAATTAGTGAACCAAAGCACAAATTAAGTTCACAACTCTGTTAGCAAGCATTAGTTCTCCTCTTTGACACTGTCAAGCACAAGCACTCCTCAAAGTGCTGAGTGCCTTTATTTTTCCTGATAATAGAAGCTCAGGTGCTCAATGCATGGGAGTACTGAGTATGCAGTGAGGAATCTAAGGATCAATAATTTATTGATACCCTGTACCTTGCATTGTCACTTAAAGCTCTTCAGGATTTTGCTATGACTTAACTATCAAAATTCTTATAAAGCCATTTCACACAGAGACCCTGGTCTCTGATATTGCAGGCTCTGCATGAATGCAAAGTTTGTAGCCTCACACACTTTACCATCCTTTGATTTTCCTATAGATGATCCACACACTTTACACACACTCCACACATAAACTGAAGTTTGTCACTTTACGTCAATGGAGAGTGCAACTCGTCCTTAATTTCTTCTGGTTGTTTTGCAAAAACATCTACTACGGCGTTCATAAATCAGCTGCTGTTTGTATTTTATCACAAGCTTAAAATGCTCTTCCAAATGCACTGTCACAGTGTGGAATCTACTTTTAAGAGCTAGAATAAAGCCATTACACTGTAAGTGGCAATCCTTCAACTCATTTCTAGCTTGAGTTAAATCTGGATTAGTCTGAGAAGAGGTATTAGATATTTCCCCATGGCAAACAAGGCACATCCTTTTGGAATTAAGTGGTAGGTCAGAAGAACCTTCAGTGTTCCTTATTTCCAGGTCAATGGCATATCACATTTGGAAATTTTCAGAGTATAAAGGCAATGGTAGTAGGAACTGCAGGAAAAATGTGTTGAATGATTATCTATTTCCTCTCTGTTATGGTCTCGGTGCTAGGGCTTGTCTGTAAACAGAAGTTCCTCTGGAGAAAAACCAGTAACATTTTAGATGGATTAAAGTACACTGGAAAAAAATTACTCTTGTTCCACAGTAGGAATACCCATATAGGAAATTATTCTGGAGTAGTTATTTCCCTAGAAAATATCTTCTGTTAGTGAGAGAGAGAGAGAGCGAGCAATGAAATGGTCCATTTTTGGGCAAAAAGTAGATGTTTTTATCTCCACTTTTAAAGATTTATATGTTGGTCAGAAGTCACATGACAGAAATTTGCTTAAAACACAATACTGCCAATGAAGAAAGGACATATCAGAAGTCTCCAGTTCAGTGAGGCATTGGCGCTTTTCCATGGCAGAGACCAGAACCAACTGAGGACGAGGGTAGCTCTGGGTGATGTTAATGTAGTCTTAAGATATCATTTCTGCCTCTACAACCACTAGAGTAATGATTTTTCAGTATCAGAGTGGGAGGAAACTCCAAACTTTGTTTTATCACAGTTGATATATCCTGTAGAGAATTTTAGAAGCCCATGGAGAAACAGAAATAACTGATTATCAGTGAATTTACAAAGACAAACTATGAAGGGGATTGCTTTAAAATGACTCAGTTATTCCTTTGTTTCCTAATAAGAAGAGTTTCCTATGATGAGCTGAAGGCAGGAAGATTTAAAACAGAAAAGTGATTATATTTCTCCATTCAGGTGTAAAACCATCCTTTGTAACATGCAGTAATAGGCACTCATAGAAACAAGCACTTGGTTTTATAAATAGGTGAGGAAATTTCATGGTCACAGAAAGCATTGGTAGGCATGTACATTAAGGCAATGAGTTGCTGTCAACCCTCTGCAGGAATCAAGAAGAAACGGAAGAAATTATACTTTCTACTGAAAGCTTTACTCACTAACAGCATGGAAAGGAAACTGCTTCTAAAAGTTACTGAAAGGTAGTGTCCTGATGGACTCACACAAACATGGTGCTACAAATTAAATGGATTTTATATGACTAAACTTCAAAAATTAAAATTGTGATCTCCACAACCTTCTGCATTCTCCCATGGCATTTTCCCATTCTACCACTGTCTGGTTAAGAGTGCAGCTGCAGTTGTACACTTCCCACCTTGGTCTGGTGCTACTTGCTGAAACCCACACTATATTGCTGCTGGTTTATCCACTCTCATCCAGACAGGACTGAGGAACTAATGACCCCAGGGTACTTTATTTTACTATTTCAGAGTCAGGAGGGAGTATTTGAGTGGAAGCCAGAGGCAGTGTAGACTAAACCATTCAAAAGACCTTGACCATGAAGATTAGACCACATGGATTGAACTGATCCCAGACAGTTCAGACAGAGACAATGCAGATACTTAGATATGCTCAGATATATTCTGGATCAGATGACTCAAACATTTCAGACTATCCTACATTTTCATATTATTTCAGTCCTTTAAAACCTGTCCTTTTTGGATCCACCTTGAATTTGTTGCCACTATAAAATTCCAAACTCCAATGATGCTTCTGGCATCAGTGCAATTGTTCACAAGGGTAAGTGCCACAGTAGTAGTTCTTGTAGCTGGGCATTGATCCTTCAATGCTGTTCAAGAAAAATACCTGTAATGATGTAACAGATTCTGATGGTTTGGAGACTGAGCAATTATCCAAAGTATGTAAAGTATGATGTAGAAAATTACAGTGCTTAAGACAGCTGAAAACAACTCACCAGATAGGTCACCTTCTACATGCTACCCTACTAATCAAGTAACTCCTTCAGAATGCCAAGATTAACGTTTTTCAAGACTACGTTTGTAAGAGTAACTCTAGATCTTCACTTAGTATAAACTGGTGTTGCTCTTCTGAAACCAATAGAAATACACCTTCTTAAAACTAAAAATTGGGAGGATCTTTCTGATCTGAAATAGAGGAATCCAGAAATCTTATCTTGTGTGAAAACTGGTTCATGTCTAATTTTAATCTTAATCAAGCAATGCTTTACCTATTTTTTGGCTGGTATTAATGCTTTAAAAAAAATAAGATATCTGTCCTCTGCATATTTAGTGATGGTTTGATATTTGTGTGGTTCTAAATGCAAATTTGCAGCAGAAGGTAATTGAAAGTTGGATGATATGCTTAGCTATTCTTCTTGTTTTTAACTGGGTAACTGGCAGACAGTCAGCAGCTTCTCGGCACTTTGAAATGAAACACTGGCAAACTACTGCTAATTTTACTCTGTGGAATCCAAGGAAAGGGAAAAACAGGAAATTCAAATACAACTAGCAGCAAGGCTTTGAACCATTTGACGAATTTGAGAATATTTCAAATGCTTGGAACACACATGAACTACAAAAGGTCAAAATTCCATGAAAAAGCAACCCAAACAAGAACAATTTCCTGGTTTGGGATTTCTTAATCAAATACAATTGGGAACAAAATGTGTTCCCATGACCCTTTACAGTCACCATGGACATTATGTTCTTTTCTATTTTTAGATTAAGTAACGTGAGGAAAGGAAGATTTGATTAACACGTGGTTTGAAGTTTTAGATACACTTTCTTTGAAAGTGTTTTTTATTGACTTATATGTTCTTTGTATTTGGTGTTTCTGGGAAGGGAACAGATTTTAATCCATTTAAATCCTGCCCTAAATAAGGAGGAACAAAAAATACCTCAAAGCAAAGAGGAAAATCATTACTTTTCCTCAACCAGTTTCAGAGTGGATTACTCCCTGCAAAAATTAGATATCTAGGAAATCTAGGCAGTCCAAGTTCTCTGTCTCTGCACATAGTTTAAACTTCAGTGAGTAACTGAGGACCCAAGCTGGTTTCACAAAACACTGCATTTTCACTGAAAACACCTTCCTGGCTAAATGAAGTCTTTGCAATGTAAAACAGTTGAAACTA
Organism: Sakesphorus luctuosus; assembly: GCA_013396695.1. Lineage (NCBI taxonomy): Eukaryota > Metazoa > Chordata > Aves > Passeriformes > Thamnophilidae > Sakesphorus > Sakesphorus luctuosus. The sequence continues at coordinate 576,528 of VWZD01009955.1, forward strand.
AATAAAGTTAATAAAAAGATAAAATATTATGATCAAGAATGGCAAAGCTATTAAAGGATTACTTAAATATTGCCTTACAGACCAACTCCAGACTAACTTAGGGCAGTCTCCTTGAATGGATGGACTATTCATATGCTCAGCACTAAACAAATCTCTGCTAGGTAGAGTGCTAAAGGAATGCTTTATTAAAAAACTTGTATGTGGGGGAACAAAATCTGTAGGGGCAACCAACACCTTTTTACACTATGCCATGAATCGTGCCTAAATCCTCATTGTGTTTGGCAGTAATATTTGCTTTGGTTTTAGATTCTGATGTTCAGTTTCTTTACCTCAACTTCTTTAAAATAGGTCACCTTCTGATCCTGATTAACTGTGAAAGATTGTAAAGAGATAGCATATCTTCCCATAACATACCATGGAAATGCAGAACGTTTACTGAATTTGAAATGAGTGTTATTGACAAAGGGAGGATATAAAAAGGATCAAGCAAACACAGAAATGCCAGAATACAGGCTGTTATATGTGAAGGATATGGAAGGCTTTCCAAACATGGAGAGTAGCATGGAATTGCATGCTCAGATGCTGGGTTGTGTGAGCTCTGAATGGGTAACATCATGCTTGCCTGTGAGAAGTTGGAAAACAGATGGTTTATGTACTTGGTAGCTCAAAAAGCTGGGATATGGGTCACTGAAAAGTGGAGAGTCAGATGAAAAGAAATAAAGGAGCTGTTCATCATTGGTGCAAAATAAATATTCTTTACTGTGTTACTATAAAATCAGTACTACACAGAAATTTTCTGGACAGCAGAACTGTTTTCTAGTCTTGTACCTGCAAGCTGAGGCTCCCATTTACTCCTGAATGGGAGCACACAGAAATACCTTTCCACTGCTATGCTAATTTCTAATTTTCTTTATCGGCATTTTTGTTAAAGGTTAGTGACCTAAAATCACTGTACTAAGTAGAGCACTTTGAATTTTAGAAACTAGATAGGCTTTTTTAAATAATGTAACAGACTTCTGTTTTCAAATGTAATATTTGAGCTGTGTTATAGGCAGTGTCCCAGCACAGAGGAAACCAGCTCTTACAACAAGGAGCAGGGGAAAGGTCCTCAGGGCCAGCTACCCCTTTGCAAGACACACCTCTGCCACGGTTATGGTGCCCAGACCTTTCTCAGAGGTGGAATTCCCTGTCAAGGACATCACCAAGATTCATTTTGCTTTCATGCAGTATTGTCAGGAAACACTCTTTGGATCTTTTTTAAATCATTCTGCTCCAGCATGATGGCCACTGGTTTTAGATTAAAGGAACAACATTTTCAAGGTTTCATGGTACTGTTCATTATATGCTCCCTTTGCCTTTCACTGCCCTTGGCCAGAATACAAAATAGCAGCTGTCTTCTGCAGCCTCCTGGAAAAGGCAAACCCTTCAAAAGATTACTGTAATAATGGCACAGCTGCATTGCTATACACCATGCTACTCACCTGGAATTAGCCTGGAACACAAACAGTTGTCAAATGAAGTGATCTGTGGGGCATATGGTCTAGTTTTCTAATATTGCCCAGGTACCTATGATATTTATCCTTGAATAAAAAAAATGTCAAGGAATGCTTTACAAAATGTTGAATCATTCTCTAGGCAATATAGTAAGCTGATGCACAGCTTCACAGTCAATTTGTTAGGTATGGGTCACAGACCTACTCCCAATGAGGGTGTCCATAAATGCGATCCAATGCAAGCCAATGATTTTAGAAAGACTTAATACTTTGGGGGAAAAATAAATTTGATTGGGTTAGTGAATAAAACCATCATGAAGGAGATGAAATATCATCACTGAGAGCCAGTCAAATATCTGTCAAATATTTCCATACCTGTAAAACTGGACTAATTTTTCTTGTAGTTGTCCTATCTGTCATTATCAGAGGTCACTAAAGACTGGGGGTAAATCTCTTGTTATAAGTATGTTCAACTCACAGTGAGATCTCAGTTTGGGCAAAGATCTCTCAGCATCATTCTAAGACAGGTCACAATAATAGTTGTAGGTCTAGAGTCTAGAAAATTAGGCTTAATGACAATTTTCAAAGTAAAAACCTCCATTCAGCTCCTTTAAGCTCCTGGAAAGGTTTGAGCTTTGGAAAGTCTGCTTCTTTCCTTGCCTAACAACTCACTCACTCTAGATGCTTCAGTAATTCTCCATCTTGTCTCTCTAGCAAAAGTGCGTGAGTTACAGATTGACTGGAACATTAAGAAGAGGAAAGATGGATAATTCAGCAGTCACTGTAAGCTTTTTTCACTGTACTTTCCTAATTTGGGTAGTCTCAGGGAATGCACATTTTTCAATTTAACAGCTCCTCAACTACTAAATGAAGCCAAGTTGACTATGCTAATGCATTACATTTCCGTGGTGATCTCCATGCAAGCATTGCAAGCAATTTACAAAAAATCATGAATTAACTTCCTTATCAGGTCAGTGTTATTATCACCATTCTTCAGCTGGAGAAAGAGGGACAGCAAAGGAAAATGATTGCCAGATGCCTTAGAGCTTGTCTTCCCTGTGCAATGGAGAATGTCACAGGTTCTCCACACCAGCAGTGACAAAGCTGCCGGGTCAGACACAGTGACTGACATGGCATACAGAAACAGATGACTTAGCCAATACTATTATATATACTCTTCCACCTTTGCTTCATTAATCCAATTAGACATTAGCTAACTCGGTGTTAAATTCTGCTCTCCTGGAGCAGTGAATGATCACACAGGCTGCATAGAGGAAGGGAATTCCTTTTTTCACTACCTGATGACAGCGCTACAGAATCTCAGAATGATATTAGACTTGGTGGCTTTGCATTCCCTCAGCAGGGGTAGTGTTTGACCGTGAATTTTTGACACTTGTGGTGGGATCCTAACTTTTCTCTTGCAGTTGTAATTCTCCCTTCACTATAGCTCTCCTTTGAGACTTTTGTAACTCTTAATTTCAGCAATATACCCTTGAATAAGGGCTGGCCAACACAGAGGAGTTTTGCATGAACATGAAAAATAGACTATAGCTCAAGGCAGAAGAGTAATGAAGTATATTCATAATAAACCATCTAATTAGTCAGCAAACAAAAAATAATCTGCTTTCCCAAGGAGTAACCTTTTTGGACAGAATATTCCTGACATCCTAGGGCAGCATTACTCTTGTTTTCAGTATTTTTAATGTTTTCATTCAAATGATATAATAATTTCTAAAAACTCACATTAATTCTCTTACAAACAAACATAATGATCCATAAAGCCTCTTGTTCCAGTGCCTGGGAATGGCCTTTGAAGGTCTTTAGTGTGACTCTTTAATAGTCTGGTAAGTGTTTTAAAGACCTTTTTTTATTTTACCCCCTCTAGCAAGTAATTTTTTCCTAAGTGGCTTATGAGTAATGATGGACAAGTTAATGTACAAATTTTTCTTTCAGAAAAGTCCCTTTAATATAGGATTTACTGATATGTAATTCTAGAAACATTTGCATTGGTTTTAATATCTTTTAAGGACTTGTGGACTGCATAGATGAGCTTAGTTGTACATTAGAGAGCAGGCCCAAGCACCACCCTAAACATGAAAGACCCAGAAATATGAATCTCTTAATTTACTCTGTCAATTTGGTGTTAGTGAAAGTACCTGCAATTAGCTGGAACTGTCTAGGCTGCCCAGGAAGTTTGGTTTTTTTCCATGGAAGGGAAATGGTACAGCTGATATTGGTATGTAGCCAAACTGGCTCAAGAGGACAAAGAATTTTCTTGGCTTCATCACTGAAACAACTGAAAATTAAAAATAATGGAGTTTTGCAGTAGTTTCTCTGGTGGATGTTCGCCCATTTGCAAACAAGTTGAGACTGCAACCTTTTAAATTCAGACCACCAGAAAGCCTCCTTACAGCTTTAAGTGGATCCAAAAGCTGGAATTTCCCACATATCACAGGGGCTGCATGTGGTGATAATGTAGAAAATAAAAGCAGTGGGACCAGAAGCAAGAAGGTGACCAAAGGAAGATAAAAAAGCTAGCCAACACTTTCCAAGTACATTCCTTTCAGCAGAAATGAGCATATCCAGGGCACTCAGAGATCACAGGGGTATTTACCGGTTGCTGGCCAGCCTGGCAAGGAGGGGCTCCAGCCAGCCCTTCTGGCACTCGCAGTGTGAGTCCATGAAGATGAGCACGTCGCCGGTTGCCCGGGCAGCTCCCAGCATGCGGCCTCGGATGACACCAAGTCTCTTGTTGCTCCGGATGAGCTTCACACCATCCAGCTTAGAGATGTATTCACTCAGAGCTGACTTCAGGGGCCCTGTCAAAAACAGAACAGTCACTGAAATGATTCAGCTTTGATTCAAACTGTTAAAGAAAAGCAATAGGTAGTAGGAGATGCTACTTCTTGCAGGTAAAATGTTTGGGGGCTATTTGTTTTAAATGGCCAAGTAGGCCACGTTCCAAATATTTCCTCAGCATAACGTGAAAAGGAAGTAGAGACTAATGGATGCTGAGATTCACTAAGTGTGAAGCTGTTCCTGCAGGAAAATTAATAGCCTACTCTCCTATTTTCAGCAAAATGTGAATGCTCTCACCATCTAAAAAAACACACAGAGCAGAGTGAGATACTACAGGTGTTTGGCTTTCCCAAGCACTTTGGATTACTTTAGCAATGTGAAGTTTTCCATTCTATGTTTCAGCCAAAATCCAAGTCTGGAAATTATGACAGATTTGGTCCAGTGGGAAAGCTGAGATTTGCACACTGAGATCTTATTGTAAAGTAAGGTAGTTCAGAGTGGTTGTAAATGATGGGGGGAAAAAGAAACATATTTCAAAGTTGAAAGGGTGCACTGAATTCTAGGGGTGGAAGAGTGAAATCTGGCAGCCAGGTCTGGGCTCTGCTTAACTCTCTTCCTGAGGGTCCTCATTGCCTTCTACTCCTCACGCACTTCTCGGAGTAGGACAATTTCTTCCCTGAAGCTTTGGGAAAAAGAGCTCACATACAGAGAAATGGGGGCTACCTTGCTGGCTGAGATCATCAACCAGGATAACATCCTTGAGGAAGGCCTTTGGGGCTGTGTCCATAATGCTGTGCACAGTTCTCAGCAGAGTAGACCAAGCTTCATCATGGAAACAGATGATGACACTAGCGGTAGGCAGGCTGGAGTCGTACTTCTGCTGTAAGCACCTGCATGGGATCAGATGAGGAAAACACTGGAAACACTGGTACAACTGGCTATTTTTTTCTCACAGCAAAGTTGTAAGGAACACAAACCTTTAGGGATGCTAAGCAGTTTAAGATCTCTGCTCATTTCTAAGAAAAGGAAGTATTAAGGTGTCCAAAACTGGAATATAAAGTGAAAATATAGGAATGACATTATAAAAATTAAAATACAAAAAGAGGAAAGTTTTGCTGTGTTCTGGGATAGTTTTTTTTTCTGCTCTGGCTGCCTCAAGAAACAGAGCTCAAACAGAAATGGTCCAGAGAGAAAAAAAAAACAAACAACAAAAAGACAATTAGAGCAGAGAGGGGAATAAAGCAAAACAGTCAGCCTCTGCCAATTTCCACATTTTCTCAAGTAAGAGAGAAAAGAGCAAACTGAAATACAGTACCTTTAAAACTAGCAAATAAAATAACTCATCTGATCAACAGAGCAATATACCTGTGGACTACCTGATCAAGATCCCAGTGAATGAACCCAAAATCTCAGTCCTCTACAGGAAAGAAATGGACCATGAATACATGGACCATGAATACAAATACAGAAATGTTTAAGAAAGTAAATGTATTTTTACTATAACTTTTGTAAAGGTTGGTTTTTCCAATGAAAATGAGTCACTGATGAGTGAGGCTGCCAACTGAGCAGATTCTCTCTATACCATTTTCTGCTATTACTTTACAGCTCCGGGTCCTTAAGCAACCTATCACAAGACACCTGGCTGCATGAGTCAGTGTATGGCATTCCTAGAGGTGCTCCAGAGTGCAGCTGGAGCCCATGGATCCTCAGTTTCCCAGAGGGCTAAGATTTCACCCATGACATTGAAACAACCTCCATAAAAATTACTATGAATTAGATGCTGCTTTGACAACTCAAGCATTTAAAAATTAAAACCACTTCCTATTCATCCTCACTGAAACTGCATAGGAAAACCATAAACCCTCATCAAACAGTGGCTGTTTCATAAATGTAAGCAAAGGATCTACAAATTGTGTTCATGACAGAAAGTGTTTTCTGATGTACCAATCTGAGTTCAGAGACACAGGACACACTATCCTGGCATGAGGATGCACATTTTGAAGAAAATGCCTTCAAATACCCATTGTAGAAAGGCGAAGACTGTGCCTATATATCTGCTCTGCTTATATTAGATCTGCTTTGCTTACAATAGAGAACACATTTTAAAATCTTTTCATTTCCTGAGTAACAATCATTCAGTGCCCTCACTCATTTAATCTTCTGCAGCACGAATTTCTTCAGGGCTTTACAGAATTGGCTGAATGTGGTCCGTTGTTATTTCAGCAGTTTTGTATTGCCAAGCAAATCACTACACAGGTTTCACAGTGGTTGTTAAACAATTAGCTACTCAGCAAAAGCTCGTATAAGGGATATAATTTTAATATTGCTGTGTTTCTTAGCATTTTACATAGTGCTTCCATTCATGGACTGATGTCCTATACTGCTAGACACTATCCAGACACAAAGCTGCTAATCATTTGAGAGAATCCATAGCCTGAATGACTTAATTACAAATGCACATAAATGGTTATTGTAGATATATTTATGGGAAAATAAATCTAAAATGAGCACAATTGTAATAATTTGTTAAAGTTTTTAATAGTTCACATTAATTTTTTTTGTATAAACAGGTAAATTTTCATGATGATATTTACACTGTAATAAATCTATTTTGTCCTTGTTTTGCTAATTTTCTTCAATCAATAATGTTGTTTCCTCACTATTTCATGTGGAATATTTATTTTTATTTTCAGCAGGACGGAGAAAAGAATATTCTTGTGACTCGGCAGTGAATATTTTCAAGCAGAAGAATCTAAAGGAAATTAAGAAAAGTGAAGATCTGATGCTGCCCTTTTACTATCAAGCAGCTTCTAACCAGAAATATTCTACAGATATTAGCATCTATATTTTGCACCATGATGCTACAATGCCTTTTTGCTAGTACTGTGGCTATAGCAAGAAAATAAGGCTGTTGTGAAATCTTAATTGGAAAAGAATTGAAAATAACTGTACTTGAATATATAACCTTGGTGGCAAGTGCTTAGTTGCCATGGAGATTGGCAAAGACTTGCAATATAGATATCTAAGCTCCAGAAAAATGCAAAAAGGTACTGGTGTACAGAAATACCTCCCCTGTAAATTGGAGCAGTTTCATAGACTGTCCATCAAAAATTGGCATTTCAAAAAATCAGGACTATGACTGATATGAGACATAGTGATTTAATCCAATTTGTGAAAACCAAGGAATTGTCACATGCAGCAATGAACAGAGAGCAATTCTGAAATGGCAAAGGCATAGACTCCCACTCACCTTCAGGAAAATTTCTCATTGAGATTCAGCTCCCAACAGCACTCTAGTGGGAGCTATACTTTTGTTATGAAACTTAAAACCTTTGTAGGTACCTCGTGAGTTTCTGTTGCCTGGATACCTATGACACTCAAGCCCAAAAGACTTTTTCTGGGGGCAGAACCCCCATCATAAAAGTCACAATGGGAGGCTTGTTTCAGGTGTCCTAGGAGGGTGTCAGTTGCAGCTGGACCAACTGATAGCAGCAAAAAGTATGAAGGGATGAAGGTACCTCAGAGCGTTTTCTGGTGTGAAGAATTTGTCATCCAATTTCAAGTGAAATGAGAGAGACAGTCCATGGTGCTAACTCACTGAAACATCTCTAACTGTTTGGCTTTGCTGTAACTAAATAATAACAGACATTATTATGAACAACACTATTCAAACAGAACAGAGACATAGACAATCTGATTCTGGTTCACTCTCATTTTATACTACTGTAAAACTGGACTGACATAGTTGTAAGCCAGGCCCCCAGACTAAACTACGCCAAAAAAAATACCATTGTGGTTTGTGTGCTGTGCCATAAAGGACAGGACTGGCTTAGAGATATACCTCTGCTGCAGGTTTATGGTCTGGATTCAGATCAGCCTCAGATGCTGAGATCTGAGGTTTCAGTCTGGGCTCTGTAAGCTGTGGTGTTGAGAGGTTGTAACTAGTCAGACAGCAAAATCCATCCAAGAGCTCAGAGACTATGGCCTAAATCTCACCGAGATTAGTATTACCTAAACCTATCTCTTGTTAGATGGCCCTTCAGCTGCCAAAGTAAAACTGTTTTTTTGGCTCACATCACAGGCAGTAAACCAGAGTCGTCATTCCTCCTTTGAACATTACATAGTTCAAAAGAGTTTCCAGTGGAGCACGCCAAAAAATAACAGAAATAATATCAGTGTCTCATTATTTAATGGAATTATCCAATTTAACACTGAACTTAATAGAAAACACTGCTTCATTTCTCTTTCTTTGAGACTGTACCCTTAAATTAGAGCTGCCAGCTGTCTTTAAACATGTGAAAATGAACACTAGAAAGCAAAATTATTCTGTATCTTACTTCAAATGTTTTCTATTGCATCTTTCCATTGTGTCCTGGAAGAAAGCTACAACAGCTTTCATTTCAGAAGGAAAGAAATAAAGATACCCATCAATATGCTTTCCCTCTCCCTTGGGCAGGGAAGCATATCACAAAATCAATTAGGTTGGAAAGGACCTCTGAGATCATCAAGTCCAAGCTTTGACTGATCACCATCTTGTCCATGAGACCGCGGCACTAAATGCCATGTCCAGGTTGTCCTTAAACACCTCCAAGGACAGTGACTCCACCACCTCCCTGGGCAGTTAATTCTAATGTCTAATCACCCTTTCTGTGAAGAAATTTCTACTAATGTCCAAACTAAACCTCCCCTGGGCAGCTTGATCATAGATACACTTCAGATACTTTTTAAGAACTGTGATGAGCTGCCCTTCCTGGGCTGGTGGGACAACTGACTCTCAAGTCTCCAGGCTTCAAATGTAACACGTGGGGCTTCAAACACAGCACTTGTTTCCAGTGACCTTACAAACCACTTATGGTGGTGCTGGCAGCTCTGGTCAGACACACCAATCTCCACCCTCCCCCTTCCCAGGAGTTTCCTTTCAAATATTTGTCACAGAATCACAGAATATTCTGAGTTGGAAGGGGCCCACAAGGATCACTGAGTCCAGCTCCTGGCCCTGCACAGAACCATCCCCAATAATCACACCATGTGCCTGACAGTGTTGTCCAAATGCTTCTTGAACTCTGTCAGGATTGGTGCTGTGACCACTTCTCTAGGGAGCCTGTTTCAGTGCCCAGCCACTCTCTGGGTGAAGAGTCTTTTTGTAATATCCAACATAATCCTCTCCTGACACAACTTCAGACCATTCCCTCGGGTCTTGTCACTGGTCAGAGTCGGGTCCACTTTTGTAAGTGACTATTAGGTCACTTTTCTTCTGAAAGAGCGAAGGGCAGCCCCAACTCCTGACTCCTTCATCACTTTGTAAGCCCTCAGCCCATCACAGCCCTAGGGCCTGGCCCAAGAGGGCAGCCGCGTTTCCCGCTTGACAGCCTGGCGCGGATCCCCTTCCCGGCCGGAGCATCCCGCGGGGTCCCGCAGCATCCCGCGGGGTCCCGCAGCATCCCGCGCGGTCCCGCAGCATCTCGTGGGGTCCCGCAGCACCCCGCGGTTCCGCAGCATCCCGCACGGTCCCGCAGCACCCCGCGGTCCCGCAGCATCCCGCGGTCCCGCAGCGCTGCTGCCGCGGCGGAGGGGCCGGCAGGGGACGCTGCCGGCCGCTGGCGCTCAGGGCGGGACCCCCGCGGGCTGTGCCGTGCCTGGCTGTGCCGGGGTGGGCTGCCCCTCCTGGCACCCGCCCCGCACCCCCCTCCGCCTTTGCCGGTTCCCGAGGGCTCAAACCTCCTCCGGAGGGAGGCTGGGAGAGTCCCTGGCTCTGAGGGACGAGCTGTGTTCCTCACGCAGCGCGGGGAAAAGCGCTCTCCCGATCCGGAGCGAGGAGTTTGATAGGAAAGACGCGGGGTTTGGAGGAGGAGAGATGCGGGGTTTGGAGAAGGAGACACGCGGGGTCTGGAGCAGGAGAGGTGCGGCGTTTGGAGGAAGGGAGATGCGGGGTCTAGAGAAGGAGAGGTGCGGGATCCGGAGGAGGAGAGGTGCGGGGTTTGGAGCAGGAGACGTGCGGGTTTAGAGCAGGAGAGTCCCGGGGGTCGCGGCGGCAGGGAAGGAGACGGGTTTTCCCCCAGCATGGTGTGTTACTTACAAGGGGTGTCGTACCTCGGGCAGGTCCCTGCGCAGCGCGATCCGCTCGCTGACCGCCTCGTTGAAGCCGTGGGTTTCCAGGCCGAGCGGCGGCTCCACCGGGGCAGCCCCGTCCCCGGCCTGCAGGGGAAGGGACAGCGGCAGGGACTCGGGGGCCCCCTCCGCCTTCCCCTCCGGCCGCCTGCTCTGCTGCCCCACCACGCGATAGCCCTTCCTGGCCTTGCTGAGGTTCCTTTTGCCGGTGGGCGACACGACGGCCACGATCAGCTCATCCTCCCTCAGGGAGATGAAAGGCGATAGACCATCCAAAGGGTAGTACTGCTGGCTCTCCTCCTGGGTCTCCAGCATCTCTTGGGTCTCCGCAAAGTCCATCTGATACCCTTCCCGGGGGTTGAACTCCACAGGCTGGAAAGTCCCTTCCTTGCTCTGGTTGCTGGGTGGTGGGTTCAGCGTTGTAACCATCAGTAGCAAAAACCCCAGCATCAGAAACAACAAGAGAAACTGCAGCTTACGTGATCCATATCTGCACTTCTTCCTCAAGAACATACTGTTGGTGACAAAGCGATACAGATGGTCATGTTAAATACCACTTTGATCTTCCTTAGATTACAGTCCTCGGGTTGCACAAAAGCCGTGGTTTTCACTATCTGCCAAGAGGATTTTTTTTCTTCCCTCACATTTCACTGATGCAGTTTCATGCTTTCCTCTCTATTTACAGAAAAAACCCCAACATTCCTATTAATATTTTACTTACTGTAGTAAAACGTAGCATGGATCCAGTGAAATAAAATAGATCCTTTATTATGCAGAGTCCCAGCCCAGTTAGGAAAGCACATGTTTTGCTGATTAAAAAAGTAACTAAAGCTTTGATATTTTTTTTTCTTTAAAAATTCTCAGTCAAAAGGAATCCTGTTTCCTGTAGTTTCCTTCCAGAGCAGATCCTGCTTCTTCAAACTTTCCTATTGCTGTCTGGATTGAAGCAATGTATCTCTGAAAGCAGATCTGACAGCTCTCCCCCGTTCAGAGGCTTCAACTTAACTGTGATCAACAGATGAGAACTAGTCGATCCCTGACTTACTTTCACACATAACTACGGCATTCAGTCAGGAAGCACTTTGCCAGATATAATACAGAGCAATGTGTGCGTCTTTCTCTTGGTCCTAATGCCCTCACTGTGCTTGTCCTGTCAAATCAAAACTTTGTGAAAGCTGTAAGAGGTGAAATACAAGAAGCAAAACTTTGTATTAGAAAAGAAATCCAGGCACAGCATGGATTGCTGTACTTCTGAGTAGCTGTATTACACTGAGAATGCTTGGAGCAAGAAGCAAGAATTTTATAAACTGAATAAAAGATGGGAGTGCACACGTTTTATTTAAGGTTAGATTTATTAATATGATAATATGTTAGCTGGAATATATTTCATATCCAATAAATATTTACAGCTGTAGGAATTTTACCACTGACAGAAGGATGCCAAATTATCACCTGGCAGGCTGAAGTTGTCTCCTCATCCATAAACTTTGTACTGCAGGGCAAACAGCACTTCAATTTTTCTTTAGTCCAGGAATAACATGTAGAAAGCCTGGGCTGGAACAAGAACCACTGACACTGAGAGAAAGCAACAACTTCTGTGATTAAAAGGGGAGCTCAGTCTCTGAGGTCTGTTTGCTAATATTGCTGGCAAGAGTGCTACTGGGCATAGGCTGTGGCACTTTTTGCTGTGAGACGGATACTTGTCCAATGGGAGAAGGGGTGAGACAGTCCACGTGCTTTAGCACCACATGCCTCTTGGTCTGGCAGAGGTCAGAGGTGGGTGTAGTTGAGGTGTTACCAACCCTTTTGATACTGGGGAATGGGATGCAGTGTTTTGCATATCTTGTAATACTTGATGAGCAGAAAGCTCCAACTTCAGGAGGCATGTGATTACTGGAGAACTTTCACATTCATGTATTTTTTTAAAAAAACCACCTTTCTAGACATTATAGCTAAAATAAAAGTCTGAAGACAAGAATGCAGTATACTCTAAAGGGAACCAAGGATCTGTTCTTTTTTTCTTTCTTCCCTGTTACTTTCTTCTAAGATGTTCTGTCAGTTCAGCCTATGATTCATTGTAGGTAGCTTCCAAAAAATTAAAAATGAGAGGACACCTACTTTCATATTAAAATAAGTCATAACCATCAAAAGTCAGAACCTTAAGAGATGTAGTGCCTCGCTTCCCTGTGTACTCCTCTACAGAATGCCTTGAGGTGGTGCAACTGGTCTGCTGCGTCTTGGCACCTTCCCTACCTCAGCTGTTCCTTAAAAGACACAAAACTGCTTTAATCATATCTTGGGTAGAAGGAAGATTGAACCAATATTTTGATGTGTCACCATCTTAAATGTCTCCTTTTTTGAGCTTAAATTCACAGAAAAGGAACATTCCAACCCACCTTCAGCCCTGAGAATATTATTCTATCCTACTTTTCATAGAGAAAAAGAAGTGTCGATAGCTTCAATTTAATAGGGAAGCAGCACACATATGCATTAAAAAAATCCGAGTTCAAAGCATTCATTTAAATAACAGTATGTGTCAGCCATAGAAAGACAAAATGAAGTGGAAATGAAGATATCTGTCCAAGGCACTCTGCAAAAAGCTGGCACCAGCAACTTGCAAAAGGCTCAGTTCCACAGAGTTCCACTATCATATGGAATAAAATAAAATATGAAATAAAATAAATTAAAAGGAGAAACTAAAGAATATGTGGAATAAAAAGAAGAAAGCATTACCAGGGTTTTTTTCCTTTTTTTTCTGGACTACCCAGGTATTTTGATTTAATTCAATTAATATATTGTCCTGGGTAAGATATCTTAACCAGATGCTGTAAAAACTCTGATCAAGATAATTCTAGCCTGCAGTAGTAATTGCTGCATCAATTCTGTCCTGCTAAATTCTGTGTTGCTGAGCAAATCCACCTGGGTCACTCATACAGCTAAGTTTCAGCTAGAAATGAAAAGAGACCCAATTAACAAATTTACAGCAATCTTGGACACTTTGGGGAAAGAACTGATAGGCAGCATTATCAATGAAACATGCATATGGAATCCAGCCTTTTAATATATCCTGACCATTTTAAAGAAGAAGAAATGCACAATTACGGAAGATGCTTGGTCAGTCTAGTTCATTAAATGTGCAAATATAAAACACACTTCCAGCAGCCTCTATTGCCTCTTCTGCACAATGAAGAAGTCAAGAAGACAACACCCATGGAATTTTCTTTCTACCTCTGGTTATTCAAACGTAGGCCCTTCACTGGGAATGGTTTGCTCCTGCTGCCTAGCTCTGGGAGATTCCCTCTCCTAGGACCCTTTCCTGTGCATCCTTTGATGGAAGAGGAAGGAGCACTGCATGTCCCATGTTCTACTGTCAGACCTTGAGCCATTGCCTTTTTCCTGAGGTCCAGTCTTTTAAGTGCTGCTTCATGCAGTTAGCCCACAAAGAGGCTGCCTACAAAAGGTATTGTTGTCCTTGGACTGCTGTTCTACAGCAGAACCTATTGCTCCTCAGTCAGTGGGAAAGGAATATGTTACAGGTTGTGCCAAATATATCAGCAATTGCTCCAAAAAAGGCCAGCCTGCAGTGCCAATACTGTGTTGATTTTCCTGCTGCACAGCTCAAGCAAGAACTGAGACTTGTGCTCCTACCTGCCCTGCTCAGGCACACCCAGTTGTGGAAGGTATAAAATACCTTTAGTAAATGCAAAGTCAAGCATTATTGACTACTCCATTCTTTAAGAAAATATTCACCATCCTTTACTACTGCAGATTTTGCTCATTAATTGCCAAGAACTAGAACATGAAATCAAATCTAGGTCTTACCCTTAATTCAAAAAGTATTAGAAAACACAGTTGCCTTATCCAGAGCCATAAACCTTTCAGTCAGTGCTCTGTAGCTGTTTGTACTTACCCTTTCCTCCCCACCTCATTTTGGCTTGCATTTTTTCCAAATCATTTCCCATCACATACTTGGTAAATATTACGTGACATGTTATGTTATCCGTACATGAAGAAACAGCACATACGTTCAATGTGCAGAGCCCACGTTTAACTGCCAGGAAAATAACAAAGAACAAAAACAAGGCTGGATTGAGGAAAGAGTGTGTGGACAAGTCGTTACTTACTCTTTAATAAACATCTTGGATTGATTTACACTCCTATGCCAAAAGCAGATGTGCCACTTCCATTCAACACATAGCAGCATTCATGGGTTTGTAGCTGCATGTATTATATGCCACAGCTCTTTGTGCATTGTAACAATGGCTTTTCTTGCACAGATGTGAAGAAAGTCAGTGCATAAAATGAGACCAATTACACGATGCACAGGATTTGACGTGTTTTTACAATCAAGTTACTTTCCCCATTCTTCCGAGGAGACAATAAAAAAATACGTATTTTTAGATCATCAGAAGATATAATTTATTTGCAGGTGTTGCAGATGTTTTGCGTGCTTGGCATTGTAGCAAACATTGCTCATTCAGTGACATTTTCTAATAGCAAGTTAATAATAAATTAGAACAAGCTTCTGTGGCCTTGTTTTGGAGGCTATAAAAGCTTGATAAAATCTGTTGATCACTGGCAGGGATTTTGGTACTAGCATTGTGATTTATAAAATGATTGCCAACTTGTCAGTGGAGGAAATGCAGCTGAAATGCACTTTTTACAAGATTTCTACTCATAAATCACGTGGCCAAAGTCAGATGGAGCAGGGAAGCCATGGACCTTTGCACTGCTGTGCAGAAGCAGATCTGTAGGCATGAAGGTCAGCTGCACTTGATGGAAAGTAGAGGGAATTTATATCACAAGAGGGACAGCTTCTGCATTTACTGTACCACAGCCTCTGCTGACTCAGAAATGATGGTTCTCAGGACTTTAAGGCCAGTATTATGTACTCCATGATCCAAACATAACTTCTAAGACAGGCTTAGACAGCTACCTGCTGTCTGTGAGGGGTGAGACTGTTGACCATTATTAACCCACCTAGAAGTGATACATCTGAAGCAGTGTGGGCACACACATCATCACTTGCACAGGTCTTTTTTACCCAACCACTGTTAATATCCTGGAGCTGGAGAGGATTTTGTATACCTTCAACACTCAGTGCCCCAGCCTAAGGGAATCTGAGTCCAGCTTTGACCTGGTTGTGACCATTTTCGTGTCACTATCCTTCCCTAGAAAATCATCCCACATTGACCATAAAATGCAACCCACCATTAGGGATAGTGTGACAGGTTCTTCTCTGGCTTAATTGCTGTACCTTTGCAGGTGGAAATGCAAATAAGGTGGTTTGCTCTTTCAGAGTGGCTGGCCTGGCCCTCTTGGCTTGAAAAATGAAACAAATGTGGTAAGGGAAATTGATCCCTCATGTAATATTAACAACATCAATGGGGTTACTTCAAGGATAAATTCAGCCCTGTGGGTGGAATGTCACAAAAAGGAATTCTCCACAATGGGTTCTCCCTGGGGATCTCTGCCTGTAGAGTTTCACCTATGGTTGGAAATTTTCTTTACTTCCACAGAACAGGCCATGAAATCACTTGCAAAGAGAAGTATCTAGAAATCTGAGTGATACTAAAGATAGCCACACCAAAGCCTTTTTTCCCCAAGTACTCTCACTGGTGGGCAGCTCTAACTTCACATCTACTCCATTTCTGCATATACAGGCAGTACATAAACAGCATATGTTTCCAGAAAGTCTAAATACAGACAGCATTTAAAAGTCACAATATACATAGGGAGAGGCTGCCCCCATAATAAGTATTTTTATTTAAAATGGTGATTTGTGAAAAGAAAGAACTTCAAATGGTTCTGGCATCTCTTGACACAATTAAGTGCTGAGTGACTTGCAGTTATGTAACAGATTGCTCCTGTTTCAATGGTCAAACACACCACCTAACATGGAAATGATATTTTTTTCTTCCTAAATAGTTACATACTTGTGTGTGGATGGTATAGTAAATAGTTGCTCTTCAATTACCTATGTAATATTAGGGGTTGGACTTATTAGGGAAGCTGGCAGAGAATATCATGATAAGAAGAAAATATTTAATGATAGTATGAATAGCAAATGATTTCCCTGTTGCTGGGATAGGTTAAGAGCTGAGTAATTCTGAGTTAAGTTACTGCAGGTGTGCAGCTTAATGATCTGCAGTTGGGTAGCAAGTGCATATAAACGGAGAGTACAAAGGGCATGCTTTGCAGTGCTGTTTGGGAGGAGCTGAAGTAAATGGATGAATGTATGAGGTAAGGCTGCAATAGGTATTGTTTTCCTGTGGTTTTGTTTTTAATATGAGGAAAATACAGGGCAAAAGAAAATAAGCTGTGTTAATATCACAGGTGCATGAATGGGGCCTGTAACTTCTCTCTATATGTCCCAAGCAAGATTTATATTCTTTTACAATTTGGTAAGAAGAAAGTGGAAAGTATTCATTTTTGTAAGCCTGTTGCCTTTGTTAGTTGTCTTTCTTTCTAAAATACCAATTTTAAAAATACATTACATTCATAAGAGTTAGCATCTAAGTTATGATGCAGTTCAGCTGTGTGTATGTAAAAGTTTGCTTTGAAGAATAAAGGCCTAGATTCCTTCTCCCCCTGCTCCCTGTCCTGCTGAAGTGCAGCTCATGGTGGGATAGATATTCTATAAAATATGAAATACTGTATACTGATGTTTATCTTGAAAGTGTTTGTTCATGAATCCAAAACAAACCCTATGCTTTTCTTTACATTTGTTTAGTATCATCAACATTTATATAGAGCAAATAAAAATGAAATATAGAGCAGTATTAAAAATGAAGCTGGGCATCATGCCTAAGGTGTTCTAGAGAAACCAGGTTTAGCCCAGAGATGCACATGTGCACTGTCTCTGATATCTGTGAGAGCTGTGTATGGCCTACATATTTAGGAGCATAATAAGTTGACAGACAGTAAGGAAATATGTCTGTTTGTTTGTGTAAAGAACTTTGGTCTGTTTATGTACTATGTATGTGTGTATATACATCTAACAACATAAATATATAAAATAAAAGCCCCTGGTCCACTCTTGTGGCAAATGCATCCATTTCCACATGGATTATCCTACTGTGCTGTCCTATGTATTCTCTTTGGCTTGTGGCAGGATTACTAAAGAAAGGAGTAAACCAACTGCTGAAGACACTTCCCTTCTTGCTTTTTTCCCCCCTAAACTGCAATAGATTGAGATAAGAATAGAAAACCTCATAGTCTCATCCCTTTAGCAGTATAGAACTGAATTCTGTGCAGCTGAACTAAGTATATGACTTAAATATGTTAATATACTTTAAACCTTGCCAACTGTATACATTTTAGGCTAATGCCAACTCTCTGGGAAGTTGCTCAGTAATGTCTGGAACTTGGAGAACCTTAATTCCACTTTGTCACTGTGGATCAGGGTTTGTTTTGGATCAGCTATTTTCTCTGTCTTAAAATAGAAGCCCGAACCTCCTTGACTGAGGAAGTCTGCTAAGGGGTATGAAACCCCTTTGTTTACTGTTTTATGAAAATATCTGCACATTGGCAAGCCATTAAAAAGAATAAAGGTGTGGAAGGAAGTGGCAAGACAAGTAAGATGTGTTAATTTATAATGTTCCCTATGCAAGTTTGTGTCTCCATGGGAATCACTTGTAGGAAAGGAAAGAGTGTCCTTTCCAAACATAGCCTTTGAGTGAGGTGAAGCATACAGCTACGAGGGACACTTGCTACAAGAGCAGTCTCCTCAGGCCTGTAGTTTGCAAGAGTATTCTCTCTGGTTTTCTGAGCTTTCTTCTATTCTAACAGAAACTTAGACAAGGATGGGGATTTTGGAAACCAAGTTAAAAGAAGTAGAATTGTAATAACAACGGAATAAATCTCTAAAGCTCCTGACTTCTTTGTCAGCTTAGGAGAGAGGCAGAGGTAGTGACCACAGCCTGTGGTCACTTCTGACTGCCAAATCAGAGGCAATAGGAGCTGTCACCAACAGTTTTACTCATGTGATCACAAGCAAACAGGTTGTTTATAAGTATTGATTAACCTATTAAAAGGTATGTCTCCAAAAATATCTGTCCATGACGTAAAGGTCATTGAGGCAGGGATTTTTGACTGTCAAATGCCATGAGAACTGTTGTCATTTGTCAGACTCTGGACATGTTTTGAGCTGTACAAGAAGACAAACTGAGATATGTAACTGATTACTCCAGTTTGGATTTTTGTTTGTGACTGAAGTAAAAGATTTTTTTCTTCTCTTTTAATTGCTGCATATGGTACCAGGCAATTGTGATTTTTTTTTTCTCTGACTCCTCTTTGTGTTAAGTCTTGATTTGTGTTTTATTTTTGTTTTGGCCTTTTGTTTTTTATTATTATTTTTTCTGTTTAGGAAAAAGCCTCTCTGGGCATAGAGGGGGTACTTGGTTTGTGAAGGTGATTAGCAGATGTAATCTGATAAACCAGTTAGGTGGTTAATGCTCAGAGAAATTGAAACAAATAATAGAGCTGTTAAATGAGGGTAAAAGGAGGTAGGCTTACAATTAGTAGTTTCAAGCTTCTGAGAAATCATGCTTTTGGCATCCATATAGCAGAGCTTGAAAATGTAAGCAAACAATTTTGGTAGGAAGAGTACTACTTTTAAAGGTGAATCCCTGGGGATAGCACCCTTTTTGAAGATCCAGGTGACTGTGGGTTTACATCATGGTGTGGATACTAAAACCTGGGCTGTTCTTTTGCTAGTGCTAACATTTTTGTCATCAACCTCCAAAGAGGAAGCACCTGTGAGTTTTGGGACACTGTTTTGGGAAACTGCTTTGGAGATTCTACACCAAAGGGGGGGGGGAAGAGGCAGGAAATTTTCCAGTAGAAGTTTAAAAAACAGTCCTGCAGGCTTCTATGTAAAGTAAGTCAACATGCAGAGAAAGGTGATCATTGCTAGCATAATCTTGGAGACTTCTGATTGGCATCAAAGATGGTGGGAATTTGGCATTGCCAGATCTGAACCCAGACTCCAGTCCAAGACCCAGTCAAGATCAGCATCAGGCTATGAACCTGGCCTGCTGGATCATCCCAGTCTGTTAGTATGCTGCACCACTTATACCTTACAGTAAACCTGTATTTCCACAGAGATTGTCTGGCTTGTAGAGAGGCTGATCTATGGTCCTGAAACAAACAAGAACCTGTACAACAAAAGCTGGAAAAATGGCCTACATTTTAAGAGGAATTCTCCAAACCAGAAATTAAAGTGTGTGTGAGTGTGTTCAGGGGATGCTGTTGGACTTCTGGAAACCATCACTCAGCAGGTATATTAACAAAAATAACAAGTTTTTATAATGGTTTTAATAAACTGCCTTTGTAGCACCTTTCATCTTCAAAGAATGAACTAAGTTTATTGTTGGTATAAACCTATGGGAATCAATGAAGATGAAGAGGGGAGTGCAGTTATCCCTTTACTAACCAGGATCATGATTCCACAGGATTATTATTGTGTCCTGTCAGTAACTATTACAAAATCTGTGAGACTGCAGTACAAATTTAGCTGCAAAAGGCAAACTGAATCCTGTGACTGCAGACTTAATGGCCATCATTAAGTATAATATATATGCATAGCTGTAGTACACTTCTTTTGCCAAGATTCTGGAAAGATCAGCTGAGTAACTGACTACAGGAGTGTAAAATTTGTAATTTATCTGACTAATGACAACTATTATTCCTACTGCATGCAGTGGGAAATTCTGCAGACGATATTGCACACAAAACTGCACCACATTCTCTCTCTCCATCTCTTGCACAGCATTCCTTTCAGTGCATTCCTTTACAGTATGGAAGCTGTGAAACTTTAAGTTAAGGAAGGTGAAACACTGGATATCATACAGGCACCTAAAAAGAAGCAATGCATTTATACCTGTTAGTAAAGCAAAGACCTCTGGAAACAAGGATGCAAGCAGGCTGATGTTTCAGCAGGGTATGGAGAACATTTCTTCAATGTTGCCTTAGTCATTTTATGGTGTGGAAAGGGCAAAAGGCCAACATGTGAGGGTAGGTGTTTGGCCCTGCATACTGGGAGCGCAAGCTAATGCATTTTGCTTGGCTCTTGCAAAGAATTTCAAGGATCCCCTCTTTATCTGAGCAAGCTTTGGCAAAATCTATCTGAATTTTGCTTCTGTAGTGGGAGTTTCACACACAGTTCTAGTCAGATTGCTAATGACTGGCAAATGAATGTGCTGGAATGTCTCAGATGTGACTAATTTGTGTTAGACCTCTGAATTTTTTATTTAGAGGGGGAAACCCTCAGGAACACTAGCAAAGCAAAGAATAACAATAGATGCTTGAACAAAATACACAAACCCCAAATCATTCAAGGTAGATGTGAAACTGTCTCATTACTAGCAGTATTTCAATAGTTTGTGGATGGGATTCTTTAAACAAGTATAGGTCTTGTTGCATTTGACTGATGAATTCTTGATGGAACAGCTATTGACCCTGTAAAAGTAGCTGGTTAGTGTGGAATCTCTTGCAAATACTTTGCAAAGTTCTGTTTTAATTGCAGAATCATGCAGTAAGACCAGATTCCAGTCTTACCTTTCAAATCACATTCTTAAATTTTAATTTAAAACATCAGTGGGTGGATATTGTCTGACATGGAAAAATATAAAACCTACATATAAATAACAACTTCTGTATATTTCTTAAATACTTAAAAGGCTTTAAAAATTTAACATACTCTGGTAATGCATTGTACCAAGTTTTTTGCTATGTGGTAATTTGTCTCTGCACTCAGGCTCTTTGGTTTCTGTGAAATGATCATCTGTTCTTGATGTATAAACATGGCAAAGAGCAGTAACCAGGAAACACATGTTGGTATTATGATAAACACAGAGTAAGTGACCAGGAATTCCTTTGGAGGCTGCACAGACTACTCTGTTACTTGCTGCTCTGTAACACCAGAGCATGTGCCTTGTGGTGTGCTCTATGCATGGAGGAAGGTAGAGGGAATAAGTGAACTCCTTGAAAGTTAGTCACTTCAGAAAGATGTATCAAGTGGTGACAGTGCCCTGGAAACTGCACAAAGCGGGGATATGAGGACATATGGATTCTTCCCCCCTTTACCCATTTAGCTTTTGCTGGTGGATGACTTATGCATTTCCTGCAATTCTGTCTGTTTAGATTGCCACTTTCTCCAGAGAGGATCTGTGTTATGTCAAACATTCACACAACATCTCTGTGATGCTGTGTTACCTTAAAGGTAGTTGTGTAAAGCCTGGTGTTACTGTGGACAACAAATTGAGCAGATGCTTCAGTTCATGGGAAGCTGCTCATAGCTTGGATCAGGATATCATGTCTTGAGTCCCCAGTTACACCGGTGTGGCATCTATCAGGTGTATTAATAGCCATAATGAAGCCCTTTTGCAAAGCTGTAAAAGGAAGTAACCTCACAGCTAGATGTAGATGGAACTGACTGATGGAAACTCCTGTAGCTGTAAATGACAGATCCTTCATAAGATAAAATTTACTGGTGGAATGGGTTTTCAGCCAGAACATCCTTTCTACAAGGAGTCTCAAAATGGCTAGGAGGTCTTGACATAGTAGGATAAGAGATTTGTCTACTATTTTTCCACTGGTTCTTCCAAATGTGGGCTCACTAACCAGAGCTTGCAAAGTGCTGCAGAAAGAGCTTGTGATGTGTCAGTCACAACTTGGTGTGGATGTTAACATCCACAAAAAATTACTTGTTTTCCTGTAATATTTATTTCCTTCTGTTCACTGTATTTTTTAAAACTTCTATATAGATGAAAATGTTGTTCACAAGTAGACTGTATCCTTCAAACTTACTAACAGACTTGTTCACCTTTTACAATAGGACAGTCTATGCTGTTGCTTAGAAAGTATTCTTCTGATCGTGCAGTACTAGATAATATACAATGAAATAATGTAATTTATACCAAGACTGTAATAAAAATTCCTAGGTCTGTATTTTCACAGGCATTATTCCTGCAAATGATCAGAGGACTGTGCAGTTTGCTGCTCTCTCCTGCAAATAGCAATAGCTACCACAAAACTCCCACTTTGTCTCCTGACAGACCTTTGTGTAAGTGAGCTGAAGTGGGCTGTCCACGCTATATTCTGGTTCCACTGAGCTGAAAGCAAATCTACAGATTCCCAGGCTACCTCAGCTCCTCCACACTTCTGACATGGTGTGGAGTGATGAGGGACCTGTGATATGCGAGACTCTTGCCATTGTCTCCCAATACTCAGTGTTTCATATATGGTATATGTTCTGTTTGCACAGAGAAGTAGTAAAGTGCTTTTAAAGTTAATCTAATCACAAATCAAGTGAAAATAAAATTATAGTGGTGAAGAAAAATGTTTTTGTGTTGCAGGAATTCCCTCTTTTAGGGAACTTTTCCTAGAAATGCTTATTTTCAGACAAATACTAAACTCCCTGAAAATAATCAGCCAACTCATTCCACATTTGTGTTGGTTAAGGATTCAGTCTGTGTCTTGCCTAGGTTAGCGTCTGGAAGTCTTTCTATTGTTTTCAGTGGACACACAATCAGGTTTCTAACTGGGAACTTCAAGGTTCCAGACAAATCATATATCTATATAACAACCATGAGCTTGTCTGCTTTTATGCCAGCAAAAATGCACCTTCATTCCTTTTGCTTCTGCCAAGCTCATCTAAGTCTTACAGTGAGGTTTTGTTTGTTTGTTTTCTGGAGTATATCTATATTTGCCCCCTGTTTTATTCCTAGAGAAGGATACCATTGACATGTCTCTGAATTACTTGTAGACTGCTCTGAGAAAAACAAAGCAACTAGCTCTGCATGTTCTGCTCTATTTGCCGTTGTACGGAATTAGTCAGAAATTAACACTGCAGAATATGCTTGTGCAGCTTGCGCTGTGGACAAGGGGTGTTTATCTCCCATCACTGCCTGCCCAGTGGGGCTCTCCCTCAGGGGAGACTTGTGACTCTTGTGCAGCTTGAAGATCCTCCCGCTGTAAGGCTGTACCCTGCGTCAGTCCCAGCTAATGAACACTGTCCAATGGGAGGGCTGTTCCTGCCAGCTCTGCCTCTGAACACTGAAAATATACTTGTATGGTGCTTCTTGAAGCAAATGTGTAAATGACAGTAATGTAATATCCACATTGATGTGATGCTGAATTCCAGATGCATTAGAACAACCTAAGGGCTTGTTACACTCATTTACTCTCTGGGGGATGCTCTGATATTTATTGTATGATCTTTTGGTCTTCCCAGGAACATTGGCCATGTTGCTGCTGGATAAAATAAGTCCATTTGTGCCCTGCCATGCCAGGGTGGATGGCTTACTTGGCCTGTTGCCTTATTTCCCATCTTGCAGAAGGATTGCCCGTGTACCTCATTATCTCACACCTGTTTCGGAAAAAGAATTTTTTCCACACACCAAGTTCAGTTGAAGTGGTGGGTTTTGTATGTTATGTGTATATCTCTTACAAAGAAACAGACATGTGAATCATAGGCACAAAATCATTCCCAGGACACCGAGAGCTCTTGGGATTCCTAATCTGATGCAGGTTTTCATCTTGCCTTTTTATAACTATCTAAATCCTCAGCAACTCAAATGTGAATTTGTAACAGCGCAGATACTCTTGCTTTTCAACCTCCTAGCAAGCAAATTTGCATAAGGCAACCATCTATTCTCCATTGGTGTCTTTTAATTTAAGAGTGTTAAATGCAGATCACAATCTCATTCTATAGCTTTCACAGTAGGCATTTCATTTGAAGACTTTTCTCCAAGCCTTTAACTGGGGCTAATGGGAATTTCTTGTTACATTTCTAAATGCAAACTTTATTGCAGATGATTTAGACCCAGACTTGTTAAACTATAGCCAACTATCATACATGGTCTCAGTTGTGCCATTTCTAATGAAAATTATTTTTAGGCTCACTGCTGTAGTGTGGTCATTTTGCTAGTGTTTTGCACAAAGTTGTAAGACAAGTACATAATTTTTTTCCCTGCTAATATAAAAAAATGTTTGTTCACTTTGCTTTTGAAGCAAAGATGGGCTTGTATGCCTGACCTGCTCTCTGTAGGAAAAGTTCTTGCTACAGTTTCCCTCTGTGTCCCTTGAAGTCCAAAAGTAGTCTGTGTCTCATAGTCTGCACTCTGGCTGACTCTCTCTGAGTGAGTGAGTACAGTGCAACAAATGGTTCTTAACAGTATGATCCTCTGCATGCACTTACTAGTGCCTCACCTAGGCTTAGAGACAACCATGCTATTTCTAGTCTTTTAGGTCAACCAATTTGCCTCATTCCTAAGCATGTTTAAGAGATAAGCTCCTCTTTGGGCATGGAGTTCTTAGCCTTGCTTTTTCTGCAAGCTTCAGGACAGCAGCTGAGAAAAATCTAATCTGGCTCTGCTGCACTCCCATGTAGCATGCCAGGGAGCTTTCTCAGTCTCACATAGTTTCCTGGTTCATGCCAGAGAGTTTGAAGACCCATTGCCAAGTATGGAGTGAGGGAGGATTAGAAAGAGCAACTATAGTTCAGGTTAAAGTCATTATATCATGTTCTCTGTATGTTCAAGGCAAATACTCTGTACAAAATTGTCATTAGAGCACCCATCTTGTACCATCCCATGAGACTGTAGATCACATCCATGGGATGTCATTTGTTGTCTCTCACTTTTCTGTGGAAGATGCCATCCTTGCAGTGCACTCAAGGGGTCATCCCAGCAACTGCCCTCTCTTCTTTTATAGCTGTCCCTCCTGGAAGAGGTGGCTTGTCTCTAGCAATAGGTGCTGTGCGTTGAATGCAAGCAATTACCTCTGCTTGCTGTATTGTCTATTCCTTAAAGACATTCATGAAGAAAATATTTCACTTAGCAACCAAAGCCCCAAGTTTAGAAGCATGAACAATCTTGAGCTGCAGGACTAGTACTTAACCTATTTTACATATTGGCATTCAGTCTTAGTGGGGTTTCTTTATTTGTTTTTAATCTTGGCAAAATCTTCCTTATGTTTTGCTGCCTTTGGAAACATGACCGTGATACTTGTTTTAGATGTACATCTTAACTGGATGGGTTTGACCTGTGGGAGGCAACTGATGAGAATAACCCTGCAGTGAATCTTTAGACTGTAGTGAATATCAGCCCAGGAAAATGTTTCTCCCATCTGGAGGTTTCCATGTTACGTCATAGGGGTGACGAACTGTCTGGGAGAGGGAAGGCTGTTGAAATGCTGAGATATAACCTGATTCACTCTGTTTATGTAAGACATACTTATTAGCTGCATTTGATCTGTGTTGCTTCTGTTCTAGATGGTTATGAAAGTCTGCTTTTGCTCAAATGTAGTGTGCATCATCTTATTTCAAGGACAATTTCATGGAAGTTGAGTGCTGTACTTCAGGCTGCTTGAATATATTCCATCTTTTTAAAAATCATTCAAGAGTTCAGAATCCCTCAATAACACTATGAGGTTGTGGGATCTGCCTCTATCCTTTTATATATCATTGTTGTAACCAAAGAGTAAAGTTTTGGCTTCTACTGGAGAACAAATAAGGCTTTAAATTATGACTTTTCTCCACTTTACTGTAGCCCCTATGCTGTTTATCAGATGTGACTCCTCTGTGGATACAGCCGTATCTGCTTTTCACACTTAATTTTACTAACCATTTATTCCTAAATGAATTGATCCTGCTTGGAGGTATTTAACTGGGTGTTTATCTCATCTACTGAGCTGCGTAAGTTGCAGATGTTAAAGTTGTGTCAATCCACTGCACAGATATTGGAAGGCACGTGTATGAGCTGCCAGGGTCAGTGTGGCTGCAGTGTAGCTTTGTAAAGCTTGGGAAGAAGTACAAGCTATGATAAGTGAGGTTTATTTTCACATTTCAAAGGGTATTTACAGAGATTGTAATCTAAAAATAGAAAGGCTTAGAGTTAAGGGTTGACATAGAAATCACAATAAAAAATGGAACTATGGAGTGCTACACTAACAAAAGTTAAAATAGAATTGGCAATCACATTTCATATGGAAAACTGTGTTTCAGATTTTGATCTATTTTATCTATGTAGGTAAAGAATAGGAAAATAACACTTTCACATGATGCTACAGAATTCTTAGTAAGAGAGGCAGCTGAGGCAGTGCAGTAGGGCTTGCCTGCTGCTTTAGTCTTTGTTTAAATTGCCTGCCTGTGCTTGTTGTTAATGTTCAGAGTGGCTATTTGCTGAACTCAAAGGATATTTACTGTCTCTGTATTTGACAACTGAGAGATACTTGGTATATCTGCTGATGCACTTTATCTGTGCTTTTATTAATATGTACTTATCTCTATTTGTTACATTTGAGATCGAGTTATTGCATCCAGATCCATCATAAATAGATAGCATTATGGTAGCCACGATCATCTAGGATATGAGGAGAAAGCCTCAGCTCCTTGTGCAAACTGGAGCTTTCCTATACAATTGTTAAGTGGCTTGATTTTTCTCCCATCAGATTTTTTTATTATATTGACAGGCAAAATAGTTTGATATTGTGGGTTTTTTTGAATAATGTGTTTCTGATTATTTTAAGAGGCTGTTTTTCTTGCACATAAATGAAATCTCAGCAGCTGTAGTTCTCCTTAAAATGCTAGCTGGCTACACAGCAACATGTTCAATGTTTAATTAGCTCTGCCATGTTATTAACATCTCTTTAATATTCACTCAGAGATACTTGGCTGTTAAAATGGAGGAAAGTTAATGTATACATATAGCTTATTTATATGCATAAATTAGTATAAACATGAAAAATACGAATGGAAAATGTAGGCTAAATACCCAGATAATATTTTTTTGATAGCCAGCTTTGCCAGAGTGTGGAATCAAGCCTCCTTATAAGCAACCTTGAACACTAGGAGATACCCTGTGGGTATGCAAGGGAAAGAGATGTGATTTTGCCAAGCTCTGGGCTGGATGAGCTGATATTTGATTGCCACTGTAGTGGCCCATCTGCTGATAGCAGTGCTCAGGTGCTTCCCTGGTGAAAGGGTTGAGGCTTTCTGCCTCACGGTGACAGGGTGATTTATGCTCTATCTGACAGGCTCTGTCTTTGGAGTTCAGAGTTGAGAAGAGGATCTGACAAGGGCCAACTAGCAGACACTGTGGATAGAGAGTGGCAAACTTCTTTTCTGTGTAAGACAGCAAAAGTGGAAGCAGTGGCTGGGAGGTTCTGCTGCTGTCCCAGGTGTGCTACAGGGTACATTACACTACTTAGCATGGTGGCACCAGAAGTCATGCCAAGTGCATTGTGTTGAGTATACTTGTCCTCTGGATCTCCAGACAAAGTGCTGCTCTGAAATAAAAATTCACCCAAAAATATTTTAGTGAAACAGAAGGACTTCGTGTTTCTTCTCAGTATAGGGCAGACCATTTGCAAGATGTGCTCTAATTCATATCACAATTAATGGTTTGTAATGAGATGATTTAATGACTTAGAGCTGTGACTTTTCCATGCAAGTGTTTTTTTTCTGGAATCTATGATCCACTTTCAAGTGGATCATGAAAGGGAACTAAGAAAAAAAAGATAAGTATAGTAAACTTGAACTTACAGGTAATAATAAAGGGTCTGAAATCCCTTGGATTTTTTTCTTTTTTTATGAGTATAGGAGAAAAGGGTATAAAAAAAACTCCTAACCGTACTCTACAACAAGATTTTCAACTGCCAGCATTGCCATGCCAAGAATGCCACTAAGCATATTTTTCGTGGCTACTTTGAGGATTCATTATGCTGCATCATTCACTAATAGGAATAATTCTCAGTTATTGTATATTTAGTGGTTATTTAACATAAAGGCTTCTAGATGTATCAAAATCTGTTTTCATGTCTTTTTGTGAGTGTCCCAGCAGAGAATCTTCACATGAAGTTTTTGCCCTATCAGTTCTTATCAATCAGTGCAAAACTGTTCTTTGCAATGTGCCTCATTGCAATTTATCTCATTTGCTTTCCTTGGATCAATCACGGAACAGAAGAAAGCAGAGAAACTAATGCTAGTGGTGAGTGAATTGCGTGAGTGGTACTTAGATGTGACTGTGAGTAGACACCTCTGGAGAATCAATGAAGTAAAAACACTTCCCCCAAAGCTTGTTGTACAGTGAATTGGGCATAACACTCCCTGTAAGCAGTGAAGTGGGAGAAGGAAATTATTGGGCTTTACATCACGATTTCCAACTCACTGAGAGGAAACCTTTCTGATGTTTCAGACATCATTAGGTTTCCTGCTTCAGCTGTTCATGATATACTTCCTAATGCCTTTAGCTAGTCATCACCTCCTTTCCCATGTAGTGCTTGAAACTGGAGGAGAGAAGTGAAATGGAAATAGATATCCTTACTTCCTGGCATTTTAAAGACATGAGGACATGCTTGAGACACTGACCTTTTTTCCCCTTTTCTGCTGTTCTTCCCGTATTCTTCCTCCCCTTCCTCTTCTTCCCTCTAGTAAAGACTGCAGGGGAAGAAGGATGGGAAAATTCACTAACATTCTTTCTGAAGCAAAAATTAAAGGACATAGGAACCAAAGGAAAAAAGCTCCCTTTGTTTCTCACTACATAAATAGACAAAACATATTGGCAGTCAGAGGCAGCTAAGGTACTCAGGCAGATGGCTGTAAAACTATCAGATTTATAGGGCAGCTTGATGTAAATGTAAATTATGCATCATTCATATTGGGCAGGGGCTAATTGAATCCATACATCTCTGTTAGGTCACAGTCCAAGAAGAAAACTTCATCCATTTGCATTCTGGCAAGGTGGCAAGCTCCTTGCCTCATTTTGAAACTTTTGCATTGTCTGTGTTCATTGCTGCCTGACTGTAACAGCAGACACGATGTCAGTGTTGGGTCCTTACCTCTTACTCAGCTGCTGTGAGTCATATGAGGCACATTGCAATATGTTGAGGAGCTGTATTACCGAACACAAGATTCAAAGATCCTATTTTAGACAGAACACAAAGGCTTTGTCAGTCAAGTCCAAGGCTAATTGGTATCCATTTAGAGAAAGAGTAACAATAAGTACTATTATTATGTGACTTTACTCATGTAGCCTTGGATGTGTCTGACAATTGCATGCAGTTATTTGCTTCCTTCATTCTGAAGGCGAAACCCTGAAAACTTTCCCACACTACTGTCTGACAAGGCATAACTGTGGCACCCGCAAGGCAGAGACACAAACTGTTATCCTTGCAGGCTCAGCCTGTACTAAAGCCAAGGCTTGCTGCCATCTCACTGATATATTAAATGCCAAGCAGTTGAGAAGAAGAAACTGTTACTTCATCCATCTTCGTGTCTGAGTGCCTTTGCTTCCCTTACATCTTGTTTATTCATGAGTGTTTAGAGACATTCCTCAGTGTGGGCTGTGTAGTTGCAATTTTGTCTCCTTGGAGTTTGTCTCCTGTCCACTTACTTCATTAAAAATTATTTTTGCATTTAAGGTAATGCTGCTTGTTACTTAGTTCATGACAGCCTGTTTTAGGGAAAAGTGTAAAAACCATAGTTAGAGAAATAAGTGCAAAGAATTCAGTAGGCAAGAGGGCAAAGGATGGCTAGAGTCTGCATTGAAATGTGCTCAAGGAATTGGGTATGGAAAAGGACAAACATTGCTGGCAAGGAGGGCAGGAAAAAAGCAAATCCAAGTTCCTAAAATAGAAGGACAGAAATGCTGTGGAAAAAAGTATGAATTCCTTTATTAGTGTGTAACATATTTGTAGGGCAGTGTCATTTTTGGGTGGTGAGGCATGGCTGATTACCAGTTAGAAAGAGTGAAAAGGGGTATGGACTGTAATGGCTAAAACTGAAGAATAAAGGAATTGCCTCCCTTTCTGGTTGGCCCTGTGATAACACTGGGAGGTCTCTGGTTTTTCTTCCTTTTCCCCACTGTGATCAGAGTGGCCCCAGCTGTTTGAGCATGGAGGGAATGAATAAGCTTTGTTTTGTTTCAAACTGGGGTGATTCCCTCTGGAATTGTTACTAAATCTTGTAGTCAATGAGTCTGGACTCATTACCTTCCATCTAGGATTCATTTAATTCTTATTTTCAGCTATTTTGGAAAACCTACAATGTAGTCAAAATACCACACATGATTTCCAGCTTAGTAGAGGCCTAAGGCCTCAGTATTGGAAAATATAGTAGTCCAAGAGTGTCAGGCAGGCAAGGAATGAAATACCCAGATTTAATGCATTTCAAAATTATTTGCCTCCTACAAGTACATTGTTGTATTTTGCCCCCATTTCTAATAAAAGATACTGAGGTAAGCTGTCTTCGTGGCTTAAGTAAGAGACAAGAGTTGCAAGAGTAACCTCAAACTATGCAGTGAGGCTAGGGAAGACATAGACACCAGTATGGTATTTTCAAGGCACAGAGAAGTATCTGTGAAGCACATGACACCTGAAGCTTTTAAATGGTTTGTACCACAGCTGGAAATGCAGGTGCTGGTGCATCACATAGTTAGGTTCCACTACAGAAAGTAGAACAGCTCTTGGGTGATGTGGAACATAAAGGATGCAAAAATCGGTGAAATGGCTCTAGTTGTCTAGTTGCAACTAACAGAGCCTCTGCAATATGAGAGCGGGCTGTACTGCTTCCCATGAGGACACTATCCTTCAGTCTCTCTATTGCTGTCATTTTTCTCACTCGCCCCTCTCATGGTAAGCAGCAGGGTTTGTCCAAGTGGGATGAGAAATGGCCTTGAGCTGTTCCTGGGTGAGCACCCTGGTTTGTGTGTTGGCACATGGGAAGAGTGAGTGGAGGGTTGGATCAGGTCAGTCTGTGGCCTCTGCCCCACCTCAACTGTGTGGGCTGCTGTGAGCCTTGTTCTGCTGCCTGCCATGAGTGTCAAGGAAGCTTTTAGGACAACTGCACTGTCGGTCCCCATCCCTGCATGTATGGTCTAGGCTGTGTCCCAGTGAGGGCATTCGGTCTGATTGAATGAGCCAAGCCACATGTAGAGGCTGACCTTCTAACCACACACTTTGGATTCCATATCTCTCTACTTGTATATCACAAGCTCCATCAAAGCAGAACAAAGTGGAAAGTCTTTACCTCCTTGCAGGTTCTCTTTCATCATGTTTTAGTATGTTAGTATCTTAGTGCTGTCCCTCACACATTGAATACTGTTGTGGTATTTTTATGTTCCTTTCCTGAATTAACTGTCTAGGCTGGATTCTGATTGTGGTTACAAGAAGCTGTTCTGTATTTGGGTGGTATATATTGTAAGTAAAATCCAGCTGAGAGGCAGGATGAAGAGTATGCTTAGCTGAACAGCAATACCCTTAACTCTACCCATACAGAAGCCACAACTTGTGAGCTCTGGAGTCACGATAAATTGGGCTGATTAGTAATGGGAAAACAGTATTTTTTTTGTTGTTATTACCAAAAATGTGAAAACAAAACTTGCTACCAAAAATAGCAGCTGCTGTTATTCTTGTGTAGACAAAAATAACACCCAAGCAACATCAGTAAGTAGGAAAAAAAAAAAGCATGTTCAGAAAACAGTTTAATAGCTAAACCACCAAGTGTTACAGTGAAAAAGATAGTTATCACACTCAACACCATGATTTGAGGACACTGAAATGGTTGTTAAAATGAAATGATGCATTTAAGGCTTTTCTATATGAAGTGTCAGGGGTTAAGAGTTTTTCACTCATTTAGATGATGATGATACCAAAGACTTCCATCTGAACAGATCAGTTCATCAAGAAGTACCACTAAGCCCCTGGCTAATGGAGTTCATTCTAATATGAAGCAGACAAACCAAATGGTCACTTTTTCTGAACAATACTATTTTCAGTTGGTGAAGCTTCTAGTTTTTCACCTTCTAGAAGAAGCAAATGTGGTGCACCCATGTAATGGAATGATAACTGCACAGTTGGTTCCCTTTGGGAGCAGTGATAGGCAAAGATGAAACTTGGCTCTGGCAAAACTTATTCGTTTATGTCATGATCTCATGGTATTTTCATACCAATGACATAGTTTGTTTATTCATAGTTTCAATGGCATAGTTTGTTTATTTAATATTGGCCTTCTCACAAAGAGAAGATATTTTGTTATTGGTTTTGGTGCATTGTTAGCATTTGTTCAGTGCAAGCAAAAATAAAGCTTTTCTTCCTTTTTCTCTTCTTTGATATGTGCTCTTTTCTGTCTGAGTAATTCCCTTAAAACCTTTAGTATAATGGCTTAGGCATACTCACGCCATCTGGCTCTGATGAGTTAAGGATTTGTGATCTGTGAGTATCTGACAGGGTAAAATCAGTAAAACTGAAAAATTTGAATATACTTCATTGACATCAGTTTCTCAACTTCTTTGTTTAGGATGTTATGTGCCTTGAAAGAGTGAACCATTATGAAAACAGAGCCAAAATAAATAAATCAGTCCAACTCAGGTCAGACTTGGTAGGTAATACAACCACACAGCAGTTATATTTTATCTGAACTTAATGAATATTTTATATAATCCTTTGTGGAATAACTGCATACTCTTAAAAACAACCCCATACAACACACCCCCCTAAAAACCCCAACCAAGAAAACCCCTAACAAATCAACACTCATGAATCATTTATGCAAAGCAGGCAATACAGAATAGGGAAGGATCTGGCTTAACAATTTCACATGCAGAATACGGTGAGCTAACTACTGATTTATTGAAAAATAACTTTTCCTGCTGGTGTGGAATGCTACTTCTGCCATAAACAAGGTTCAATTAGTGCTCAGCAAGCACCAAAAAGGTGACACAGCCAAAGGGGCCATACCCAGTGTCACCTCTAAAATTCTTCCTCTCACCTGTTCTCACTCCTCTCTTTGCTTGAGGTTAAAGGGCTTTTCCTGCTCCTTAAATCTGTTATCCCATAGGCACTACCACCACTGGTGACAGGCTCAGCTTTGGCCAGCAGTGGTGCTCCTTCCTGGAGCCAGCTGCCATTGACTCCATTGGATATAGGGAAAGCTTCTAGTAGATTCTCAGAGAAGCCACCCTGTAGCCTCTCCTGCTACCAAAACCTTGCCACACAATATAATAGGTAGCCAGAACCTTTCTTCAGAAGTCAAAGTTGCCCTGAGCAGAAAAAAAACCTCTGCAAGCTAAAGCAAGCAAACAAAAGTGCCATAATCCTATTTTTTACCTTGGGAGCCCTCAAAGGCCAAGGTGCTTGTGCTGAGGGAAGTGTAATAGGTTATCTGAGGTATGACTCTGAATTATGCACCAGCAACTTTCCCTTTCTCTCCTTAGGGCAGCAGATAGTCAAAGTCTTTTTCTCTGGGTTTGCATCCCACTTGTGCCCACTTTTTCTTTTATTCTTCCTGTGGTAGGAACAGCGCAACCTCCCGTTCAAATCCCTTATTCCAGGTGACAAAATCTGATTTTGCCCACTTTGCTGAGAAGTCTTGAGATTTATAGCCATGATTCTCTGGGCTTAGAGATCATCTTGTGAACCTTGCTGGTTTTCTGTGTCAGTTCTTCGTGTTTCTATATCTAATTTGACAACAAAAGTTCAATGGCTCCTCTTAGCTGGAGTTAAACCTGGAGTTTCCCCCAAATATCTTTATAGGCATTGCTGATCATCTCTAAACACTTTTCCTTGTAGATATCCCTTTGGAACTGTTTCTTGGGTATAAATGAACAATTTTGCAGAAGACCTTGTAATTGGAAAGGAAGTGAACAGAATCAAACTCGATAGAGCATTTCTGAAAAGACTGGAAAAGAACAGAGTTTTAAGACCTCAAGTGAGAAGAGTAGTCAATTTTTTGAAATTTTACTCCTGGGGAGAGAAAGTAGTAAACACTGTTGCATAAGTGGGGTTAGGAACATAAGCTGTGATTTCACTGTTACAGCCTGGAGTTGTTTTAAACTTTTTGCATTTTTATTGGGGGAATATTGTTCAAACTTTCAGTGCTGCCTGTGCAGGGAAATGTAACCCAATAGTGTCTGGTCCTTTGCTGCATACAGGCAGTGATGACTTTATACCGATTATCTCCTTCAATAAATATTCAGCTGCATAGCACAGGTTGTTTAAAAACAAACCAAAATAATGGAGGCTTTTCCCCATAATCTCACTTGTGTCACAACTGACTTTTGTTTAGCCTTTCATAGCAGAGCATCCACTGCATATGAGTTGCAATCTCATTTCATGTTCCTGATAAGTTTCTGTCTTGATTGTGCAGGGGGGAGGGTGTATAATTTTCTGGGGAAAGTGAGATGCTCTCATAGAGAAACAAATAAAAACCCTGAAACTGTGACATGAGCAGAGGAGTGTAACCAAGACATTTGATGTTTCTTTCTTCTCTTACCTTGCTGCTGTGGAGCAGAGCACGAGGTTTGTGCTCAAAGACAGCAGTGTCACTACTCTGCTTTAACTTTCTTTCATAGGTTTGGTTTTTCTTTCCCCTTTCTCTCCTATTTATTTGGAATAGAGCTTTTTTTGCCCAAGGACTGTTGTTGCAAAATACAGTCCACAGGTTTCAGACTTTACAGGCTACTCTAGGGGCTGGCTGTAAGGATAATTGCGTTTCCTTTAATTTTTTTCTCATTTTCATTAGGAAAGTCCTAAGAGAAATAAAACCAGAAAGCTGAGCCATTACTCTTTTTCTTTTTGTACTTTGGCTGAATTTGTTTTGGCTCTGCTTTGGCAACCCCAAACCAGTTTAAACCCATTTAAGCTGAAAACGGACCATTTCAGAACAGAAGACAGACAGTGATAGCACACAGCATGACAGTCCTTGTAGGCAGCAGATGCCGGGGGGACTTTCAGCAGCACCAACATCCCTGTGGGCAGCACAGGGGCTGGTGCTGCACCCACTGGGGGTCCATCTGGAGGCAGTGGGGACAGCTGAGCTGTTACTCTCTGATTAGCAGAAACACTTTTATAAGGCTGGTATAAGTTTAAGAACTTGAAAACATTTCTGTCAATGCATTTAGGTGAGGGACAGGTCTTATTCAAACCCAGTTTGCAGTTCCACAAGGGAGACACAGAGACTCCTTTCTGATCTTGGTTGTTTGCAAATAGCACATGCTCTGGCAGCAAATTTCTCTGAGTAAAGGCCTGAACATCAGGCCTGAGGACACAGTTTGTAAGTTGTTACAGTTCCATGTGTCAGGAGAGCCTTGAGTGTCCAGAGCCTGTCTGTTCCAAGTGCCCTTGATCACATTGATGCTGCCAGCCCTTGTCATGGCTTTGAAACAGGGTAAGCCCTTGGCTCTTATCAGTTCTTCAGCTTTGCCTGGTAAGCCTGGCATATTCAATAGTTTCATTAAACAATATTCATTGGAGGCAAGAGTCTAACCTTTCATAGCAAGCCTAAGTCCTGTGGCAGAAAGAGCAGCCAGACAAGTGAACTTCTTGACTGTAAATGAGATCATCCTCATCTCTATAGAACAGGTTATGCCACAGGAGAGCCATGATTCAGGTAGCAAAAGTCTGGCTCAGACTTGCACCACAGCTCAGTTTCTGAGCTGGTTTTCAAAGGTGCAATATCTCTGGTACTTGCAGTTTTCAGATTCCCTAAGAAACTGTGCTTCCTCAGACTTGCTGTCAGCCTTTGAAGAAAACCTGGACAAAGTTCCCCACAGGAACCTTCCTGAGAAGGTAATTCATTGCTGGGGGAGCCCTCCCTTGTTTCAGCCTCAGTTCCAGGACTCTGAAAATAGGTCACTACTTTCTAGCAATACTTTTTGCCAATTTGTGTTTTGTCAGGTCCATGGAGGAAGTAACCTAATTAATTCTCTTTTAGGTTATACCAGTCATTTCAAGCACTTTTGATCAGTAGAGATGGGGATGAATGTCTGGCAGAATTAAACCCAGAAAATATGTCCTTGCTTCTATTCATTACTTTAAACAGACCTCTTAGAAGTAGTCTGAAAATATCCTGAGTCCACTGAACTCAGCTTGAAAACTACTGTTTATTGCTATACACACAATTATGGGAATTGTGACAAAATATTTTCATATTTCCCATATAGCTATTAAACCCTTTACCTGGTTTCGATCAGCACGCCCAAAAATTTAACTCAGGTGGTTTTCTAAAATGTAGAAGCATTAATATGTTCAGCAATGCTGCAAAGCCTATGCCAGGTGCAGCATATTTTACTTCTGTTGCTTGTCAACCATATCAGGCCTGTATTGATCTTAAAATCTCCAGTTCATGACCTGGGAATTATTTTCTGCATTTGGAAGCCCATTTTAAAAATATTTAAAAGATCCTCAGTCTTTGTTGTTTGGAATTCTGAAAATAGATGTTCACTTTTAGAATCCAACTGGAACACTTTGTGATGCTCCACATCAAATTTCCATCCAGAAAGATATCAGTAGAAGCTCCAATGAGCATAAATATAAATGCAAGTTCTATTTCCCTGGATTTGGAACAAATAATGTTGTTTTGGTTCATATTGAAGGAATTCTTTTGTTGACACTCATGCAGCATGTTTTGTGGTGAGCTGGAAATATGAACAATCAACAAAGGCTGCAGGGTGGACAAAATAAATGATAGAAAAAGCAGAATTGAAAGTGGTTGTGCCATTTTAAAACAGTATGTTTATTAACATCTGGATGTTGTTTGTGAAGAGATGGAATGACGGCTGATGGGAGTTTGGAAATAAAAAGTACCTAGAAGGGTATTGAATTTCTTATGCCTGTTTTCATGCAGACTGAAGCAGCACTTCACTGAGCTGGTGCATTTTACAACATCTGAAGCAGCAACAGAACCACTGTAAAAACGTGTAGTGATGAAGAAGGGTGAGGTAGTTTTACAGTACTTTTCCATTAAAGTGAGATGGACCATGTTACTTGGCACAAGAATGTGCTACAGATTACGTAGTCTGCCTTATGGGAGGAAAGCACCCATCCCTTTCTTTGGACTTCAGTGATCTATTTTAGCCTGTGCATCAGTATTTTGTTTTACTTNAAATGTGAGATGCATGGGCAGCACTACTTGAGCACAAAATATGGAGGAGGAGAAAGCTTGGAAAGATAAAATCCTTAGGGAATATCTCATGTCTGTCACTGTCTGCCTCTCTACAGAATCAAATCAGAAAATGTTTGGTGACTAGAGTTGCTGGACACTTTGCTAACAAGGGATGTGTTATACACATTATAGGAGAAACAAAGATCATAAAGGGATAGCTCTAAAACATCTAATTGTGCACAAATACATAGTTAAAGAAGAGTGCTCATAAAGCTGGACTTTGGAAACCTGTATAAAGTGTTTTCACTGCCAGCCCCTTAAACAGCAAAACTATGTGAACATAAAATTCTTTTATCTAAGCAGTTTGATGTTAACTAGTAAGGTTTTGTGCTGGCTGCCTCAGTTTAGAAATACTACCAGCTGATGGCTGAAATTCTGGCCCTATTGAACTCAATGATGGACTCCTGTGCATTTCAGAAAGGACAAGATTTCTCTCCATATACTTTGGCAATGGAGTTTAGGCTGTGATGCTGCATGTGTAACAGATTTGAGGTTCCTTGAATCAGCCAAAATTATTTTTGTCCGTGAGTTTTCACCGGATCACAATAAAAATGCTGTATGCGTAAAACAAGTGGTAAGGAAAAGCATGAACTTTAAAAACAAAATCCAAAAGTTTTCCACATGTTAATTATCCACAAGGATAATCATATCTTTATTATGGCTATAGTTTAGATCAGTGTTTTTTAACTTTTTCCTTTCCTAAACTATCACTGCCCTCTGTACCGATGGAGTAGGTCCCTTTCCGTACCTGTAACAGTGAACAGGACACAATAGCAGTCACCTTGACATCAGTGTACAAAATCAAGGTTGCACAGCTTTGTTGGCCTGTTTTGATAGACAAAACCTGGAGGAAAGGGAGACTGTTTTTTCCAACTTGGAACCTAATGTCTTTTTTTCTGTGTAACAGGATGCCTTGGTTCTGGTTTTCAAAAAGGCAGGTTTGTGCCAAAACTGATGACTTAAATGACAACGCTGAAAGAAGTAATCACTTTCTATATACATACGTGCCTACAAGCAATGACTTCGTTTACAAAAAATGTTTGTATTCTATTATGAGCAGCTCAAGATACCACTGTCATATTGTTTAGGAAGAAGCATTTCATCCAGCAAACTTTTACTCAACAAACTGCATGGCATTGTACAGGAGAGGGAGGAAAGAGGATGTTTCTCCTGAAAGAGTTGCTTTAACTCTGAAGGTTTGTTTTGTTTTAAGTGAAGCCATGCTTTCCCCTTTTCTGTATTTCCTCTTCCTAGATTTAAGTACAACATCCTGATCTCTTCTGAACAGTCTCTGCTCTTACTGTTCATAGTTTTCCTGCCCTTCCTAGTCAACAGTCTTTATAGGGTAGAAACAACATGTGTAACAGGCAGAAGGGAGTTACCAGAGGCAAAAATAGCAACCTCATTGCTCAAGATGTGATATCCAATCATTTGGCTATTGCCTCCCCTCTACCATTTCTCTCCCCTTTAGGGTTTCACATATGCAGCTGTTATGCAGATAGCTTGTACTGAACATTTCCCTGTGCAGTGTGTACAGCCTGTTTGTTTGGATTCAGAGTGTGATTCATTTGGTGCTTTATGAGGTTTTGGTGCGTGCCTTGCGCATACAGCCCCATGAATTATGTTCCTGTAGGAATGTTGTCTATTATTAGCTCTGCAAAGTAGACACTGACTCTCTGGGAGGCTGCTGTGATAAACAGCCTTATCACAGATGGGTCATTTGCTATTTCTATTAACTCTTTTGATGCAATTGAGAAAAGATTACAGCCTAATAAACTGAGGATGAGACTGGAGCGGAGACTTAATCCTATCTGTAAGAGTAATACCTCCAATAGCCGTATAAAGGACTGGATCCTGTAAAGTGTTTGGGTACCTAAATCACACCAAATTTGGACTAAATGAAATCAGGAAGCATTTAGGTTCTTGAATCCTTTTGTTTATCTGGCCTTCTGAACTGTTATCTGCTTGTTGAAGAGGATGTATAAAACTCATAGTAGCATGGTTGGAATCAATCTATAAATATGGTGTGGTTGCTATTTTTGAAAATATCTGAAAGAGAAAACTGCTTTCAATGTCAGACTTTGGCATTAAGATTTAATTCCCTGGTTGTATTTACTAAAATTTCCTAAAAATCTTCCTCAAAAATTAATGATTTTATCTGTTTGGAGGTAGTGAAATGCAAGCATAAATAAATCAGAAATACACACAAAATGGTGGGCCTCTGGACTCCATTGTTGCTTTCTCTGACTCAGGCTGATATATGCCAAGTTTACTTTAGATCTTTTATTTAAATATATGTCTGTGTCTACAGTTATATAGAGCTCTGCTTGGCGGTTTAGAAACTCTGCAATTGAATGTTACAGAATCACTTTCACAGCAGTTTGTGGCAAGAATCCCTTGAGAAGTGGTTGAGACAGCATAGGTTTGTTGCCAAATAATAGTGTTTAGTGACTCAGAAACTGCCATCTGTTATATAGATGCATAATTTGAGCTCTGCATATTGAAATAAGCCCTGAAACATCTACAGGTTTCCTCATAATGTTTAGGCTAAAGCATGCACCTAGCTCAAATCTCCCACCTCATCCTCAACCCTTCCCCAAGAGGTATTTACTTATCTCAGCTGTTTGGGGATTTTAACCTCCCATAGCATACCCTCAGCCACATCCACTCTTAATAATATCTCTGTTAAGCTAATGCTTCGTTCCAGCCACTATAGTCCAATATTTCTATAGTGTTCCCACTTTTGAAATCCTGAGGGGGAAATGAGAGTTGTACCACCTGTGTGAGTAATACCTGAAGTACATGCTCCTATCCAAATTAGTGTTTGTCAGGTGAACTGGTTTGCCCTTGGGCACCTGGATTCAGCCCAGCAGCCCCAGGCACATCCCACACTACTGTGTGCTGGGGAAGCAGCTGTGCAGCCCTCTGCAGAACTGCTGTCTACTGACTTGGCATTGGCCACCTGCTCTGTGTCTTGCTCCCTGGATGCACCTTTGAAGATTGTGTGTCCCCCTGAAAATGTGCTGCAGGAGTGGGGCAGGACACAAAGTCTTGTAAACTTGCTGCTCTTCATCAGTCTGATTCTGAAGCCTTCTGCATTTTCTGCAGTCAAAAGCCAATCTGGTGTCTCTAATCTCCCAAACCTTCCTGCTGCTTTGCCACTTTGCACAGCACAGAAGTAACCCTAATCCCAGCATGGGAGAGATTCTGAAAAAGCAAAGTAGGCCATTGCATGAAATGCTGTGATGTTTGGTACCACTGTCTCTCTCTGTGTTGTGTTCTGCTATGCAGTATCCAGAACTCGTCCTTATGTACAGGGATCTTCCAGGCAGAGGTGAGCCCCAGGAGCCTATGAGTAGTCAGCATAGCTTCACTTTCATCTTAGATTGTCTTTTCAGGGAAGGTGAAGAAGGCAAGGAGCCAAGGCTGGAAGCTGAAAACAGTGTTAGACCTGATGGAGATCTGTGCAACAGAGCTTTGAAATCCTGAGCGGAATTGCTCTCTGGATGCACCTTTGAAGATTTTTTGTGTTCCTGAAAATGTGATTGATACAGGGTGTTTGTGGAGGCACATTACATGCTCTATTCTTTTCATGAGAGTGTTAGAGGAAGTGACAGGCGTGTGGTTTTGGTGCTTGGGTTTGTTTTTATACACTGAAAACGAAGGTCAAGGAATTGAGAGAGAACTCCAAATCATGGGTCAGCCACAGGGAATGCCTTTCCACTTGTTTATTCTGTAGTTATTCCAGTACACATCAAGACATTGTAGTCCAGGGAAGTGTCCCAGTGCATTTATGTGATATGATAATGACTAGGGATAGGAATAATGTACAGCAACATGTTAGTTTTAGCCAGAAACTGACCTCATCTAAATATTGCCAGGAGATTCAAGTATCTTACTAGAAGAGTAGCTACAAATAAATCTTTTCAGAAGCACAGAACAGAGAGATTTTGCATCACTTGTAGCAGAGAAATAAAATCTCTATAAAGGAGTAAATTCCATCTAGAGATAGATTCCTTCATGGGCAAGAGTGATGATTCCACTAAAAGACCTTTACATAATACTATTCACTTCTTACATAAATTTTTTTTCTTACTGCTTGTTGCACAAGAGGAGACATTGTTTAATTAATTCAGTTATTCACATTTTGAATTCACAGAAAGATTTGAATTCTTCATGATGGTGATGACTCATGAGTTAAACCTTCCTGAGAAATTTTCACCTCTATCGCACCAGTGAAAATTCAGATACATGATTCATATCCCACTGCCTAGTATGTCCTAGTGTGGGCACAGTGGCAGACTATTTGAGCAGCTGGGGCTGGTTTCCTTTGAAAGCACAAAGTGACGGGAAAGATGCGAGAAGAGTACTGAAACTGGGAGCAGAGCTACAGAGAGCTGAGGTGTTCCTGTGGCCCTTGGGACAGCTATGGGAAAGTACTAAAACATAGGTCCAGCCTATATTGCAAAAGTTTTCCTGATGCAGAAGCATCAGTGGGGAGTGAGAGTCTTTTGCTGATGTGGCAATAGCAATATAGCCCCAGTGCAAATGCTGTCCAAAAAATCCATTTGCTACCATAGCATGTTCTGCATAAGGACTTGGTAGAAGCCACATGGCCAACAGAAATTTTTTTTCCTGACAGCTCCTATTTGTGCTTGCACTAGGAGGAGTTGCTGCTATGGCTGTAGCTTTTAAATGTGAAAGGGCCACAGACCAAGAATTAGAAGCATGTCCTCTCACATTTCTGTCAAGATCTGTTCATGGCATGTGAGTGGGCTACAGATTAATTCATGGATTAATTTTTGCTAAAACAGCACTCAGATTACTTCAACACCTCTATATCAATGTTTAGCATGGAGAAGTAGAATTCTTTCAGTTTATAGTATAGGACATGAAAGTGCCTTGGTACCAGATGAATAAAAAGTGGCAAATGTGACTTCAGTATATGAAACAGATTTTTCAGGAGAGTTTGTAGATTAGCAACCAATAAGTCTAATGTCTGTATCAGGAAACTGTGGAAAGTGTAGTCAAATGTAGATATATAAGGAGACATAAAAAGTATGTAAGAGAAAAGAGATAAATTGCTTTTCTAGAGGGATCTCATACCATGTAAATTTAATAGGGATTATTCTAGAGTAGTTACTGGCATGTGTTAAAAGTTGATATGGTAGGTCTGAATTTCCAGGACAGCTTTTGCCAAACACTTGAAAAGGAGCAAAAGGACTAAACGCTGTGATTATTCTTAGATGAGTCTGCAATTCATTAAGAAACACGAAAAAATATTTGGATTCAGTGACCTAAAAATAAGCACTTTGTGGCACCTGTAATGCTCTATGATATCTAAGACATTTGCACAAATCTGACAGACAAGACTTGGGGTTTAAGTGAAATGTGCTTGCTGGCACCGTATAGGCTATGTAACACACAAAATTACATAAGATGTTTTTCTTTGTATGCTGGATCTCACTCAAGCTGTAGGAATAGACACCATTGTCTTCACAGGGAAGATGATCACTGAAGTCTCCTGGAGATCAATACTAGAGCCAGTTCTGTCCAAACTGTTCATGCGAGACCTGAGAAAGGGGAAATAAGCAATGATGAAAGGAAGTTTCAGAGAAGAAAGAGCTTTCTACAAAATGGTGTGGAAATATCACATTTCATAACTAGGAGATAAAGTGCAATCTGACACTACTGTTGATAAAAGCAAAGCAGTTGGGAGAACAGCCTTAATTTCACATATACAGTGATAGGCTGTGAAGTAGCTATTAGTAACCACAAAAGACCCTGGAGTAATTCTGGAAGTTCTGTCAAAATGTTTGTTGAGTGCTCACTAAGGGTCAAAGAAGCAAAAAGAGTATTAGATAATGTTAAGAAAGGAAAAAAAAATAAAAGAGATATAGTGGTACCTCTGTAAGAGTCAATGTGTGCCCACCTCATGAATCCTCTATTCCCAAAAGGGATGAGTAAAGAGAAAGCATACAAAGAAGGAAGGCAGCAATGATCAGAGTTATGGAATGGCTTCTTTCCAAGGCATGACTTAATAGGTTACAGGTCTTCAGCATGAAAAAGAAATTACTAGGAGGGAGGAATACGACAGAGAGCTATCAAATAAAGAGTAGAAGAGAAGGTAGACAGGGAAAAGTAATTCTTTATTTTCTCCTCTTCTGTTACCTGTTACCGAGTGAAATAACAGGTTGAAAAGTTTAGAATAGGCAGGGAAATTTTCTTCCATGATCCATAGTTCAGCTCTGGCAGCCTTTGCCACAGAGCGTTGTGGGGACCAAAACTCTATCCAGGTTCAAAAGTACCTGGACAAGCTCATAGGAGTGAAATCCTTGAGCATTTAGAACACATGAGCATATGCTTCTGGTTTGGGAAGTCCTGAAGCTGTTGATTGCTGGGAGAGCATTCTGGCAAAGCATTGCTCTGTGCTTAGCTTGTTGAAATAGTCTGACTTTCAGCATCTTTTACTGGTCTCCATGTAAGAAAGGATACTGAGCTGGAGGATACAGCACTCTCTCCTAGTGTAGCTCTTCTTACCTTTCTAACCTGTGTCTTTTTTCCCTGTAAGAGAAGTTGAATTTGATTCAACAGCTCCCCTGAGACACAGGTGATAAAAACAATAACTTACATCTGGAAGTGAATCAGGCTTCTGTCAGCAGAGTCCTGGTTTTCTATTCTGCAAACCTGGCCATGTTGTGAATGTTGTGAGACTGTGAGCA
The DNA here is from genome assembly GCA_013396695.1 of Sakesphorus luctuosus. NCBI lineage: Eukaryota > Metazoa > Chordata > Aves > Passeriformes > Thamnophilidae > Sakesphorus > Sakesphorus luctuosus. The sequence goes on from VWZD01009955.1 coordinate 620,594, forward strand.
AAGAATACAAGCAGTACAGGATATTGGTGCTAATTCTTACCTCTTGATACCATTCACCTGTTTGAATGCTGCATTTCTCTAAAGAGCTTCAGTCTTCCCATGCTTTGGTGATCCCCAGAAAACTCTTGAGCTGTGTTTTGGCTTGATGTAAAAGTGAGCTCTTCATCCAGAAGTGAAAGAAATTGAAGAATATGTGTTGGACTTAATTTGGAGGTCTGTTAACTCAGTTGAGGGAAATACTCCCCTATTATATACAGTTCACAAAAGGGGGAGGGTAGATAGAAAAAAACCCCCTTTTTTTGGTCTTGCTGCAATGTCGTAATCCTCATAGCATTAACCTTGCTATCAGCTCTTAACTTCAGACATTATACTTCAAAGTTATTTTTCTCTGTTCCTGTTTCCTGACTCTACCATTTCTTCCTTTTATGATGCGTTTGTGGGTTGGCACAAAACTCTCCAACTTCTGACTTGCTGGCAAACGAGCTGGCAATTAATAGCAGAGTGAACTCAATGATCCTCACTTACCTAAGTTCAGAGCTCTGCAGAAGTAAACAGATGCATTCAGTCCTTGGGACCATGAGGGTCAGGGCCTGTTACTGTGGGTTTGTATTATCCATATGTTTGGGGGGAACTTTGCCTTTCTTCTATTCCTATTAAAGCACTTGAAGGAGAAGAGAGGCAAATTCTCACAGGATTGGCTTCTTTGAAAAGCTGCAATCATCTTGTCTTTAGTCACTGCTTAAGGATATTGAGAATTTTGGGGAAAGACAAACCTACCTAAAAACCATGAATTTATTTGGAAGAAAAAAGCCCATTAAGTAGGAGCATTCACCTTTAAATCAGTCATTTCAAGAAGAACAACTGAGGATTTGGGGACAGAATTGCATTATTATTACATATTCATAGATGGCAAAATAAGTAGAATTGCTCATTTGATGATTTTTTCTCCCTCACTTTCTAGAATAACAGGAAAAGTTTCTGTAGAATCTTAATAGGCTTTGCAATGAGGTGACCTCAGGAAACCTATGAGTTAACTGTCTTCTTTCATGTCTGTCATGGAAGAAGGAAGAGTGGTTGGAAAATCTAATTGAAATAAAATATCTGCTCTGCTGAAGATGGAAAATGTAAGCATGAACAATCAAAATGTTATTTGCTACTTGAATGCTGTGGTTGCATGCTTTCCTTAGACTCAGGACATTCTTCCCTGCTCACTAGGGATGGTATATATTCAATAGTTTCACAGTGGCAAGAGGACTAATTAAGCAGGAGGTGTCTTGGAGCAGAACAAACTACTGCAAACACCCTTGCTGTGCCATTACGCTCACCGAAGAGGAAACCAAAAGTCATTCCTATTTTTTCAGCATTTCTTGTTCTTCTTGATTAGGAGTTGCTTTCATTTCCAAATGTGGGGTGAGAAACAAAGCAGAAATCAGCATAACAAAATAACACCCAAAGGCACCACTTGCTGCTGTGCTCCTGAGTTCCAGGCAAGGGCTGGGACTGTTGTGGCTCTGGTGGGACTAGTGGGGCATTACTGTTCATGACCAGCCCCCTGGGGCTTTCCCATGCCATGCCTGGCTTTATTCTGATTTGTTAAGTTTTCTATGAGAGAGAAAGAGAATTTGGAAGAGAGGAAGGCATTTCTTTTTCATGTAGGGAGAAGACTCCCAGTGGTTAAAGAACTGGGGAGCAGCCCTGAGCTGCTCTTGTGCTGCCCCACCACATTGCCACCACCCCAGGGGATGTTTCCTATGTGATGACAGCAGCTGTGGGCCCTGTGGGACCAGGAGGTCCCACCTGCCACCACAGTGTGTACCAAGGAATTCAGGCTAGTAGACTGGATACTACCCTGGCAAGAGCTGTGTGGACACCAAGGCCAGGTAGGGATGAAAGCAGACATGGATACTGAACCATTCTGTCATGGCTGTGTCCCATTGTGGCTACATCTGATTAAACAAAAGCATTACGTTTTCTCCCCCCTTTTCTTCTGTTCTGTGCTTGCCCAAGGCAGGGGACACCTCTGCCTTCCTATTCTTGCAGTTTTGGTGGAAACAAGACACTGGACATCTCTGCCTCAGTATTCATCCCAGCCCAGGTCTGTCCTTTCCTTAGGCTCAGGACATTCAGCCCTGGGATGCTGTGGCCTCTTCTTGGGCAGGTAAAAGTCAGTCCTGGTGGTCCCGTTGGGTCTGTGTTTTAGGTTCTTTTCTCTGCAAACTGCTTTAGAAGCAATGGGCAATACATTGTCTCTGATCTTGACTTTAGTACTGTCAAGTTAAAATTACTTCAAGAGGAAACAGAGGTAAGAAGTCCACAAGCTCAGCCCTGGTATCTCAGTGACACATCTAATAAGGTCCTGTTAGGGTGTACTGTATTTCATCGTGAATGTGGATAAAATGTCCTTGATAAAAAATGTCCTATTTGTTGTTGAGGGTAGCCAGTAAATTGACAGATCACACTGTGCTGGCACAGCCATCAGTAAATATCTCTGTTGAGTCTGGATGTGACAGTTTTTCATTAACTTTATTATTTGCCAGAAAGTTCACACAGTAGGGCTCAAACCTATTTTCCTTCTGTCCCAAAGGTTCTCAGTAGTTATGGCTCTGGCTTTAGTATTTTAGTGTTTTTCTCCTGTTTACCCCTGCACCAGATTGGACAGTGAAAGTTATAGGTTTACAGTGCCTTTATAGCCCACTATTTTTTGCGATTCTATAGCAACTAAAATCCTTGCAGAGGATGTGGGAATTTTCAGTCCATTTTTTTTGACAAATATCTGTCACTTGGTTTGCCTACTCATTCCCTTGTTACTGCCTACATAGCCTTCAGTTCTGTCCTGGGAAGATGAAAAACTCACAGAGGCAGGAGAAAAACTACTCGTTAGTGCTGACATTTAGAAGTGTTGGGGGTGTCTTACACAATTCAGCAGCTTTGTGGGGAGCAGCTTATGACATTTCTGCTTTCCTCTGCCCTTCACTCCTATCCCTGCCCCATGCTTCATCATCACTCTTCAGTTTTACTAATAAGGTTGTTAAAAAATAACTTTTCTCATGATGCTTCACTTCTGGAAGAGATGGCAGATAGAGAGTAGCTTGTATCTCCCAGGCTAAACAAGCTCCAGCATATGAATCCAGTGGTGCGATAGCAAACTGCTTTTTCTGCTCCAGGCTGGACTAGATTCCTCAAGCTATTCGTGCCAAACTCTGTCCCTACACATACATTCCTGCTGATTCATGATCAAAATGCATGTAGTAACCACATGTAACCAGGAACAACATGCCCTCACATGGGAAGGTAGTGGGTGAAATGGCCAGTTAGGCTGGTTTGGATGGTCACTGCATTCTGACTACATGTCACCCAGTAGCAAGATGTCCCTATGCAATGATGTTATTGGTGGTGTCCTACAGGTAGGCACTAGTTGAAGCCAGAAAGGATTGCAAGGATTTCAAAAGGAGAGTGATATCCACCCCTTCAGGTGCAGGTATGTGGATGTTATTCTGTATGCATGTCCTCAGACTGTGGATGTTGTTGGTTATTGTATGGCATCAGCAATGGAGATACTTATTTTTGCCTACATCTGTCTTTCTGTTGAAGACCTCTCTGTGTTGACATGGGGTGTCAGTTTTTGGCAGATTATCAGGCTCACCAATTTGTAGTGGGAAAACCAAATCTTCTGGTTACTGAAACTAGTACCAACTGTGTTGGATTGCTTGGGTAGCCTTACTTAGAAAAATGTCTTTTTGTGTCTGAGGCCATCTCCTTGTGTGCTTACAGCTGAGAGTGGGTATGTTGCTTTTAGTAGACCTACTTACCACCAGATGGGTGTCAGGCAGCCATCAGCTTGCTATCCCCTTGCTGCTCTGCCCCTGGCTGTGCTCTTTGTCTCTGCTCCCTAGCTCAGAGGGTCTTACTAGACTTTTCTCATTTTTGTGAGAGGTTGAGTAGCTCTTGACCACAGTTCTCCACTGAACTTTGTTGTTAGGTTATACCAACTGCACAATGAATGATGAATATGATCATGGCAGAGTGGAGTATAGCTACAGGACTTTCTTTGGGGTTTGTGATGGAAGTCATGGAGAAGGTTTAGCAATTACTGCCCTTAATTCATGCCACAGATATTTTTCCAAAGGTCTTTATCAATGCCAAGCAGCAATAAATGTGACCATGAGCTGGAGCTTGCAATCAGTGCATAAATTTGAAGTCAGTAATTTTATTTCATATTAGTGTATTAGACTGTAAATTGGCGGGTGGATACTCCATCTGGCAAGCTCTTCTGTGGGGATGGCAACATTTGAAATGGGGTAAAAAGCGCAGCTGAAGGTCAGCAAAACATGCTCTATGTTATGAATTGGAAGCTTTTGTTTTGCAAAAGAGGTGGATGAAAAGGTCTTGATGAGACTCAGGTTCTAAGCTCTCATAAAAGGTGTTATCTTTTTCCAGAGAAATTGACATTTAACTTGATATCATTTTCCAGCAAAACACTAGAAACTGGGGTCTTTGACCTGCCAAACTGACAGCCTGGAGGAGTATCCCATGGGAGCCAGTGTTCAAGTAAACAGGGCTTGCAAGATCAGGCAATAGTTGTGAATTTCAGTACTTTTGGTGAGACTGCTTTTAAACTTTTTATCACTTACGATTAACTCCAGTCCTGTGATAAGTTATGCAGCCTCATATCCTTGTATCTGCTGGCATTATAGGAGTACTTTGTGCTTGTGATGGCTTACGTTCCCAGAGTGCTCAGGACTCGCATCAGGATGGTGCTGCCTCAGGCCATAGACATCAAAGCAAGATCTCTCTGTTACACACATTTGGTACGATTTGGCTGGCTATAGGAAGGTTACACACTCACATACGAGACTCTTCCAGGATCTGTTGGAAAAGGCTTCACAGAATGTTTCCAGACAGGTTTTGCTTTGAAAGCAGCTGCTGAGCACTGGCTTTCACACGTTTATACTGCTTTGGGTCGTTTGCCTGCTTAAATCTCCCATCCAGTGTAATGCTGTAAACAAGGGAGCAAACAGCCACATAACTATGATTCCCAGGAGAGGATAATCTGTTAAAAGGGAAAAGTACTTGTTTTGTTGCAGCTGAATTACTAATATTCCTATAAATTTCTTCTTTGGGGTTGTGTAACGTGTTTGGCAATGTGGCAGTAAGAGATGTTGAAATGGGGAACAGACTTAGAGGAGTAGAAATGGAAGGAAGCCAAGCCAAAATACACAGAGAGCCTTTTCCAAAGACAGGTCAGCAGTGATCCAAGTGTATTCCCACAAAATGGAAGTTCAGAAGGGAACTGAAAGCAGTGGAAAATATTACACGCTCAACTTATGTTACGAACTTCAGTCACTCTGAGTTCAACGTAGAAAAATGTTTCTACAGTTTAAAGTCCCTTCTTATTTATTTATTTTCCCTTTTCCTTCTCCTATATTTAAATATTTTTGTGTTAGGTAGGCTAAAACTAGGAGGGAAAAAAACCCCTGTTTTTTTAACACAGGAAATATTTCAGAACTTTTTCACTCTAGTGTTTGTCAGGATAATACATTCCTTAGGAGGAAGGCAGCTTAAAGGAGAAAAGTTTCATGGAATATGTTTCCACTTGGCTTTTATCTTTTAGTCTTGAAAACTACTTGCTGCCTTGCTGCTTTCTACTGGCTTTGCTGAGACAGTAACTGTCCCTCTCCAAAAACGGCAGCCCAGGCAGGGGCAGCATCTCTGTGTCTGGCTGTGGGGAACACCCAGGCCTGAATTCACTGTTCTCAGCTGAGCACTTTCACCAGGGAGCATCATGCAAACAGTAAGACTGCCTAGATGTAGTTGTTACACTCACAACTCAGACTGGCTACTCCTGTATACATTTGGCTTGGTAGTTGCTATTTCTGTTTTGGACCTGGAGAAGGGGACATGCACCCCAAAAAGAACAACCACTGCATCAGATGTACACACTGGTCTAATAAAAACTCTTACAGCCTTGCCTCTTCTTACTCTAACTTGCTTGTTTAAGATGAACTACCTCTCATCAGCCAGCCAGCCACCTGGTGATAATGTTTTAGCAGAAGGTGGGTTGTTTTAATTTGCTCTGTGTCTATATATATATGTTTAGCCTGTTGTCTTTGAATTCTTTAGTGTCCCAGTAGGTACACATTATAAACCTATAACACCTGCCTAGGGGATAATATCAGGGATCACTTACAGTGATGCCTTGTGCTTGCACATTCCTGTGTTTTCTGCAAGTAGGCCCCCATGAAGAAGACTTTAATATGCTTATGAATATTTAGCTTGTCTTTCATTGTAAACCTACTCTTTGCTGCATGTGTATCTGGTACCAGTGTATTGGTATCTAATCACAAACGAGATGCAATCTGTGCTTTTTTTTTGTTTGGAAGCAGACAGAAACTATTAGGGAAGATCAGAGAACAGTCTGCTCTAGCTCTGACACTACAAAGAGAAAAGACAACTTGGTAGTACTAACAGCATCAAACTTCTGCCACTGATTATGCTCTTAAGTCAGGAAATATACTCCTTAACATTGCTCATGGAGAGAGACAGAGATGTTTCCTCTATTGAGAAGGGGATTTATAGCAGCAGTGTGATACAGATAAACTGATTGACCCTAAGGAGGTGAATCTCCCACTCTCACTATTACCTAGAGAGAACTTTAAAGACTTATCAGCAGTGAGGTCATATGAATATCCACCTTTGCCTCAGTTTCTCAGTTAGTAAGGGTACAACTGCCACACTTGTTTGTGTGCGTTTATTACTGCTGCTCAGAAAGCAGACTAGACATCTTTGTTTATTGTCCCTGCTCATGTTGCCTCAGTAAACCTTCTCCCCTTTCTGACTTCTGTAGCTGGTCAGGTCACCCATTTCTATTTTCTTATCCCTGTGTTTGATAATTCTGTTGTCCTGGACAGATCATTGCATGTTATACACTTAGTGTCTCCAGGCTGGAAGATTCTGTACTTACTCTATATTGAAAATGAAGTATAGAAGGGAAGAAACATGTTTCTGATCTGAACAATCCTGGACATTCAGCTGATTTGAAATACGAGACAGGGAAATTCCCTTTGCAGGCCAGTAGTATTGAGATGGTCAGCCCTGTCAGTGCTCTGGTCCCAGTGCTGCTGCTGTGGGAGATCTGGGATCAGGCTCTGACTCCTGGTTCATAAAGGCTTAAATAACTGGGGATGTAACAACTGCCAAAATCATCTTGCTGGAGTATTAACAGAGCTCTTTCCCAACCTGCCATTTAGTGGTTATTGTACAACACAACTCTGGGCTTTTTCCTTGGGGAACAAGGTGTATGATGCCCTGTTGCTTGGGTGACTGCTCAGCCATGCTGAGGAGGTGGGAAGCATGATTCCTTGAAGTGTCATCTTTTTCCTAGGTAATGCTGGGAAACTTATTTTTAGCCTTGGTTGAAAGCTCCCCTTCTCCCAGCCATGGGAATTCAACTTTTTACTGATGCAGCCGATTCAGTTACTGGTTTCTACACCTCTTGGCTATGCTTTTTCTTTTTTCACCGTTCCTTAAAATATGCTTTTAAATGACATGTTGCTAGTGTTCACTGTGTGATATAACCATGGGAATTAGGGGTATGTTTTTCTGAAAAACATATATTAAGAAAGGCTTGTTATTTGTGTATTCAAATTACATGCACTGGGATCTCCAGCTGCTCTGGAGAGCAGCTTCCCAGCTGCAACAGAGTCCACCATCCTACCACCTCTGCCAAGGAAAGAGGTGGCCTTGTTAGAGCTCATGTAGAAGTGAGCTAGCTGTCTGTTGGAAAACCCGGATTATTTCAAAAGCAAATTGTCCAGGTACGATGAAAAGCCTGAAATTATATTTCACAGAATGGCAAGTGAAGAAAGCACTAATTCAGATTTGTTTTTATGGTATTGATCAAAATATTTTGGAGTAGTATGTTGTACCGTGTAGGAATATTTTCTAGCTCAGGGCTAAATGAGCCTTTGTCCCCCCTCCTGTTTCAGTGCCTCATGGTATTTACAGTTTGACAGTCCCATGCCTCAATTCTGTATAGTATTGCTCCTCGGCTGACCTGCATTTGTTGTGCAAACCTGTGATCAAAATTCCCACGAAAGGCAGGAGTGGCCTGACCACAGTTTCTGATAAAATGCATTGGAGTAAAATGGGAGCTAATGCTTCAAATTGCAGCTCTCCAAGCCTCCAAAATCGGAAGGAGCAAACACTTTAATTAAAAGATGCAGAGACATGTGATTTAAGTCATCTTACTTGTTAAGTTTGGGTTTTTTTCATTTTCTCAAAGATAAAAGAAAAATAAAGAGGAAGCTGACTCTGGTTTTGGTTTTGTGATCTGAGGAAGAACTTCAAAAACAAGCAGCCTCTTGAAATCTTCCTCATAGACCTTAAAACAAAAATAGCAAAATATACTTTAGGTAAAAAAACCCAAACCAAAAACCAATAAAACCAAACCACAGGTGTGCATGAGCATGTATAACATGGAAAAAGAATTAAATATGCTCTCCAAGGTCACGTTAAAAGCAGAAGTGAAAAAAACTAGTGAAATGTGGGTTCACCTTTGCTTTTTTTTTTTGCCTGCAGATCCCACCTCTGGTAACGTATAAAACTCATGGAGTACAAATTATATGCAGTAGGTGTTCTTGTGGAAAATCTGTATGGCCAAAGCATCCTGACAAACCATGATTCATGCTGGGTGAGTTAAGTCTGTCTTGAAGGAATGAGGGATTCAAAACTCCCCATGCAGATGAGTGTAAATCTCTTCCTCCTTTCATAATTTTAGCTTTGCTGGTGGTTTTAATTCCCAGTTATAAGCATTCATTGGAAAGAAATGAAAGTCTCACGGTGCTGCCGCACAGTTCATTAACTCCAGGGTTTTTGATGGACTCTGTCCTTGCTGTAGTTTCTGTGGTTAGCCCTGTTCATTGGAGTGACCCTGAACCTGCTGCCAGTCTTGCCTTGCATTGACAGCATAAAGGGAAGGTGTAGCCCCTGTCAGCTTGGAGGGAGCAATATCTCATGGCTTCTGAGTCATGCTCTAAAGCCCAAAGGGGCTCTTCTAGCACCACATTCTCCTATATCAAGCAATTTTCCAAAGCAACAACTCTCTGCACATTAAACTTAAGATTTTTATTTGCTTTTTCAGTATGGTAATGAGTTGAAAGGGTTTCTGCATTACCTAATTACATATGTTGGTATTTTTTTATAAAAGCTAGAAAATAGAACCTTGAGTGCTGTGGTGAATTTATCCCTTAAAAAATAGTACAGCCCATAAGGAGGAGATGGGATGATGATTTGTTAAAATTAGTCTCCCCCAAGCTTCTGGCAAAGGATTGCAAAGTGTAATTTATGCAGCAGACTTTCTAATCCATCAGGCTTCAATAACGTAGTAAAATTATATTCATAATGTAGATACACATAGCTGAGGTTAAGCACCTCTGTTTCCAAAGGGAAAAAAATCTCTTTTGCTTCAGCAAGCTATGAAGGTCATCTTAAGGATGAAGCTCAAAACAGGTATTTCAGCTTGATCAACTGATCCTTTGGGAAAAACCTTTTATCTTCAAGAGCCAACAGAAAACTGCCACAAGCACCTTGAATATCTGCGGAAGGGAAAACCGAAATCTGGTCTGGGATTCTGGGGTGTTGTTGCCTGCAGTTAGCTGGCCTCATGTCTTTGCTGTTGTAGGCTGTAAAACACAAACATCTGGCCTGCAGAGGTAGCCATGGAGCAGCACTGCTGCCAGGACTGCTCTATGGTTTGTGGGATTGTGCCTGACCCAGTGAGGAGATGTATTACCTCACTATGCTGGGCAGCCAGGGACTGTCAAAAATTACAAACTTCAACTCATATAAGGCTTTTAACAATTCACAAAAATGGCTTTGTGTCCTGCCCAGAATGGTTGAAATTGCTTCAGTGCACTTTAGCTCTTCAAAGGCATAAAATCCCTGGAAGCTGGTGCCAGGTTGCACTGTGAGATCCCATGACAAGTAGAGAGAGGGACCCCTTCAGTGCTCCCCTGGACTCTCCTTAGTGCTCACAGGCTGAGGTGCTGCTTGGTTTTCTGACCTGTAATGAGTCCACATGGCTGCCTGGAGCCCACCTGCCTGACAGTGTGACTCCTCTCCAGGGCAGTTTGCCCATGTTACTACAGGCTTGGAGCCATCTGAGGATGGGCAGCACAGCTTTGCAGAGAGCCCTTCCTATGGGCTAGGGGTGCGATATATGGTTGCTAGCAGCCATTTCACATGCCAAATAAAATTCCTCTGCAGCAGAAAGCAGAGCCTTGTCATAGCAGACCAGACATGTATCCACATATACAGTACTCTGACAGCCTCATGGAAGGCTTGTGCTGTGAAGCTCCACAGTTGTGAGGTGTTTGTTAGCTGAAACAAGAGGCAGACTTGTACTCTGGTCAAAACTTCTGGGTTTAGAGGGCAATTATTGATTGAATTTTGAAATATTTATCTTAGCCCCATGTTTTGCTTTCTGCAAATGGCTCAGCAATCTGAGTATTATCCATGCAAAACTCCATAGAATCAAAACTTGCTAATTATGAAGGCTCAAGCCTTTGCTCTGCACAGAGTAAATTGTGTTTGTGCTACCGAAGTCAGTAACACTATACACTTGCACATCTGCTGAGCATCTTGTCCACAACTATTTGCAATAAGCTGGCAGTGATATTTATTTAATAGAACAAGAGGGGGTTTTTTTTATTCCTCTTCATATCATCCAAGATACAGACCTCAAGAACTGTTTCTCATCTTCTGTGTCTTAGTCTGGCATGACAGCTGTCTTTGAATGTCAACACAGAATTGGACTTCTGGCCAATAAGGCTGATATTTTACAAAAGGACGTATCAGGCAATGTAAACTGCCCTCACAAGGAAAGTTTACATGTCTGAAATGTCTAATACTTTTTTAAAGTTCTGCCTCCCTACATGCTGCCAACTTTCTCCAAGAGAATCAAGCTTCCTAAGACACTGTCTGTAAATTATTCTTATATATCTAGTCAGGAGACAGACTATGTAGTCACTGGCCTGTCTCAAGTGGATATATCAGGTAATTATTAGTCTCTAGAAACAGCTCACAATCAGCTAAAATTTTTTTTGCTTAATTGTATGCATGACAAATGAATATATTAATCTTTAATCTGCAGTTTCATTAAACAAATGAATACATTAAACTCTGCTCTGCAGTTTCATAAGCAGCAGAGGAGCTATAGCATTCAATACATTACAAATTATCATAAATCCTCTAATCCTGGAGTTAGTGAAAAACTCCATTTTCCTTTATTTCCCATATCCCACCCTTTCTAGACCTGAACTAAACATCACAAGCCAAGGTGATCACGATTGTGCTCCATTGGGAAGCAGTACTAAAAGTGTGCTAGATTTCCTTCATTCCACCTATATTGGCTGCCATTCTCAAGCATAATTTTTCTCCTCCTTTGGCTTGCACTGCCTCTCCACTGGGGATTATGGAGTTCCTTTAGAAATTAGCCCATGCTGCAGTTGCCAGAGAAATGCTCTTTCTCTCTAGATTCAGGATTTTTTTTTTTAACATGTAGTAATATGTTCATTCCTGGGGACTCACAAAAACCTGAGGTCTCTCATAAGTTTCTCTGCTCCTGTCACAGATGCACAGAATTTAAATGCTGGCTGTTTTTTACTCTTATGCAACCTTTGGTGCCACACTGACTTTCAGCTCAATCTCATCTAGTTTAGGTGAGGGGTTTTTTCCTACAATGTCTCTGTGGCTCAAGTCATTGTTTAGTTTGCTCTGAAAAGCTGCTCCAAATCCCACAATACTTTTAAAAGCTAAACCCCAGTGCCATGCAGGTGATAAAACACAGAGGCCTGTGTTGTAGCCAGGAACATAGCAGTCAGCTCACAGAAGGAGCTTCACAAGAGACAGATGCCTCTGGGAGGAGGACTATGGTTTTGATACTATATATGTGCATAGGCCTAAACCCATGATACTGTTCTGTGTCTCACTTTTTCTCATTGTGTTTGCAAGAACTTACAATACTCTTATTTTTAGCATTAGTGGCATATTTCTAAGACTCTTATTGTACAACATTTCAACAGGTGATAATCCCAGGTGTGTTGTCCTACAGGTTAATGCTCCCTACCTATGCCAATTTAGCAGTTCTCTAAACAATATTGACACTGTTTTCAGTAAGACAGCTTAATTGTAATGCCCTGGTTATGAAGTAATGTCATTCAAACCACAGCCATCACAAAGCATAGCAATCAAATTGTGATGCAATGTGTGGCATTATGCTCAGCTGGTTTGTCATAGGTATTTAACACAGAGTTTTTGTATGAGGGTCATCTGTTATATTCTTTAAAGAGATCTGGATAGTGGCAAGAGTAGTGCAGAAACACTACCCAGAATCAATATCAACAAGTACTCCCAAGCTAAACTTGTACCATGGACTTAGCATTTGTTTGCACATATTGGTGTGTGTAATTTCAGACGGTTTCCACTATGCCTTTTCTGTTTTAAACATTTTTTTTTAAATAAGTTTTCTCATATTAAAAGCAGACAGTAATGGAGTGTCTATGGTATTTCTTGTTGAAAAGTAGTCTCTTCCCTCGGTGTCCTCTTGCTTACCCTGTGTTTTGCAGAGCTTGGCCTCACTGCAGACTGCCCCAGAAGGAGCAGTCCTGCTTCCCTCCAATTCCTGTTGTGCACAGCCTGGTTGTGGTAAATGTCTGGTCAAGGCAGGAGGAACTGGTTCAGTGAACAGATTCAGCACCAGAGTAATCCCTCCTAACAGCAACCAGCTCTGTGGGCGATGAGCGAGCTGGATGGGAGGACAGAAGATGCAGCAGCTCCACAGGCAGATGGGGAAGGAGCTGCCCTTCTTACCTTGGTGGCTGCCCACTACTACAGCACACCAACTCTCATGCACAGTTGTGTTCTATTTTGTTCCTCCTATAGAAATGGTTCCCATTTTCAAGTTTTTCTCATCCTTTGCACTATAAAGTCTTTAAATGAAATATCTCTGATATGTTTTTAACCTAAGAACAGATATTCTATTTCCATAGGCAATTACAAACTTTTTTATTTCTCAAGACTTTATTTCTTGTTACGTGGAATATGCCTGAAGTTTTACCCATCTGAGTCAACTTTCTCTGCAAAATCTTTATTTTAGAATCAGAGGTCACATTAATCAATATAGTCATGTCCTGTTTGTAATAATCATCTCATCTGAATCCAACATAATATTCGAATCAGTGAAAGTATCTAACTTTTGAATTCTGATATTTTCTCCCTTTCCTTAGCTGAAATTTTCTTTACATAGAATATATGCACTTTGGATTGGTTTTGGGCATAGTCTTTTTCTTTTCACAGACTGATGTAAAAATGTCTGGTTTTCCTGCAGACAGAGTAGTTTTTCCCCACAGCTGGGCACTCTGCTTGCTCCCACGTTTGCTCCTTGCCTCCTGCGAGGTCGGGCTGTTCACAGACTTTGTACAATAGCACACATAGTTGCCTGTGCTACTTGCTGTCTGAGGGTCTTCCCACCAAAATCTGATTGGATCTGATAGGTTGAATGTATACATATGATTAATTTTTATATTTCTTCTGGATGCACAGGATTGCATCCAGACAGTTCTTGAACATCTCCCGGGAGGGAAACTCCACAGCCTCTCTGGGCAATCTGCTCCAGTGCTCGATCACCCACACAGTAAAGAAGTTCTTCCTGATATTCAGGTGGAACTTCCAGTGTCTCAGTTTTTCCTCATTGTATCTTGTCCTAATGCTTGGTATTTTCCAACCTAAATGATTCTATGATTTCATTTATTACATTCCTGGAAAGTTCAGGACACAGAGGAGTCCATGTTCCCAAGGTTAGGTGCCAGCTAACTAGAAGTGAGCACCAGAACTTATGACTTAGAGAGGTAGCTGATATAACTAAGAAGCATTAGAAGAAAGTGCCTGAAATGGAAAGAAAGCAGAGCCTGTCTGCCTTTGAAGGCTCCAAGTCAAAGCTCTGTATGACTAACCAGACTTGTTCTTCTATACGGCTGCATTTCAGCCTAAGCTTTAAAAGCTGGATAGCCTTACAAACCCTAAAAGAATTTGGTAGCTCTGCTATTGATTTGTGGAGGCCAAAAGCCAAAAATTTGTCTATGTTTGCCTCTTAACTTGCAGCCATATGATTATCTTTCTAGGAATGGATGTCACAGGTTTTCTTAAGAACCAAATAAAAACACAGCGAAGATTTCATTCTTCAGCTCTCTGTACCAGCACTCATGGCTGATGCCCGTATTTATTACTATACATTATGACTTTAAAAAGTGACTTGAAACTAATAAAAATAGGGATAGTTTCCATAAAGTGATGCTGTCTTGCTTTTCCACTGAGCAAAACCCAAAAATACTTTGCCTCATTTTAGATAACACAGTGAAAGAGAAAATGCCTCTTCTTTGATCCATAGAGTTTAGGCTGCAAACCAGATGGAACAATCTCAGCAGAGAATTTTCTCTTCTTTTGACCATTAAGGGCCATCACTCCAATCCCATGAGCTCAGAGAGCCCTTGAACAGCTATAGCATATTTACAAAATGAGTTGGATGGAGACTTTCTTGTTTGAACACAGTGGCTGCCTGGAAATAATTTAATGATATACCTGTCATATTGTCTAAGGAAGACTGAATTGTATAAAAGACATTTCACTCTAATATGATTCTGAGACAGAGTAACTGCTGCCAGGAAATCAGGAAATTTGTGGAATTCATAGTTTGACATGCTTCATTTTTAGTTGTTCTAAACACTATAGGCAGTTCAGTGCTTCAGTGTCTGCTGTACTTCATAATTTTGTCTTGCCCTACTGAAAACAACTTAATTGTGTGTTAAATTGATCCCAGTTTTACCAGATCAGATTCAAAAGAACATAAAACAAATTGTAAACTGAAGTGGAACAATCCTGAAATACAATAAACTTGTAACAGTCTCTTTATCAGACACACATGTTCCACCTTTAGGTTTTATGTGCTGAATATATTTCATACAGATACATATTTGCTGCAGAAAGAAACACTGTTAGGTAAGCAAAAACATACTGTTATGTAAACAAGCTATGTAAATAATCAACTAGTGAGAGTTCTTTATCTCTGTGTAAGACTGATGTAAACTAGCATTTACTTTACACTTTTTTAGCATGTTGGTTGTTTAGGGACACTTGTACTGCACTGATGCTCAAGTCTGTAGTGTTCTCTGGGTCAGTTTCCAATCGACAATGGAAAGCAAAGTCTCAGATTGCTTTGCTTGTGTCCAGGATCTCCCCCTTCCACCATGTGCCGTCTCACCTCATCAGATACCACCACCCTAAAGTCAGGCCCTGCTCAGGTATTTGCACAGAATGGCACCCCACAAGGAAAGTTTAAGAAAGATAATTTTATGGAAAACTTTCATATAAAGGGGTACTTGCTCCAAAGCTGTTGATGCCTGGTGTGTCTCTGCTGTGGCTGTCTTAACCGCACCTGTGATTTTCCGATTGAAGATTCAGAAGTAATGACATTGTCTCCATTTCAGTGGCAGGTACAGATTTCTCTTGGTCTGTCTGGTGACCAGCAAAGGCACCAGAGCTACTAAAGGCAGGGAGAATATAGTCTTACGCTGCTGCAACTCCACTATTTTAATGGCTTTGTTGCGATACTGGCATGAACCAGTGTTGGAAAAGATTCAAGGCTAGACGCAATTTTGTGTGGTGAAAATACTTCAATCAAGCATTTTCTGTGGTAGGGCTGTTTGTTGGCAGCACATAGACTTCAGACCTTGGAGTGGTGATCACAGGCAGGCAGATGTATTGCATTATAGACACTGATGTGCTTGGCACTTCAGGGTGGTGTCTATTGTCTTTGCAAGAATAAAAAAATCTTTGCTTTGATAAAGCTTTCTGATTCAAATCCTTAGAAGGCTTGTTCACCTGGATTGACTGCTGCATGCTAGGGTGTTAAACTTGTCAGTTCAGGGAGAGCTGCATTCCCTCATACAAGCACATTAGATAACTCATCTCCCTTTAAAGTGATCTTGGCATTTATTTTGCAGACTCATTTGATTATGTGTACACAGGTGTTCTTAATACTTCCATTCTTAGCTCTTCAAACTTCTTGTTAGTGTATGGATTACAGAATTTGACCTTTTCAATTAGGAAATGGAAGTTGTCCTGCCTAGATACTAATAGATAGTTAGGAAATCAGTCTGCATCTCAGTAAACCCTGTTCTGCCTAAGTAGATGCAAATGACCCTCCAGCAGGTGGCTTCGTGATCCAGTACAGCCAACATTTGCATACCTATTTTGGGCTAAGTCACTGCTTCGTGACTACTCTTGTCCTTGCAAGCAAGTTACTGTTCTAAAGATGCTGCACTGCAATGCAATACAATACAGGACTTTGCTCTTAAATTGTGCCAGCCAACTGGTTATTAGCTTGAGCAAACCCTTTAGCAACTTGTTCAGTTATTTTGAACCCAAAAACTGGAGACTGATATACAGAAGCACTCCAGACAAAACCATGGATAAAGCTTAAATCTTCAAAGTGAAATTTAGGTCCATATCTGTTAGTGAATTGAGTCATACCCCAACCCTCTGGAAGAGAAAGCAAATGCATTTTGTCTAGTTTTATAAAAGATATATGTTCATGTGTGTGCTTGGTAAGACAAAGTTAGCTTTGAACAATAAGAGGATTCAGAATAAGGATAATTACAGTTTTGGTCACTGTTTCTGCAGTTGTTACCATGAGGCCAAATTACAAATTGGGAAGTGCTTAGCCCAGCTGTTTAAAGGAAAAAGTGTTAAGATTGCCAGTAGTTTTTCTATGCCAGGATTATACAGAATCTCAGTTTGTTGGAGTATTTTTTCTCTTGCAAAATCCAGGTATTTCTGGGTTTGCTGTGAAGAAAATCAGGCAGCAGTCCAACTGGGCCAAAAGAACAACTTCAAGCAGTGCAACTGGACTGTCAAAGAGGACAAAAAGAGGGGACAAATATGCAGCAGGAGCAAAGCGTGTAAGGTTTCTTATACTTTCTCACCCTGTATTTTCTTTTTCCTGAAAATGTTTTGTTCTGTTGTTCCCCTGTTCTTGCTGTTCAGACCCACGTAATTTAAACACTGCTGCAGATCAGGTTTGGTGCTCAGCAGGGTTATGAATGCAATGATCAAACTGGTTTTGAGGTTTGTCAAAAAGCTTTTGGTGGCTTTTCTCCTCAGTGTTACGAAGTTGTAGTCCATGACAATTCATTGGAGACTGAGATTTTTGCCAAAGGCCCAGACTATATTGCAGTTCAACCCAGGGATGCTTTGAGATTAGTCACCACATCTTCTCTGCTTTCTTTCTGTCAACACCAAGTCCTTAAGCTGCAGTTCACTTCTTACCTTTCCCATTGCTGCAGTTTCTGGGCACCAAATTCAATGGAGGATTATGAGGGAATGGCATAATGAGGAGTATAGTGGTCAATGCAAGCTGCTCACCATTGCATTTCAGTGTGCTCCTTGTTCAGGGAAGGATAAAGGCCTTGGAGTATGGAAAAGAGGTGTGGGTTCTGCTTCCATCTGTCCACGAAACCATCGCGTGGTTTTGGGAAAGTCACTCCACTCTCTGCCCTGCCCTCTTATTGCTTACAAAATAGGAATGTTGGGCTCCATTTTCCTTTGGGGTGTGTGTTGAAAACCACAGACATTGATTTCTGTATGAGAGCCCTGAACGAACAGATTTCTTGCTTTGTATTGTGTAATATGATGATCTTAAATAGTTCTGCTTATTAAGAAAAAATGAGAGGGAGAAAGAAAGGTAAAGGGAGGTCACACTTCACAGCAACCTTCTCCACTGAAGTATCTGCTCTCCAAGGTTGCCCCCAGCACAGTGCAGGAAAAAGATCCTGTCCATGTAATTTGAAAATCTTCTTTTGAAACAACTGCAATATATGATGTTAATATGTGGGTAGGTCTAACCAGTCTCAGAACATACTTATGCTCCCAAAGTGAGTGTGCATTTGACTACTTATAATGAACTTATGGAAAGGATTTGTCATCCAGGGAGATGTGTTTGTGAGAGAAGTGCTTGAAATGAATGTCTTCCAAGTCATTATTCAAATTATGATCCTTTGCCATAAAGAGTTTCTGTTGTCCCTCCCTGTCCCATCCCCTGCTAAAACTAGAGTTCACCATCAAGATGAGCTGTAAAATTCCTGCCAGGGACGGGATATACAAGGGCATTAAGTACTTTATGAAGCATTTCAATTCCACTATCAGCTTCTAATAGAGTCATTGAGCCAAAAACAGTGTGTAGAATAATTTTAGCAAACATGAAGATAGTAAAGTTCCAAGTTAGGTTTCCAAAAGTGGTGGGAAGGTACTATTAGGCTGTGGTTCTGTTGAAGAATTCTTCCTCTTAGTAAGATCCTAGAATAAATAAAGGTTGATTTGGGAGGTCCCTTTTTCTATTCGAAGATCCATTTGTGTTTTTCTGCAGCTTAAACTGTGAGAAAACACTTATGTCACCAACACTTTAAATACATTGGTCAGAGTGATAAATAGCAATGTATTTTTCATATTTCATCAGATCTCTCCTGTTGGATACATGGCTTGTTTTATTCTATAAAATATATATTCTTTGGTTCCCAGATTCCCACACAACTTTGCCAAGCATTCAAAAAAAATTCACTTCTTCGATATTCAGTGTATTTTATTCCTGCTTCAGTTTCTCTTCATCTTCTTTTCTCAGTATTGTAGTCAACTCTCTTCCCACTCCCTCCCCCCACCTTTTTCTGTCTTTCTTTTTTCCTTTCTTTTTGTCAGCCCTAGTGTGCATTTTATGACTTTGTCCTTTTTTTTGGCAAGTTAGCAGTAGCTGGATTTTGAAACTCTTTTGCTCTAGTGTTAATTGTCTTTCATAAATTAGCCAAGGTCTCTGGCTTTTGAATCAGTGCAATCTGCAGAAACAAGCACAGGGCCAGGAGTAAAACTCATAGCAAAATATTCCCTTGGCACGATAATTGTCTAATATACAAGAAAGTGTAATATTTGGAGTATAAGTCAGTGATGTGGACTATTAGATATTGATTCAAGTGAAGGCTTAAAATGTGTAAAGATCTGAATCTTGCTTGAAAAAAACCCACATTGTTCTTTGTTCAAATACCTGCATCTCAGGCATATCTTAGTTTATGCTATTGCTTATTTGTAGGATACCTGTAATATAAAGGCCAAGTTTCTGAGCTGGATTGTAGTGCTTTTGATACTGGTCAAATACAGAATAAAAAGACTTCTTGCTTCAAAAACTTAAAAATCTATTCTCTTGAAAAGTAGCATAATGTTTGTTGGGGTTTTTTTCAAATAAAGCATAGCACAAATAGTGAATAAACAAGAGAAACACACCTGTAGTGAATACTGAGAGGCAAGAAAATCACCTATGACAGGATGTTCCAGCCTTTGTGTAGAAGCTTACCCTCCAAGCAGCTCCTTTGAAGTCAATGCAGTTCCTGAGTACAGAGCTGCATGCCTGGGGGTTAAACAGCACGGTTTTCTCAGCAGTTCTCTTCCTGATAAAAAATATACCAGTCTTAAAACCAGATTTTTTTTAATAACATTTTATCAGAGTATTTTTAAAAGTGTTTGGATAATGTTAGAAAATAGCTGAAACTGCATAGTTTTTCCTATCTATAGTAAGTGTTATTGTGATTTTGGGGTGTGAGCAAACAAGAGAATTTATCCTAAGAAGAAAGTTACAAGAAGCTGAAGACAAGGAAATTCCAAATCAGTGTTTTAGCTCAGTCCTAGCCACAAACAGAGGAAGTAGATTGTATGCAAAAGTCAGCTGAAAGTTCAGTTAAATTAAATACGTGTGAACATGTGTGTTCATTAAGTAGATGTTTATACACTTTTATAATGTTATTTTTGTACATGCTTTAACAATTCAGGTATGTAACTGAAAGCTATGCATAAAACTTTCTAAGATCCTGGTGACTTAGACCTTGTTTTCAACAATAATATTGGGACTATGAGCCTTTATTTCCTTGAAAGTTAATGGAGCACCTAGTCCTAGATCTCAGAAGCATTCACATTTGCAAAGGGATTTTTTTAGTTGTTCTTGTTTATATGCTATTTTTAAATTAATAATATACAAACCCAAACATATATGAAGCAGCAACATTAGGAACATCTTTTACCTGAACATTTTTTTCTGCTTTGCTGCCTC
Source organism: Sakesphorus luctuosus (assembly GCA_013396695.1). Taxonomy (NCBI): domain Eukaryota; kingdom Metazoa; phylum Chordata; class Aves; order Passeriformes; family Thamnophilidae; genus Sakesphorus; species Sakesphorus luctuosus. The sequence goes on from VWZD01009955.1 coordinate 640,791, forward strand.
CTCGTCCCTGTGTCAGTGGCACAAAGGAACCTGAACACAGCAGAGACCCGGAGGACTCACCTCTTGGGTCCACCCCTTAGGCTGGAGACAGATTAGATGTTGGGAGCCAGGGATCCTCTGGAATCTGGTGGAAATGCTGCAGTTGTGTGATGGTGATACCTTTGCTGGCATACTTTTTCCTTTGTCAGGTCAAAGCTATTAAGAAAGTGTTACAGAGGGACTGAGAGGTAGACTTCTTTTGTTTCTGCTCTGGTGACTTTGCTGAGAGCTCCTCAAAGAACAAGTCTGTGGAGAAGGGATCCCTGGTGCTTTGTGCTTCTTTTCCAAACTGTACTGTGCCCTGCTTACAGTTTTCATTTACTTCCACTGAATAATGATGAAAGGCATAATCCCATCTTTAGCTGCTATGAGAAATGTTAGCCATAAAATTTAGAAGATATGGACCCTGAGTGCCTTAATACATAATCCACTAATAAGCAAGTTCTTTTGGGAAAGAAGATAATGAAGACCCTGCTCAGGAATACCTACTGCTGCATGACTTGCTCTGCAAAGTGCACCCAGTTAGTGGCAACATGCTTTCTGTGGAGGGGAGCCAGAAAGGTCAGACTTCTGAAGGATTCTCACTGTGGAAAGGCCTGTGGCCCCACAGTGCACTAGGGAAGACCAGGGCTGGGTTGTAAAAATGTGGTTTAAAATACCAGCCTGTTGTGCCCCTGACAGCTGTTGATAAGTTTGTTGTGATGTACCTCCTCCCCAGTTTTACAGGCAGGGCTGTGGCAATGGCACAGGTGAGGTGGTTCAGGCATGTGTCTGCCTGGTGACTTGGGAATACAAAGCTGCTCCACTACTACAGCATGGATCATGGCATGAGTCTAAAAGAGATTTCAGCACAGTGTGTGCCATGTTCTCTCTTTCCCATATGGCATAGGAAGCCCACACAGTCCTTTCTGAACAGCACCAGGCTTGCCAGTGTCTGAGGTGTCTTTAGCAGGAGCTTGATCTCCAACCAGCTGCACTCTGCTTTAGCCACGGAGTAACTGAAAACAGATCAAACTCAGCTGTGCAAAAGGAGGGGCAGGCATTGGTACTTTGCTCAATTCCACACCAACTGAATCAAAAACCCCATCAGCAAGATGGTGTCACACAGCTTCCTAACTTCACTGTTCTCTTTCTGCTAAACCTTCACAGTCATTGTCAAGAGTTGGTGGGAAAACCTGCCTTTGTCACTAGTTTTTGTTATAGAAAGCCTCTGCACTTGGGTATTTCCTAATCGGTTTCAGTCAGAGAAAGAGTATGGAAGATTTTAGACCTTTAAAGTTAAAGGTCTGATGAAGTTACAAGCAACTGGAAATAGTGGATATGACGGAAAATATTAGCCTAGGGTAACAATGGATGGAGCAGTAGCAGCACCTATAATTATAATTTTAAGTGACAAAACAGAAAGGAAAACTACGTTCCAAGGGATTTAAAAAACATTTTTTTAAACTTGGGCTAGTTTGTCCTCTCCCACAGGAGGGGCTTTCTACTTGGAAACTGCTACATGGTAATCTACAGACCTTTCCCAGACCAACTCATCCCTGAGGCAGAATCTCCTTCTCTGCTCTCCAAAGGCACAGATTTTGCCTTCAAAGTGGGCACACAGATGTCTTAGCTATCTTGTTTCAGGTCCTGCCCTAAGAATCTTTTTTACCCGTCACCTCATCCCTATTCCCAGTTAGCCTGTTTTCTTTGGAGGCACCCTTGTAGCTGTCTTGGTTTCTTGGGAACAGTCTCCAGAGTGGAAAAGGGAGAGATGGAAACTATTCAGCTTTTGGCCCCTGAGCTGCACAGGTTATACAGAAAGGGAAAGGAACAGCAGAGATGGGCAAAAAATCAGATTTGGGTTGGATGCAAGGAAGGATCTGCACAGTGGTGAAGAAAGTTAGTACCTGGCTGCTGGCTTGCTGCTTTTTTAAAATATTGCAACTGCCCTTCTGAGTTTGCTAAAGGAACCTAAATAAAAAAGCACTGTGCCATATTAACATTTTTTCTACCTTTTTGGTATCATGTTTTTAGTATAACTTTTGGCAGTATGTGCTGAGAAGCAGAGATTTTCTCTGAAATATGGGATCTCAGAAGAAAGTCTTTGTCCTGAAGTGGCATGTTGTTTCTTGACCTTTCACAGATGTTTCATGAATTTGTTAGCCTGAGCTACAGAATTGCCTTTGCTAGGATGTAGAAATAGCTCCCTGCTTGCAGAGCTGTTGGTGACATGACTCATGGTCCCACTGCATAGACTTGGACAAGTGCAATAGCTGGATAGAGGGAGGGATTTATTTTCTTTTTTTTTCAGTCTGTTGTGGTAACCAATGAGAGAAATTACACTAACCTTTGCTTTCTCTCGCTCCAACTAGTGGTAGAAGTCTCATATATATTCATAAGAAAAATGAGTGATGATCTGTAGTAAAGATTTATTACTTTAGCAGTTACTTGAATTTCTCCCTTAAGATTACAGAAAGGGCAATTGGAGGTGTTTTCTTCATTCACAGAGAAGGGTGTAGGCAAAACCAGGTAACAAAGACCAAAGCTCAAAACAAATTACAACACTGGGAAAGAATCTGCCTTCAGTCACTGAGGAGTCCTCATAAAATCATTCAGTTTATCAAGAAAGCATAGTCTGGGATTTATTATCTAACAAATGTTTATTGTTTTTAATATCCAGTGAATGTTTTTCAGATTCATGTCCTAGAAAATGAGGGAAACATTCCTTCAAGCCTTTGCTAAAACTCTCTGTGGATATTGTGGAGCCACCACCTCTATCCTCTCCTTCATGACAGCAGACATTCTTTAAGACAGCCGGCTGAGATACTTAATGCCTCTCTTGGCTTCCCAGGACAGAAAGAGCAGTTAAACCATTCTCCTGGACTTCAGAAACCTTGCTGAGGACAGAGAGTTGACTACAAAAAAACTGGACGTTGGAGGGACATCTTTGGACCAGACTGAATAGTCCTCTGTTCCCAAAGGCCACTGCAGGTGCAGTGACAGCACAGCAAGGGAGAGACAAGCTCCCCCATAGGGAAAGTTACCCCACCCTTTCTGTGACAGACACAACTATAGTCCTACTTGGGGTCATGGCAGCTCTGATGCTGGCAGGTCCCACCACCTTCCCAGCTGCATCCTTTTATATCAGCCCTGGGTCCCTGCTGGCTCATCTCTCAGCCTGCATTTTGGTGAGGGATGAGGCTATGGCAGTCTTTGCAACCTCAGGATGGGCAAACACCTGCAGCAATATACCTAAGAAGTCTTCTTGTAGCTGCCCTCTCTTTTTTGTCATTTTGAGCTAGGAAGGTGTTTTAACTAGTTGATGCTCCCCAAAAGAACTACATCCTCTTTTGCCCCTACATGTTACTGAGAGAAGGGAATTATCATGGAGCTGACAAACTGTAAGTGGGGGCAGCCCTTTCCCTGAGGACCCCTACAGCAGTGATGCACATGGCAGGAGGTGCTGAGCCCTCTCAGTTCTGGCCAAGTTTGCAAGGTTGTTGTCAGAAGTTGTGCCTGGTGTCAGGAAAAGCAACCTTAGATACAGCCTGTATGAGCCCTCAGGAGGACTCAGCCTCCTGCTCCACAGTGTCTTTTTCAGAGAGACCTTTCTCAGAGCTGCATGGCTCTTGGTTCCTGGGGGGACAGAAGGAAAAGCGGTGAAATAGGGTTGTGAAATCCAATGACATGAGATGTGACACTTGTAATTATGGGGGAAGCCTCTAAAAATCTGGATTACAGCATATAAATTCTGTTGCTTACATCCTTCTTTCGTATTGATGTAGCTTTGAAGTTAATTCTTAAAAGTCCAATACTCAATAAGTAATGAGCTAGTGCATCAGAGCAGGAATTGAGCAGCAAAACAACAAGTGTATTGTAAATGGCTACTCCCAGAAGTATGAATGAGGGAAAGGGGCTTTTCCCCAAGGAGAGTGGCAGTGACCACAGCCCAGCCATGAGCATGGAGGGTCTGCTTTGGGGTGCTCCAGAGCATATCCTCTCAGTGGGATCTTGGAGATGTACCATGTGTTGCTCTTGCTATTTGCTTGCAAATCCCAGAAGGAAAGGCTGGTCTACGAGAGTGTGTTTTCCTCACTTGTCCTACTGCTCAGTGTCAACATTAGACAGAGAGGAGGTAGTGGGGTGACACAGCTGTGCAAGACAAGTGATGTCACTGAAGAAAGGTGCTGAAGGGATCACTGACCCCTCCCAGGAAACCTTTGCCTGGTACCTATTCAAAAGTGTCCAACAGACCAATTTACATGGATGTTATGGACATTCATCACCATTAGAGCAGTTTTGTTCCCCAGGCACTAGCTCAGTTACTGATTTCCAAAATTAAGGGTGGCCTACAAAGCTCTCTGTCTTCACAGTCACTAATAACGGCCCACCAATGTTCAACTGGCCAAAATTTATGTGGCAAGGGTGGTGGCATGTTGGTACTCTTTAGTAGCCAAGCACATCGTGCATTTTACAGTTCATTTACAGTCTCCAAGGTAACTAATGCTGATTTATGTCCTTCCACTGTGAAATCTGAGTCTTCTGGCATCAAAATGGCAGGCTGGCTCCCAGGATGCTAATGGAACCAGACATAAGTAGTCAGCTTGCCACAATGCACATCTCTCCCTGGCCCTTACAATATCCCCACAGGGCAAAAAATAAGGTCTATTCATAGCCTGACCCCCAAACCTTTTAAATCCTAACAGTTGCAGTGTGACAAGAAAAGCAATGGCTGTATGAACAGCATCAGCAGACTGTTGGACTCTGAGTTTTGAAGTCCAGCCTTTCTGATATCTGTATTCAGCAGAAATCATAATGTGGTGTCAAGTCTTGTGGCCTTTTTGGAAGAGAGGTCTCTTGAGAACAAGATGGACCCTATTCACCCATGCTGCCCATAAGGACTCCTCACTGTGTCCTTGGAGCCACTTGTGCAGCAGCCACATCAGATGACTGGGGTTCCCAGTCTGGGGAACTCGGCTGGGGGTTCTCTAGGATTGTTTTTAGTTGCTTTGCTATGATACATTCCTAATGCAGCACAGCCATGAGCATTTGGGCAGCATCGTGCTTGAAGGAATTCTTAATCCAGCCCAGCTAATATAAATCTCTCGGGCTTTCCCCCTTGACAGGCTAAGGCTGTGTGAGTAGGTGGTTAAGAAAACGTAAAAGCATCAAACAAGCCATAGGAAGTGCCACGGTAGGTCAGAAGAAAGTCCTTCTGTTGCAAGCAAAGCAAAGATACTGAGAGGCATGTGGCAGCATTTCTTGTGATATGTGCTCCCAGCTTCCTGAACACCAGCTGCTCAGGGATGTTCTGTTCCAGTCACACCCCAGTCTGCACCTCCTGGCACTGCTTTGGTCACACATAACATTGGCATTACAGCGACTCCTGGGATTGCAAGAATGGGTGGACGCTTTGCTGTGTTTATCAGTAGAAAGACAGTTGAAGGCAGTTTTGTTTGTGAGCTTGGCATGCAGGTTTCTTTCCCTGCAAGAAGGAAAAGATGGGAACAGCCAGAGTTCACCAGAAAAATAGAAAAGTCATAGGGAAAGAAATAGGAAAAAAATGTATCTGATTAATTTTGCATCTGTTCTTACTTATGGACCATGTTCTTGTGTTGACTGGTTACCTCAGATTCAACATTCAAATGTAATGCATGAATTATTTTTAACTGAAGCCTGGTAAATATCAGCTATCTGCTGCTCAAACTGCCTTAGCAGATAAGTTGCCAGGCTGAAGTGAATTCGTTAACCAGCCAGAGTAAAAACATTTAAAGGACAGGAACTATCAGAAGAGGAGGGAATTAAGACATCCCAAAGTGCAAGCAAACACACTCTGACATTTCCTCAATAGAAAAATTAGTCAGTGGGTCTATGAACTCCTGAACTGATCTGTGTCCCCTCAGCTTGGCCTCCCTGATTGTAAGTTGGAAGAAGCCTCCACAAGAGCAGGCAGAAAACATCTGCTGCACAACAGAAGCTTTTTCTGCACATCCACGTGCCTCCATTTTCCCAGTTGCTGGGTTTATATGAAAGAGCTGTCAGTGTGACTCCCTTTCAGGCGGTCTCTGCCCACCAATATAGCTCTATTGACAAAGCTTCTGCACGTCTTACATGCCCAGATATTTTGGTGAAGGTCATGTGGTGGATGTGATTCTAAGTCACCGAGTCTTTTGCCTGTAATTCATCCTTCATGCTCAAAAGAATCCTGCAAGTCAAAGCAGACAGTCCCAGAGACAGGGCCTGTCTCATAGCCTGAATGTTTTGTAGCATGTTTTTAATTAGATGGCAAAGAAAAAGAAATGATTCCTTCCTTCTCACTCATATGGATCTCCTTAGAGCCACCTTCTTTCCACTGTCTTTACTCCTCCTCTTTGTCCAAAACAAACATTCCTCCTTTTTGCTCATGATACCATTTCCAGGAGTACTGCCTTCTTCCAGACAGAAGCACTGCCCTTCTATCTGCATAGTTCAGGCTCGAGAGATGGACTAGCTTGGTGAGACCTTTCAAACAAAAATTTTTTCCACTACAAAGAGTAGCATTTGAGTTGTTTCTTGTAATTGCAGCTGCCAGTGGGTTTTGCAAGGCCCATAAGGGATGTGACAGCAGGTGAGGGTACCTCGAAGAGCCAGGGGTTTTATTTACATCTTGCTTCAAGTGTGATGATACCAATTCTGAGTTGCTTCCTTTGCCCACCCTGTCCTCTCAGCTGTGCTTGACAGGGACGTTGTCAAGATTTTTTTCTGCCAACTACACAAAGAGTTGCTGTAATTTGCTTTTGTCAGGGCAAAAGTACTGCTGAAGATCCTAGCAGGGAAATATTTTTTTAATTACCTTAGGTGGGCACAGTGGTTCAGAATTGGTTCCCCAGTTGCTCTTTTTCTCAAAATTAGATTTGTTTAAGAATGAATAGCTTAAGAACAGTTACCTAAAACTGTAATCAATGAGAAAGCTGGGGCAGAATTAAAAATCAGGATTGGAACTGTGCTTGTAAATGTAAGAGAAGGAGGAACAGGTGGGAAAACAGAATATAAACACCTCTTGCTAAAAGACAGAATTTGTCTTTCCGTGAGAAAACCCTGAGGTGGGATAGATGTGCTTGGACTCAGCCTCACACGTGGCCTTTAGCGCAGCTAGGACTGGAGCTTGATGGCAGTGCTGTCCTTGAACTCCTCTGAGGATGCTGCTCTGTACAGCTGGGGAGGAGGAAAATGTTTTTATATAGAGGGGGTTACTCTGATGAAGTCTCAGTGCACCTCCAGTTCTCCTTCTGCTTTGAATAGTCAAGATCCTGAATTTCAGCTGGTCAGATCAAAAGGGATAAATCCAGTCACAGTGTTGCAGATGAGGGTTGAGCCACATGAAGGCAGGATGAAGCAGCAGAGCCAGAGCTGTGCTGTGCCACATTTTTTTTTCTCTGTCTTGAAATGCTTTATTAGAGACTTGGATGACGATGATGGTGATGATGTACTCTCCATCCACAACTTCAGAGATTGGTATAATCTCTTGCACCCCCAGGTGTGCATGCCTTATCAGGTGCTGGTGTTCCTCTTTAAACAGAAATGTTCCTCTACTGCAGGATTTTTGGACAGGTTTTTACTGCAAATAGATCAGAAGTAAAGGAAACTTGGTTAAGTGCTGGTATTCATCATAGGAGGTCTGTTCCTACTAAAAAAATACTTGATTTTTACATAATAAAATATATTGAAATAAATGGGGATGATACAGGGAAATTCTTTGAGCCAGGAAACACAATTATCCATTACATTTTCAAGGGATCTATATGAAGATACAGTCTTTTCTGGAGACAAAGTGGTAATATGGAGGGTTCATTCAAAATGAAAGCAGATAACTTGCCAAAAGATTTTGATTAGCTACAATTTTATGCTTGGAAATTTACATCATTTCTTAATCTTGTTCCATAAAAATATGCTGCTATACGTAAGTGTTTAACATCACATTCGTAGGAATTTGATCCAGTTTAGACATAGTAAATTAGTTACGTGAAGGTTTCTTGCTTTATGCTATTCTGTCTGTCCCTAATACTCTGCCTGTCTGACATTCTACTCTGCCCACATGTTCCATCCCTGACATATATAAAAATATAAATTCAAGATGAAAAGATTAGGACCACCCTGGAATTTCTGACTTTTTTTTTTTCTTTTTTGAAACAAGTACCTGTATTTTAGCTTCCAAATAAGTTTAAGAAAAAAGAAGGATTATAAGCATGAATTTGCAGATGACATGGAATATGTACTTGCGTGTATTTGCAGCAGGAGTCTGTGTGACAAGCTCATGTCATATTTTCAGGGTCAGGTTAAAGGGAAGAGCAATGAGTTTTTTTTAAGGCAGCAATTTGTCAGTGAGAAATAGGGAGAAGTTTCCCAGGTGATCAAAGTACATTTTGAACCAGCTGACTTAGGGAGCTAATATTAATTTGGGGGGGATTTGGGTCAGATATGAAAGGTTTTAATCCTCACATAGTTAATCCTCCTAAGAGCTAATTTAAATGGAGACTGATCCGTCAATTACAGCACTGCTTCACTACACAGTAGAATTTCTGAATTACTGAGGTTTAATTTAGCTTGAAAATTTGTTAAAGTCCTCTGCTACCAGTTCAAATAAAAAAGGAAGCAAATGACTGAATTGAGAAAGAAGTCTGGTTGGGTTTTTTTATTTCCCTCCCTGTGGATGGATTCTTTTGACTGAAATTGTATTTTGGGTGCTTGCTCATGGGTGGATCTTGGTTATGGCTTTGTATTTTTTTCATCAAAAATGCAGATTCAAGGCAAAGAAACAAATCTTTGTATTTGTCAATTTATAGAACCAATTTTTTAAGCTAGCAGCAAAAGAAATCTAGGTGTCCAGTGTCAGTATTTTTCTTCTAAAATCCATTTGTTATTTTGAAACAAAATTTAGCTTTTATACCTGAAGTACATTTTAAAAAGCCTACCACTTCTTGCACCCCCAAAATTAAACGTATATCACACTGACCAAAACAGTCTGTTTGACCACATTTTGGCTACTAATTTGTTAAAACTTGATGTGTTCCATTTCGGGTTACTCTTGAACAATACCTTTGACTTGAGGGTTCACATATCCTCTCCAAGTGTCTTACTTGTGCTACTCCTCTCTGGGAGTTTGGCCTCTGAGAAGAGACTTTGGTAAAAGCTGACCCGTGGAACCAGCCCGACCAACCACAGAAAACACTGAATTATGAAAAGTGTCTTACTTACATCCAAATTCAGCTAAAAATCACGTCTTTTGAATCTCACTCCACACAACAAATGTTTTGCCAGACTCCATAGTGATAGCGTAGCAGTGTTTTAATAGCATTAGAGAAGACAATGACATAGGCAGCTGCCTTAAAATGCCAGAAGTTTTGCACTCTCTAATAAATATAGCTCAGTCTTGGCTGATTAAATGTGGAAGTAATTTATCCAATTGAAATGCTCAGTCTTTGGCCAAGATTTTTATGTCTGTGTGTGCTGGATTGATCAGGAGTATAAGGCATGTTAAGATGAGAATCTTTGCTAGTTTTGGGATAATGTTTCTCATTTGTGACCTCTATTTTTTTCCCTAGATTGCTGCCACTCAGTGTAAGGACATTTTCAAAAGAGAAGAGTAGGGTGCAGTTGCCTTCTAAATCTGTTGCTGTATTTGGTTTTCTGAGTCTTTATTGTCTTCTACTTCTGCATCACACTTTGTAACATTCATTTTCCCTGAATAAAACCCTGGCTGCAACACTTCCTTTCCTCTTGGTCGGCTTCCCATTGAACATTTATCAAATTCCCCTTCAAAGTGGTGTTAAGGTTCCTGTTAATTTCAGTGGGGGCTGGAACAGATTTTTGTGCTGCACTACCCCATTTGTTCTGTGGTGGCAGGTTAGTCAGAGTCCTCACACTTTTCTGTTTCTGAATGCTTTTGAAAGATGCCCACCTCTTTCTCAGTGCCTGTTCTCTCCTTTCCTCCCCATGCTCCATTGCACCGGAAGGTCTCAAAAATGTGCCCAAATCACTGCTCAGTGACAGAGGGCATTTGCTGCCCTGCCTGTCTGGCTGTGTAGCAGAGAAGGGACCAGGGCACGCAAGGGCCATTGAGCCCTTTGGTGAGAAATTGCTGGAGGCACTGGGAGATTTTTGCATGCTAATATGACATGGCACCTTGGCCATGGCCACAAACAGGCCAGAAGAGCCATCAGCTACCTTAGGATCCCAGTGAATAAGATTACCAGGGAAAGCTCTTGAGATTTTCTCTGCAGCCAGGGATAGCTGAACAACATCATGCTCTCCAGTAAGCAGATTCAGATCTTGACTATGGGATGAGGGCACAAAACCTCTTGTCTGACAAGTTAGGGCACTCAGTCACTGCTCATAGCCTTGCTGGGCAGTGGGCACCTTGGGGCACAACATGCCTCTCCTTGAGGCCATCAGGAGTTTGGTGGGAAGAGCAGGCATTACTCAAATTTGTTCCGTGTGTCCCTCAGCCGAATACGCCCTTCTAGCCAAGTTCTTGCCATTCGTGTGCAAGAACATGAAATTTTCTATGTCAATCCTTTTTTTCCCCCTTTTCTTCCTCCACAATTATTTGTCTTTTCCGATGTTTAATGCAGTGTAGCCAGTTTAATAAAATGTGACAGTGAAGATCCAGGCTTGTCTATATTATAATTCATTGCTTTCACTTAGCACTAGAAACTTCCCGTGGCTGCTAGACAGATAAAGGATAGAGCATGTCCAGAGCCAAAGGTGTCATTCTGCATTATCCAGTTATTTTTTAAGTTCTTGCTCAGAATAATTGCTGAAAACAGCACTGCTGGTAAAAGCAACCTTAATGTTTTTACCAAACTAAAACACTGCTAATAAGGAACTTAGTTACATAGAAACAAGCAAAGTTGGTTTTCTTTATTTTGTTCTGCTTCCTTCAAGAGGCTTTACATACTTCAGGAATGGAGGTTAAGAAAAGCTTGGGACATTACTTTCTCTTTAATCCTTAGATCTCTCAGCTGACTCTACATTTTGTTTTCATGCTGAAAGGGAAAAAGATATTTTCCTGGCAGGTTGAGAATGATTTTTTCCATTAATCTTTTCTTTTGGAGCCAAGATACATTTTTTCAGAGATCTGATGTGACACAATACTGTACCTGGAATTTTACACTAAAGAGAGTGGAAAAACATCCTCAATTCTCACCACAGCAAGCATTTGCAACCAGGCTGCAAACCCTCCAGCAAATCTGACAAGCCAAAAGAGCAATTTGAAAAGGGAACAGGAAGGGAATTTGGGACATAGTCATTTCCCATGGGGAGGAGAGCTCTGAAATATCGTACTATTTATTAAGGCCTTTTAAAGATAAACAGATAGACCATGGTATGTAGTGGCACAGGCCAACAATTATCTTGCTGAAAAGTTATCTCAGCCTTTTGAAATCCTGTTAATTAAAAAAAAAATCACATCAGGGCAGAATCTCAAAGTGTAAATGTGAGGAGCAATCGAACTGTTTCAGATTAATGCAATTCAAAGCAGAACAGAAACTGTTTCTGCAATTAAATACATATGTACATGGTTTTGGCTTTATGAAATTTGATAGAATCCACCCATCTCCCTATTTTTGGCTTATCAGTGTTTTCTTTCAACATTTAAAGTGTTTTCTTCAAAGCCCAGAGCTGGAGCATTTCCAGGCAGTTTAATTGTCCAGATGTGTACTGAGTTTCCTAAGTGCTTGCAGCATGGGGAAGACATGATGGTTTTTGCTTGGAAGCCAATGAAAAAAAGAGAAATATTTTCAAAGTCTGACTTGATTTTTAAAAAGGACTTGCTGGAATGTGTCTTCAAAATATACAAGCCTCAACAGACAAATACATCTTGATATACATCTCATGGTTCTGAGCTGAATTTATCTGTGGCTGCCTGTGCATTCACAAGACACAGCCATTCGGAGTTCATTTTGCACCCATGGTAACACACAGTGAACAAACTATTCAGAGGACTTTCATGAGAGCACTAGATGGCTGCACTTCTCCTTAAGCTTGGTACAGTTCTATATTGTGTTTCTTGGTCCCATGGCGTAGTGCAGAGCGCTCTGGTTTCCGAATCCCAAGGTCTCGAGTTCGAGTCTCAGTACGGGTGGCCCCGGCAGTTCAATGCCTCCCTGCCATCCCGTCAGATCTCGGTGCGAAGCAGGGTCAGCCCCGGTTAGTACCGGGTGCTGTAGATAGTCCTAAGGAGAGTTCGATTTCACTGTCCAAGCTCACTCGGCCATGGCAAATGAACCTTAGGACTTAAACGGTGGGGCCAGTTCTGCACACGCTGTGCCTCACCTAAAAAATCCACTGCGCAGGCTCCGAGGGCACACGTGGGGAGTGCCCTTCCCAAATCTTCGTTCGCGAAGATTGGACATTATTATTCTTGATACTAGAAATCTGAACAAAGAACCAAAGAACACTGAAGTGGAAGACAGATTCCACAAAAACTGTTCTTCTATCAAATATTTTTAACATGAGAAGGTTTCTTGGTTGTAATACACCACAGCTAGTGCTTGCCTGAAGTGCAGTTGCCCAAACTCTCCTGTGTTCCTTGTGGCAGTCAAATTTGTCATCTCCCCAAAGCAAGCTGCAGATGAAGTGCATTTCATGCTCTCACGCCACACTGCAATTGCAGTATCCCTGCAGTATCACATCTATGTAGGAAAGGACCAGGAAAGGCATCTTTTGGACAGTGCTCTGGTGGCATCTATTCTGCTAGCAAGGCTTATTTTGTGGAGAGCAATATTGACTGAAGCAACATTCCAAAAATCCTCTAATCACAAGATCTGTTCCGGTTTTGTGTTTTGTTTTGTTTTTTTAATTGGTTTGAATTTTCAGCTTTTTTTGGTTCAGCTACCAAGTGAAGACTATACAGCCCTGGATGTCAATGCCTTCCATTTAGCCCTGACACATGCATAGTACCTGTTCAATCTTCCATCACACATTACTTAATTTAAGGCTTTATTTAGTAAGTTTTCAGGCTGCAGGGCAAAACCAGCCTTGGTGTAAGTGAACACAACCCTCTAAAACTCTATTTCTGCCTGCACACAGTGTACCTGAGCTTGGCCTGACATTTCCAGTGCCTGAAGCCCATTTCCAGAGGTTCAGGCCACTGAGACAGCCAGAAGGGTGCTGGTGACTTCCTGTTGGGATGGCACCTTGCTTACACTGGACTGGCATGAGGTTGCTTAGTCATGTCATTGACAGCTGCCAAAGAAGGCACCTGGAAGAATGAGAAGGGATATTCATCATAATGAAGTTTTTTGAGCTAGTCAGCCTTGACTATACTGTGGAAGTACAGAGATTATTGGTTTCTGATCCATTGCCACCTGTACAGGCAGGATTTTAAAGAAGTGGTGTAGAGGAAAAGATATGAGCCATAATAGCTGCTCTTCTTTCAAAATCCCCACTGCTGGGTGAGTCGTTTCAGGCACTGCAGGGCTGTGAGCTGTGTAACTGCAAGCAGACAGGGCTGTTGTGTGCAGTGCCTTTGCATGAAACTGGTCTGTAGAGAATGTGTATTGAGTCACACTCTGCATCATGTGTTGAAGTCCTGCATGCTGCTTCCTTCTGAGAAAGCCAAGCTCACAGCAGGGACACTCCTGCAAATGCTCCATCTGAATCACCCAAGATGGAGCCCAGCTAAGCTCCCCCACCCACCCCAGCTGAGAGAGGCAGCTGCTTCCTACATATGAGTAATGAAAATGTTTTTCTTGCATTAAAAATGCTAACAAATCTCAGCCCCTTTGTTGTATGTCCTGGGCTCCATGTAGGCTTACTGTGCTGTATTTATACAACTTTCTGCTGAACTGCTTCTGGGAATTGAAAGTGTGAAAACAAATAAAAAAGTTATATGTGAGGTAAAACCTATTGCCTGTGTCTGAAATCAGTTCCCAAGTCTGTGGCTGGCTAAGTCTCACCCTGATGTTATTGTGTGGTTATGAATTTTGGATGTTCTCTTTACTGGAATCAGTGATGCCAAAATGCATCCGTTCTGCAGACCTGCTAAGGGCAAAAACAACTGTGTACTGGTGCTGAATGCAAAAGGCAAAACAGGGAGCCTCTTTTGGCAAAGTCCATCAGGCTCCATCAGTATTATAGCCCATAAGAAAAGGCTGGGGAACCATTGCAGCCCAAAATAGTCAGAACACGCAAAAATAGTCAAAAGTGAGACAAATATTTCTCAGCAGTAATTTTTTTCTATCCTTCTGTCTGTCCTCTCTCCTTAAACATTGCAATTTTCCTTCTTCCTTTTAGCTTTATATCTCTTTCAGACTGATTTTATTTTCCATCTGGGAAGAAGGCAAGAGATTTTGCTTTGTTCACTGAAGGAGCTGGTGTTCTGCTGGGAGTGACCAGGGAGCAATCTGAGCAACGTGTGCGCATTGGTAGGTGTTGTAATTATAACATTAATTATAAGCCCTTTGGTTTCACAAGGATTTTTTAGCTAAGCTATAAAACAGAGGCTGTTTCTGTTTATTGTCCTTAAAAATCCTTCACCATGACACACTACCCTGATCAAATGTCAATACTTATTTTCCAGGACCTCATTTTAAATCATCGTATATGGCTAATTATGAGAGTGTTACAAGCTACATTTGACTTTAGGAATGCCAACATTGCAGCAGCAGGTGACAAAATACCCAGTACATCAAATATTTCTGCTAAAAGAATGGTTCTATGCCATCCTTGTCTACATTAGCAGCCCTCTAGTAAATGTACTTCTGTGGAAGAAAGATGTAGTGGCCAGCAACAGGCACATATGAAATGAAGGACTTTTCCTCCCATTTGCATCTGTTTTTCAGCACAGTTTTGTAAAGGGGCTTAGGGACCATTCATGCCTTTGTTAGCTACCTTCCTTTCAGTACTATGTCTTCTTCCAGATCTTTTAATCCATTCATGTTGGCTGGCACTTCAATACCTGTGCCCTGCCCTACAAGTCTGTAAATTCCCTGTGACCATAACCTGGATTTATCCAGCTGTGACAAACTAATTTCATCCTTAGGACCCAAGTGATGTCTTTTCACATGCCTGCAAGACCTCCGTGCAGGCATTGGGTGCTGCAGACCTGGCCCTTCTTCCCTCTCCCTCTGCAGGACCAGGAGGCTGAAACACCTCTTGCAGGTCTCTGCCTGACTTTCCCTGGGCTGAGGGACACCCATGAGGGTCTTGAACAGGGCACAGGAATTCTATATTTTCTTACCTTCTCTGGTAGCAGAGACAGATGTCTTAGGTGAACTGAATCCCTCCCTGTAGGAGAGTAGCTGTAGAAGAATCACTCTCTGTGGAAGTTGTACCTGTTGGAAGTGGTTTTGTAACCTCTTTCTGCCTGGCGTGCATATTCACCACAGTTTGGCTCTCAGTGTTTCCCGTTCTTTCTTCCTTCTTCCTAGTTCTAACCATGTCCCTTGGCAGCTTCTATACATTTATCCTTCTGACATGAATTAATTCAGATAGTTACTATGGGGAAAATAGGCAGCAAGTTATTAATTTAGTGAATCCTTTCTTTGCTCTGTTCAATTTGTCTGATTTGGCTCTCCCTTTCCACAACAAAAATAACAGCTTTAGTGCTCAGCTGGTTTGCACTGCCCTTATTTCATAGCAGCTGTTACTTGCAGGTCTGGTGCTTTGAGTATTTGCTGACGTAACACTTCACTGTTGCAGGAAGAATTTGTTTCTTCCAAAGTTCACAAATGTATTTTGAAATTGTGCATGTAGAGTTTTCAGCCGACACTAATAGTGTCATTGTGCAGGAAGCCAGGCCAGCAGAAGAAATGTGGGAAATCTTGAATGCAAGGAATCAGGATGGGATTTTGATGTAGAGACCCCAGTTATACAAATTATCTCACGGTTTGGTAAGAAAATGAAGATTGGTGCAATTTATCTATTACTTGCTTGTTTGGGTGTTTTTTACCTGCCCTAATTTTTATTAAAATGTTGTGCCATTGATGCCAGAACGGCATGTTTTTAAGGAGTTGAAATACTGAAGGGCTGTTTTGGGTACGATGACCCTCCCAGTAACTTCTGCATTTGAATTCACAAACTCACCACAGAGACGAGAATTTCTACAGTTTCTGATTCCCCAAAACCTGTGAGGCTGGGCATCATCTCAGCCCCTAACTGAGCTAAATACACACACATGCACATGAGCAGATGTAGTCTGGAATGTGTGATCCAATGCTTGTGACTTGCCCCTCACATCTCCTTGCCTATTCCTGACAGCAGTTCAGCTAGAGGGTTATGACTTGCTGGAAGACTCAAAAGACCCTTTTCAGCTACTGTCATCCAACAAAATCCCCAGACTTCCAAATTTGCTGTACGTTCAGGAGCATGTTTAACTTTGAAAGGATAACCCTAAGATCCTCGGTTTCTTTGTTGTTCCAGGAAAATCCATTTACCAGGGCCCCTTTTCTTGCTGTTTCAGCTCTATCTTTAAAATTGGGCTTTTGATTTAGGGTCTTCTACAAATGCACATTTGCTCTTATGTCTGCAGAGTCTTTGACTGGTTTCCCACACAAACTTTAGAGCAGAGACGGCTGTCTTTATCCCTGCTCAGCACTTGTGCCACCTCTATCCCTGCTCAGCACTTGTGTCTGAAGGAACCCACTTCTTCGAAGTGATGCTCTAGGACAGTTCTGGCACCACGTTCTCTATGGCCTTGACTCCCCAGACTTAGAGGTATGTGCTGTATTGCGAATTTGGGTGTACCATGATGTGCAGTGGATGTGATCATTGGCTATAGCGAGCCCCACTTCTGAGGTAGCCTGCAAGGCTGCCAGACCATCTGCTTACCAATCATACATAGCTTGGTACCATGCCGGGGCTATTCGTCAGGCAGCTAAAGGATCTCTGTTCTGGTCAGTGTAAAGATCAGGTGACTTTCAAGGCAACTTCTGTTCTAGGCTTTGCATATAACCTAGAAGACAGCTAATATCTGCAGCCTTCAATTTTCTTAAAAGGCTTCCCCATCCTTTTTTTTCATGAATTTAAGCCCTTGACATGAGTTTTTTCCAGGCTGAGTGCTTCCTAACACCCTGCCTGTATGGCTCACAGCCCCAGTATGAACCAGTTCCAGTGACTTCTGCTCTATTTCAGAGGGTCAGCTCCCACGTCTCCTGGCACCAGCTCTATGAAATAGGTAGATACAACAGAAACAGCAAAGTGTGAATGCTCAAGTAACAGAACTACATATTTTTCTCAATCTGAACTTATTTGCAGGGTCTTTGATATGCCAGCTTGGATTTGATCTAACATAGCTAGCTGTGCCATTTGCACATACATTTCTATAAGGAAATACCAGCTGACACACGTTCAAAGGGCTGTGGAGACCACTCCAAACCAGTGGAGTTAGGCACTAGACATCTCTCCTGAGCTGGACCATTAAGGGTGCAATACAGAGTTAACAGAGTCAGCCCCCTCTTGAAGACATTGTTACCAGAGAGGTCCAATTCACCTCACAGCCATTTAGGAGATATATTTAATGCTGCATTTCGGTGCATGAGAGGATTTCGGGTCTCCCCAGTAGTGGGGGTCCAGGGTTACTGCGGCCATCTCCGTTGCTGGTCGTGGCAGCCCTTGAGCAGCCGGACAGACGCCGTTCTGCTGCTCCCCTCTGCTGTTCGGCGCGGAAACAGCACGATCCCGCCCGGGCATCCTCCCCCGGGCTCCAGATTATCCCTTTAGCTGATTTTCTTCTTTCTTGGACCAGGTGTGGGAGGGGCGTAGGAGGGAAGGGAGCCGAGCTGACACTGGATGTGTTTATTGTGCTTGGCAGCTGGCGGCAAATGCTAAAGGAAATAGTGCTGATTTCCTATGCGCTGTAATTCTCCTTTCTGGCCTTTTTTATAGATAGGGAAGAAGAAAGATATTTTGCTAGAAAAGCAAAATAAATGGGGGACAGACCCAGAACTGTGGCAGGAGAGATACTGGCTAAATGTGCAGAGCATGTTGATAGGCTGAGGCAAAGAAGCTTTAAATGTTTAGAGTCAAGGTCAAGTGAAGGCTGTGGTTCAAGTTCAGATTTAAAATACTAACACATCAACACGTCTTGCTTTCTCAGGTTGTCAGTTCCTTTTAAATGAGAATCTCTGAACAGAGCCTTTGTTGTATTGATTAGACTGTAAATAAAAATTTTCAGACGCACTCTTCTTCCCTCTCCTTCTAAAAATCCCTTTCAAATGCTTTAGCTTTGAAATTTCAGATTCCAGTTTCATTCAAATGGCAAGCAGAGTAAAGGAAAAGGCACTGCAACATTAGATAATTAGAAATGATAAAATTACACCCTCAGAATTTTTAAGCCTGGCAGTTTAAATAATCATTGCTTATAATAGAATTAATCATCTAGATTGTATGGACTTGCATTTCTTTCTTCAAATCAAACCCTGCTGCCAAGTAATTCTTTATGTGTCAAAGAGAAAGAAACAAACAAAATCTCCACCCATTGAGCTCTGTGGCTGTCCTGTGAGTAAACAAAAAACACAGCTTGGAAAGAAGACAGACATTGCTTGCTGTCTTCAGTTTTTCAGTCTTTTTGCTGGATCAGCCATAACTTACTGCATTTTTCTAAAGCCTGATTAGCATTTGCAAGTTCTGCACAATGGGCCAGCATTTCTGCCATTCCTGGCTACCTCCGCTCCTCCTTTCACTTGGTCCTGCTTTGTCAGGGGTGACGCCAATAAACTGGAGGTGACTGAGATGTAAAAAGGTGGTACATCCTCTGGATTAAAATCCTGCAGGAGGGCTGTAAATAGTGTGATGGCATTTGCGGTCTGCCCACCTATAAACACCCAAGACAGAGCATTGCAAAAGGCCTGGGCAGTCTGACATTCCCTCATGTAAAGCAGCACATTCCAGTCTTGAACAAATAAATACAGTGAATTGAAAGGTCTCCTTCCGACTGCTGAGTCAGGCAGCGATGTGCAGGCAAGCGAGATAATAATCTTTTGTGTTCAGGTGCTGAGCCTTTTGTGGCTACTGGTCCACTCACTGTTTTTTCCAGGATAGAGGCAAAAAAGGCACACTGAGATTGCAGGAGGAGCTGTGGAAACACATGGATTTCCATGTGGATTGTTGCACTGAGGGCTGTGCTTCACAGAGAGAAAGAGGCTGATTTGAGCCTGCTCTAATCCCTGTATTAGGCTCCCATTCTAAACTGAAGTGGCTGCACTATGACTTTTTTAAATCCAAAAAGAAAGTGAACTTGTTCAGATTGAACTAGCTTAACTCCAGATAGGAGCATCCCTCTGGGAGTTTAATGTGGTTACACATTACCCGCATTTATGTGTGGGTGTGGCACTTAGAGACGTTTTTGTGGTGGACTTGGCAGTGCTGAGTTAACATTGGATTTGATGATCTTAAAGGTCCTCTCCAACCAAAGGGATTCTATGGTTCTAAAAATGAATTCTCTGCAGTTTCACATCTTTGATAAATTTGGATTGATTTTCTCATATAGTCTGATATCCAAAAACCCCTGCTATGGCAGATCCAGGAAACATTTTGCTTCTTGAGAGCTTGGAAAGACTTTCCAATACATTTTATAGAATAGAAGTTTAATGTGAGCAATCAGTAAAGCAAAGAATTAATAACAATATGGCCACAGGCTGTAAGAAATGTGGTCATGTATTTTATGCTCCCAGGTTTCAGGTATTCCATGATTTGCTACTCAGAGCAAAGATCAGACTCAGATCTGTTGTTTGAAAATGCGGATCTCTGGAAGCCATGTGAGTAGAGATTGCCAGACCTCTATTAATTAACGTAGGCTGCATCTTGTCTTTGTGACAAGTTGCAGTCAGCATAATGTCAAAAACCTGCCTGCTGACTGCACGTAGTGAAAACAGGGGGTGCAGCCTCCCCTTTCTTCTCAAATGATAACACTGCCTTAAAGTGCCTGCAGCAGGCAGGCATTGCTTTCATTGTTTTCAAGCTTCTGAATTGTCTGTATTCAAGCTTTTCTGAATTGCAGATCAAAAGAGAGAGATTTCCAGTACAATTTCCCAAAATCTTCATGTGAAAATGGTAGTTCTGTAGGTGCCTGCATTCCAAACAAGCCTGCCTGAAAGACTCCATTTAGGGAAGTTATCATTCCTTATTATCTATCTAGCACTGACAGCAGCTGTAAAACCCCTAGAAATGGTGCCATTTCCATTTATTTCCATGTTCAGCTTACAGAACATACTCATGACATGAAAATACCATAGAAATGCAAGGTGTAATTACCATCATTATGTAACTCCTTAGCATCCAGAAGCAGAATTAACAGTTTGAGTGGGGCTTATAAGAAAGCCAGAATACATTTCAGTAAGCCTGTCATTTTTTATCTCTTAAGTAACCTTAAATAAAATTGAACTGCCTTAGTCAGTGTGGAAAAAAAAAGGAAAAACGCAAGTTCTTATAATCTTCACTGTGATGATAATACATGTATTACTTCATTTAAATAAAATCTCTGAACAGCACCTGGAGTTTTACAGAGAAATCCTGCGCTGGGGATTTGTATGCAGCACACTTGCATATGAAATGTCAGCATTGCATGGACAAGGACAGCAGTGAAATTTAAAAGGTGATGGATAAGACAGATGGCTGAGCAGAAGTGGTCTGCATTGCCATGGAGAAAAGCCTGGTGCCATCCTCAGCAATCAGTGCTTGAGCTTGCAAGAGTCTGGCTGCTATTGAAGCATCTGAGCCAACTCTGGGTGTTGCAATATGCCAGATTTCCAAGAAACAGATTGATGTACAGTGTGTACTACTTTTTATTTTCTTGGGGGAGGAGGGGATTTGGGGCTGTCATTTGGCTTTAAATTTCATCTTATCAGTGCATTTATTGACACCTAGGGAGATTTCTTTGAAATAGATATGATATACATAACCTCTTTGGAAATTACTTCCCTCTTCCCCCTCAGGAGATCAGAAAATCATTATTTGTACAGAATCTACTTATTTCTATTCACTGTTCTGTACTTAATCTGTGTGAAAGGTCCCGTGTTTTTTCCTAGAGACTGATAATAGTGTTCATCTCTGGCTTTCAAGAATCTTTTTTGTAGGCTTGCCTTTTTGAGGGGACTGCCCTCCCGAGAGGTCCATGCAAGACTCAGAGCTGATGCCCACACTGTGACGAGGTTCCCCTGGGGTCAGGCTCGAGGCTGCATCTGATTATAAGCAAGATGGGAAGGGAAGAAGTCCGGGAGCCCAGATGTCAGGGTTTGGAGTAATTGCTGAGCAATGCAGGGAACCAGGATTGAAAGAAAGTGAGAATATTCCCTGAAAGGAAGCATGAAGGCTTTCTGCCTTCCAGGGCTGAAATCCTCTGGAAATGTAACAATCTTCCTGAGGGAGTTTAAACAGTGACTCAGTATCTGCAAGCAGTGGGTGCCAAAATAAAGATAGTCAAGTCTAACTAGTCTAATTTCTGACCATTGGTTTTTCTGAAGCATTCAAAGATTGTGAAAGTTTCCACTTAATTTAAGAACCCAGCTAGATGTGAAACTGTATTACAGGCATTTGAGTGACAGTGGCAGCACATCAAATGTGAACAATATGTTTTTAAGTGGCAAACCAAAAGGATGGCAAAAGCACAGACAAGAATGCGATTGGCCCAATGAGGCAACATTGTAATTTTGGGAAAATGCTGAACTCTTGGTAGGAGACTCGGCTGAGTTTGTAGAGCAAAACCTCAGTGAAGGCTAAACCCTTGACAAGATAATCAAAACATAGCCTGAGAGGAAAGTCCCAGCTGTGGTAAAGCTCACAGCTAGTGGGCAGTTCTCTGAGACCTCACTCCTGGTAGCAGACCCAAGGCAGAAAGTGGTGTGAATCTCTGACAGACTATGTAAAAATCATGAGCTGTGCCGACTGCAAACTCCACCCTACCCCCCCCCACCCAGTACCATTCATTTGGGGTCCAGTACTTCCATGGCTTGTGGTCCCTTGGAAGGGATGGCAGGCTCAAGGAGGTAACAGCAGTGCCATGGGTGACAAAGGGGTCTCAGCACAGCAGTGTGTGGAGCTAATGCCAGCGGGTGGGATGTGGATTCATTTTCAGTTGGATGGGAGCATGCAAGCTGGTGTGGTTTCAGAATCAGGGATCTAACAGTACTGGATGAGCAGCTATCTGTGGGAAAAGTCAAATGGTATAGTGGTAGGAAAAACCCTTCTGAGAGTCTGATAGAGTCAGTAACAGTTCTGATGGCAGATAGGGGAGAAAAAGGACGTATGCTACAGAGATGGGGGTGGAAATGACATAAACAGCAGGTCAGCAGTACTCCCTTATGTTGCTTGGGTCTAGACCATTATAGCTGAGGTCACTCCAGTTTAATTACTGGACTGCAGGAATCTCTCCTCAAGCCTGAATCTTAGCCCTTCTCCAGGGAGCAGATTCTGCAAAGGGAAGAAGCTGAGTTTGAGGGTTTATCTCTTCCACTGTCTTTATAGGGGAGATAAGACTTTGCCTAAGAGCAGCCCTCAGTCTTGGCTGTGGACCCTGTCTTTAGAAGACCCTTATTTCAAAAAGAGATGAAGAGGAGGGTGTCTTCTTTCCTTTTCAGCCTTCTCTTCCCTGGAGTAGGACCCCAAACAAATCCAGTGCAGGGTCTGGGAGAAAGACAGAAGAGACAGGAGAAGGTGACATCTCCTTTGGAGGAGAGGAGGATGCTGGCCCAGAGAGCTCTTCAAGGCCCAAATCTGGCATGGTCTGCGATTCTCCAGCTGGGACTCTAGAGAACATGCAGCTTCAACAGCAAAGTTAATGCTCCAGATGAAAATGTGGAAAAGAGACCTGAGAGAAAAATTAATTAAAAACGGGATGCAATCATGCAATACTAAAACTTCAATGTCATTTAATTTCTGTGTAAACAGAGCATAGTTTTGTTCTCATGTTTAGCAGGGGATGGATTCAGGAAGCTGAATTAAGTTCTTGGCAGTGTTTCTGATTCACTTAGTGGCCTTCAGGAAATGACTTAACTGTGGGGTCTTGCAAATGCTGAGCGCATGCTGAGGAGCATTTCTTTCCTCTAAAGCAAAGGGGGGTTTCTGGAGCAGAACAAGAGCTCAGCACTGCAGAAGATCAGGATGTGCTCATTGGAAAAATACGGACCCTTATCTTTGTAGCTTGCATAAAAATTGCGTTCAAGAATCCAGGGAGCTGGTATTCTTATCATCTGCAAAGCAGAGAGCATGGTTTGCTGGGGTCTGTGAGGAAGCCAGCAATAAAGGGCTGTAATTGAATTAAAGGATGGACTGGCTTTGTTGAGAAAGGGGAACAGAACCACTCAGGCATACGGGCTCACATTGTGAAACAAATTACAGGCTGACACATCCGCTAATAATCCCTGCTTCGGTGCAATAGGCAGGAATAACTCAAAACCTCTGTGGCTGGCAAAGGGGAACCACAAGTAATGGGGAAAGCTTTGTTTCCACTGAGTCCCATCCCGTACCTGCTGACGGGGTCATCTGGTAGTCAGCTAAGGCTGGGTGGAGGGGGAAATGCCAGTGAGAGTGCTGTGCTGGTGAGGCTGGTCCCCAAGGGGAACCACCTCTTTTACTAGACATGTGAGTGCAGGGACTGAGGGTGTTTTGGCTGGAGGTAAGGTAGACGCTAACAGCACTGGCAGGACAGAATTAAGATACCTGCCTGTGGCTACTAAATTGTGTGTGAAATCCAGTGCACACTGAATATTGCCTGGGCAAAAGTGTATTGTCCTCAGAGACTTTTCTCCGAACAGTTTCAATGCACTGAAAATGGAGAAGACTTCTGTTTAGGATGGTTACTTCTTCCCTCTGTGTTGCGGGGACGCGCAGTCCCCACCAGCACTGCCTTGACGTGGTCTCTGTGAGCCACCAAGCTGATGCCCTCAGTATGAGGTGTCCAGGGTGTGGTGTTGGCATTCCTACAAAATGTGAGAGCTTTCCATAGTGGAAGGTT
This sequence comes from Sakesphorus luctuosus, assembly GCA_013396695.1. Classification (NCBI taxonomy): domain Eukaryota; kingdom Metazoa; phylum Chordata; class Aves; order Passeriformes; family Thamnophilidae; genus Sakesphorus; species Sakesphorus luctuosus. Next base: position 664,741 of record VWZD01009955.1, read on the forward strand.
AAAGTCTGTTCCTAGGGAGATAATGGGCTATTTCTCATATTTTCACTGAAACTGGCTGCTTTTTTCCAGTGTTTTTGCTTTGCACCCCAGGAAGCCACCAGCCATATGTGCCCAGATAAATCCCTCTGGACAGTATGGGACCGTGTTACACACACTGGGAGTCCTGTCTGGCAGCGCACTGCAGGCCTGTGAGGTATACAACCTTGGTAATGTGTGTTTTTTCATGCCAGAACGGTAGATATCCTCAATCATGCAGATTTCCCTGGCTTGCCTGTGCCAAGCCTCTGCGATCCATTGTGTTCCTTCTGATCCCACGGGTACCTTGTCCTTACATTCAGCAACATGAATATCAAGAAAATAAGTCTGTTCAGTTGTGTGCGGATCTTGTGTTCAGAAGATTAGCTACATAAACATTGATAGAACAAATGGATTTGTTTCATGACACTTAGTCATGAAGCAATATTTATGTTAAAACTCCAGTTACATTTTTAAGATGTGGTGCTGTTTTCACATATATAGATACACCTACGTATGTGCACACACGCATTGGTAGAAATTCTGTATTCATGTTGATGAGCTATAAGAAACTGTTTGCTAATTGAAACTAGAACATACATTCTAGTTGGACAAGAAGTGTTCCTCGTCTGCACTCTATGATATTTCTGCTTCTGTTTGGTGGGTCTCTGTAGCTTCTCTTTTTTTCCCTAGTGCTCTTCTGTGCATTACCCTTACCCTCTCCTTCTAATTTATTTACTGTATTTCCCTGGGTTTTTTACATTATCCCATCTTCATAGTGTGCTGGTGCTAACATATTCTGAGTGACACCACCATATACTTCCTAAGTAGTATCATTTTACTGGTTGTTTAACCAAAGACATTTCAAAGTGTTCATTTGCCTTTTTTTGCTATTGAGCTGTGATGTTCCAAGAGCTTTAAAAAGAGATGTCTCTTATAACTGTGCTGGGAACTGGTGTCATTGAAATAAATTGACTTAGGCTGATGCAAATAAGAGCAAAATTTGGCCCCATCTGTTCTACATAATCTAGTTTCTATATCAGGAAAAACAGTCAGTAAGAAATGACAGCCAGTATTTTATTTTAGTGGGAATTTGCTGAAGCTTATAATGCAAACTAACATGATAAACAGTTGATTTCATCTAAGATGATATTGGAGACTTTTCTTTGCTAATTTTTTGGGGTAAGAATGTATCTAAAGCACTAAAATGGGCATTAGTTTCACTTACTGTCAAAAAAGAGACTGAGGATAAGTGATCTTCAATACTGTGGGGTTAAGGGAGGATAATTAAAGGTGAGCAAAAAAGAGACAACAAATGTAGTACTTAAGCGCTGAAGAACATCTCACTGTCTTAAAGAAGAGCAATGTATTTTAACTGAGTAAATTACCTGAATAGTCCCAGGCCTTGAGGAGGCACCTCCTACCCATGGGTGGCAGTTCCATGCCAGTTCCTGAACTGGCTCCTGGTCAGGGTCTGCACTGTCCTGCTATGCCAGACCTCTCTGCTTTGCGGTGAATGGGCTTTACATGGTCATGAGATTTGGCTCACATCATCCTCTCACCTTTGGGGTGGTGCTGGAATTGCCATGGATAAGTTTAGTAAAAGACTCTGGGACAGAAATGTCCATACATGTGAAATTGCTCTAGGAGTCAAGAGGCATGTTAGTGTATTGCACTACAGCAATGGACAAGCAAGTGCTGTTACAGGCAACGTTTCAAACAATGTTGCCTGGAAGAAGGAACTCTCCTAAATATCACAGACCATCTGTAGTTTAAAAAAGCCTACAGATGGTATTAAGATGGCTTGCTAGGCGTGGTGGAATGCAGGTGTTTTCTCCTGTGGTTGTTCTTGCACAAATATGTGCCTGCACCCCTCCCTCACGGTACAGCCTCACAGGTTGTATGAGATCAGGTGCAGGTGAACAAAACCAAAATTTCCAAGTCTACATTTATGTATTGGATCTGAGCAGCCTGATTTTTCAGAAGATCCTCTGTATTTCCCCTTCCCCTTGAAGTAAATGGGACTGCTGCAATTTCTTTCGGCAGCAGAAGAACGAGCTCAGCTGTTGTGTGGACAGGCACCTCATACTGACCGAGGTGCCGGGTTACCAAAGACCAAGCATTGCCCTCTCCAGTCTTGCTGTTTACCAAATGCCTTGGAAAAGACAAAAACCTGTACATCATAGTTAGGAGTGGTTTTTTTGGAATGAAGTTCTGAAGTAGTTAGATTACCACTCATCACTAAAAACCCAGCTGAAGAAGAGCTCTATTAACTATAAAAAGGGGCTGGAAATTGGACTTTAAATTATTTGCTGTGTAAGGGATATATTCCTTACCCTTTGAAGAACAGAGAAAATTCAGGACCACTGCATTTAGATTCCAGATAATTCTACTATAGGGGCGGTCCCGTGGCATAGTGGAGAGCACTCTGGTCTCCGACTCCCAAGGTCGCGAGTTCGACTCTCAGTGGGACCGTCCCCGAGGCAGTTCAATGCCTCCCTGCCATCCCATCCCGTCAGATCTCGGATGCCAAGCAGGGTCAGCCCCGGTTAGTACCGGGTGCTGTGACAGTCCCAAGGACTTCACTGTCACTGTCCAAGCTTGCTCGGCCGTGGCAAAATGAACCTTAGGGCTTAAATGGTGGGGCCAGTTCTGCACACGCTGAGCCTCACCTAAAAAATCCACTGCGCAGGCTCGGAGGGCACACGTGGGGTGAGCCCTTCCCAAATCTTCGTTCACGAAGATTGGCCATATTAATTCTACTATAATGAAAGGCTGAGTTTTGCAATATCAACATATGACTATTTAAACTTCTCCTCAAAGAGAAGAGCCTCTCAAAGGTCATCATCTTTATGGAAATGATACTTTATGAAGTGTCAGACCTGTAAGTGAAATTATTTATAAATAATTTATGTTTATAATAGAAGAATGTGTTATACTTCACATATTCCAAAGGATATTTTTATATAAGAAGTACATGGTATCCTAATAAACCCACCACATCCCAGTACCTCTGCAGTTTAGCTTTGATAATATTATTGGAATACATTTATTTCAATGCAAAATCAAAATGGAAAGTCTGGCACATTTCCTGACATTATGATGTGATATCCACTGGTCCATTTAAATTACAACAATATGAATTTGGGTGTATTAATTAAGTCCCTGTGCACTCAGGAACTCAATCGTTGAAAATTTGTAAAATCTAGCAGCTTGTAAAATGTGAAAAGGGTGACAAAATTTCTGTGCTGTATGTCACTGGAGAAAAATTTTATTTTTTTTAAATATTTTATTTTAAAACAGTCTTTGCAAATGCCCATCTGGAGCAGGAAGACCATTCTGACCTTAATCTTGGAAACACTTCCACACTCCTACCTGATTTACCAGCATGAATAAGGGAGCAGTATACAAGGAGACTGAAACAGGGACCTTTATATATCACAGAAAGATATTGGATAATATTAAAAAAAAGGGGTTTGGTTAGAAGGTTGGGAGCTGACGTAGTAAGGTTGCTTAAAAAAATACTGATGCTATGTTGGTGCTGATATATGAAGATAGAGAAACTGAGGCTCTGAAAATAGAGAGGTACAGAACTCAGGTAGTGCAACAACTGAAGTGCTGGGGTTTGTTGACTCTGACTGAGCCAGAGCTCCTGTGAGCACTGAGATAATTCTTATTAGACCACCCATGAGGCCCTTCATTTTTTTGCCAGCACTCAGGATATATGCAGAATATATGCCTTATTTTGTTCCTCCATCTTTGTACAGAAAGTAATCATTAAAAACCTTTCTGATATAATTAGCACTCTATCAAATTTTCAATGAGCTCTCATTGCTCTTAAGCACCCCAAGTAATTACTGTGCTGGGGACTTGCCATGTCCATGAGCTCACCTTGAAATCACATTACTAATAGCGAGACTGATGCTCACTTGAGGCAGTCTTTAGAAAATTGTGACTGCTTGCTCCAAAAGCTGCCGATAAAAGAAAACCCACATACATCGTCCTGCCTTCTTGCAGTAACCAGAGCCAGTTCACAAAGAAATATTACTGTTGACCATGTGTGAGAAGGAAACACAGAGGTACCTGTGTAGAATCCAGGAGAGCCTGTAGACACACAGAATACAGATATAGCAGGAAAACAGTTACATTACAGCCGTGTGCCTTTCTCTGACTAAGCCCTCTCAGCTGTGCTGTGTAATACATGCAATCTTAATTTGCCACCAGCTCTTACCTACCTGGATTAAAGGGAAGTTTCAGCTTCTCAGCCAGGCAAAAAGGAAATACAGCCCTTTCTCTGGGAACACCATTGCATTGAGGGGAGTGTCTCAATACCAGCACGTAAATGTCCTAGGCTTGGTTGTGCAGGGCAATGTCACAAGTGGAGCCGAAGATGGTCACTAATCCAAGAAGCTAAAGGCTCAAGTATTTGGACACTTAAGAGCAGAGATAATGTTTGGCCAAATGCAGTGGAACAAGCTCCTACATCTGTAAACAATCCTGTAGGGTCTTCAGTGACCTCAGAGGCATCGGGTTCTTGGTTCCCTGGGCTGTCTCCTGGCTGTCTCTACCTGTGGTGACCCAGAGAAGCCACTTTGCTTGTCCTGGAAAGATTGAAGGCAGAAATACTCTTGCAGAAAACTTCAAATGCCTCTGGAGTCAGAAGACTGATGGAAACAGTGCACCAGTGTGATAGAGGTGCCTCCAGCTGATCTGCCAAAAGCATGGATCTGTTTCAGTGCTCAGCTTAACAATTTGTGTCTTAACTGAATCTGTAGAAACTTAAGACACTTTGTTTTCTGTTTTGTAGATGCACGATGACAACTTTAGCAAGCAAAATACTAGCCACGAACTAATGGCTGTGATTTATCTCATTTGGGAATCAGACATACTTGGGGATGTATGTAGGGTTACATACACATCCCCGAAGGCCTATTAAAATTGATTTCACAGTTTGGATACTGAATAGATCCAAACAAATGATCAGGACCTATTTTCCACTGAATTAATAAAACAAACAAATAGGCTTTGGCAACTGGCTCACTGAATAAGACACATTAATTGGAAACCTACCATTAAATATGATTGTTAGTATGACACCTGCACAGCATCAGAGAATCCAAGATAACTTCTGGGAAACCCTCTAAATTCTGGATGTAAAATGAGTGTGAATAGAGCAGATCAAAATTGTGGACAATACCATACAGACAACCTGCTAACAAAGCTTGCAGATCACTCAGCAAACCAAAACTGGACATGTCCTGGCAGATTGAAAGAAAAGTGGAGCTGATGCCAATTTTCCTCTGTATTTATCAACTGTTTCCTCTGTATTATAGCACCGTAGCAAGGAAAAAAAAACCCAGTCGGATGAGTGACAGGGTTTTTTACATCTTTCTTCCCCTGAAATCTATGCCAGGGAAGTGTCAGCTGAGACATCTGGGAACTTCTGAAGGAAAAACTGTGCAAGAAGTTTAGCCACAATCCATGAAAGCTAGAGAAATCCTGGTTTGAGTGATATCAAAACCCCAGCAAATGAAGTTGTATCTAGACCAACAGTGAGCTAGACTTTTTATTTCAGGCTTGAGTGACCTAAAAAACCCCAAAGCACTGAGAGGGAGAGAGAGAGGAAAGCACTTTCATAAAATCATAGAATCATTTAGGTTGATGCTGTTCCCTTGGCATAAAAATGCCTTTGGAGTGGCTGGGAGGTCCTGCACAGCCAGACAACAGCCGGCACTGTTGATAAGAGCGAGAACAGCCTTCTACGACCTGACATGTGTTTTATTTCTGGTGAGGCGATGAAAGCACTTGTGATGCGCTATGACATTTCTGTCAGTTCTCAAAATGCACTTGACATTCCCACAGAGAACATCATGTTTGTGCTTTGCAGGGGGATGGGAGGGTCCATCCCCTTGTCTCTGTGCTGCCCCTGCAACAGAGCTGCTGCAGAACTGCAGCAGATTCACATCCTTCGAGGGTCCTTGGTGAGTGCCAGTGGGCTGAGGTGGCACAGGGGGCAAATTCTGCTGCTGCTGTTCCTCAGTGTCAGGTCTCCTTCACTCAGAGAGAGAAGGGGTGGGATGCAGCCTTCCATGTAATAGAAATTCAGTGTGCTTGAGAACCTCTGACAGTTTTTCTAATCTTAGTGAGAAAGGCTCATTACAGGGGCTATTTAGCAATACCACAAAAGCCAAAAGTGCATTCACAGGGGCCAGACCTGCCCAGTGTCAGCACTCGAGCAGACGGTATCGGAAACAGCACAACTGGTGACAAGTGAGCAAAATCTTACACTCCTTTTGGTTGCAGTAATCCCTTCTCCAGCACTGTTCAAACCCCAGACACACACTGTTTTTCCTAGACAGACAGGGTCAGATCCTCAGCTCCTATCAGCTGGCACTGCTCCGCCAACCGCAGTGCAGCTGATGCAGCTGCGCTAATTTGCTCTCACCAAGGATTTGACCTGCCGTTTCCTCCTTGACAGCATCCCTTAAAAGATACATGATGTTCTGCAGGGCCAGGCTAATCTGCTTGTAGAGGAGTATCCATTGTTCAGCCTGCCACCCTTATCATCCACTCTCACCAGAAAAGAAGCACCAGGCTGGGTGCTGCTGACAGCCCTCTTCAGACATGGGTCTTGCTGAGCCTGTGAGAAGCCTCATGCTGCAGAAAGCCCCCAGGAAGACGGGAAGCAGCCGTGGCTATGAATCACCCTAGAAACAAATGATTTGCTATGGGTAAATTTGTGGAAATGGCATGGTACTGTAATAAAGTGTGACTAAGGCTTTTATCCCAGAGCAATGGAAAGTTTCACAGCACCCACACCCCCTCTTTCCATGCCATCTTGGAAGTATGTCAATTATTGCTTGGGGTGCTCCATGTCTGTAATAAGTTACTCTAAACAAGTGAGTCCACTGCCCTTTCCATGCAAAACAATGCCAGGCTGTGTAGAAAAGACTGTTGAAAACATCTGACAAAACATCATTTTAGTGGTCAAAAAGCTGTGATTCCGCAATAGCTGGTGGAATTGAGAGTGGTTGATTGTTTAATTGAAGGTGTTTCCCTGTTATGCTACGGCAGCAGGGGTCAATGTGATGATGGGCAGTCCTGCAGAGCTCTTGAGCTCTCCTAGCAATGTATTAGGACAGGAGACATTTGAACTCTGCTGCTCTAAAAATCCTCTCTGCATCAACTGTGAAAAATGATTTCTTGGCTCCCTCTCAGAAAAACAAGAAGATTGGTACACTTTGGTACACTTTGTCCCTACCACCATCCAGGAGCTGTGTGGATGCTCTGGCCCTGGGAGTTAACATATAATTTCAGGTAAACCATTTAGGGCCAACTGACAGCCAGTGTTACTGATGGAAGTTCCTTGTGACGATTCAGTGGTGCTCAGTAGCATTCCCAGATTCTTCCATGTCCCCTCATATTTCATAAAGGAAAAAATTCTGTCTGAAAAGTTGAACTGTATAGTTAGGAACATGATGGGAGTTTCACTCTCCTCTGAACTGTGTATTTCTGAGTGATGCCATGGGTTTCTCAAACTTTACTTAACATTGGATCACTTTGCTCTTCTAAAGACGGAAACAGTCTGACATAAACAAATGAGTCCGGAACTGAACTGTTTCTGATCATGCTGTTTTTTCTGTTCCCATTTTCAGGCCCTGAATTTTCAAGAGCACCTTTGAATGAATCTTTTCATTTATTTTAAGGCCTACCTGAATTTTCCTTATGGGGTGAAAATTCATGTAGAGAAGCCAGGATGATAACTTCAGAGGGAAAGGTAATGCACCACGTTATTGTGCAGGACACACAGAGGTATGTGGAGATTTTCTTTACAAAGGCTAGGCAGCTTTTTATATAAACAACCTTGAAGCAGGAACACTACCATAGGAAGAGCTTCACCACTAACTCCTTAAATGCCCTTTAGCAGAATGTATATACAAAATGAACTAAAACAACTACTACAATTCTACTTAGCTATTCCAAAAGAGAATTCAGGCTGGGACTAGCAATTATACTAATGCACTGTGTTCGTTAATTGAATAAATTTATGACATAAGATAAATGTCAGAGTTCAAAGCCAAGTGTATGTGTGCGAGAGAAAGAAAGTATGCAGGTAGGATTGTCATCAGCTGGAGTACTAAATATAAGCCTTTGAGATTTTACATCTGGGAGAATATCCAGAAATCCTTTCTAAGCAATAAATTATATGCTTGTGGAACAGCATTGATATACAAGCAAAGCAGCACCTGTAATGAGCCTGCAACGATCACTGAGACCTGAGAACTTCAATGCCGACTAATCTGGGAGGGAAGAGTAAGAATGTGCCAATGATGCTAGGGAGTCTCATAACATACCCACCTTGTGTTCTACCTGAATAAGAGCACAGAGTATTAATGAGAACACTATTTTTCCCCCTACCAGCTTCCTGGAAAGTATTTGCTTATCAAAAGTATTTCACAGGGTCATGGTACAATTATTTTAACTAGTCATTACTGCTTCTGTCAGCTTGGTGACAACTATACTGTGAACTTGAAAGTGCATTTAAAAAAATAATTATGAAAGTATGTCTTGATCAGCGTTGACTCATAATTTGTTCAGTATATGCAAAAAATATTATCATCCTTAATTGTCTCTGTGCTTTGGGAGGAATATCCCTCAAAGGAAGCCCTTGGAGAAAATGCTACTCTCAGCTTTTATGAGACTAATGTGGCTTGGACTGAATTGATCAAACTCACATTCCACAGAGTAGTTTAAAGTGCCCATTTAGCATTATTCCCAGTTGGCAGCTTTCTCTGTCTAGTTTATAGATTAGTAAATTTTTTTCCTTGTTTTGGTTTATCCTGCATTTTAGTCTATATTAATATTTAAATTGACTTGGAACAAACAACTTCCCTTTGATGACAACAAAGAAGTTTTGATGAAACAAAAGCAAAGTAAAGACCAACTTTGGGGCTTATTCTTCCATCTTCTGCTTGATACATACTGACTTTCTCATTACATCTCCTAAAGAGAAAATGACTGTACAGGTTGATGTCAAGTGCCACATGAAGCAATGGTGTTGCACTATTTGGTGAAGAAGCCTTTCATCCAAGGGCTTTGATACAGCTAAGCACTTCAGTAGGTACCTTTCTGCACTAAGAGTAGTCTCTGGGTCCTTTAGTGCTCTATGCCTGTGCTGCACTTACGGCTCCCATCGCGGCTGGGTGGACCAGAAAAACATGTAATCTTGCTCATGGTCAACAAGGCATGTCTTCATGGCAGAGATTGCCTGGCAAAGCTGCCTCTCCTAGGTCCCTCTTTGCCAAGCTCCTTCAGAGAGGTCTCTGTGCTTCCAGTGCATGCAGAGCTCAGTTTATGAGCCTCTGCCATGTGAACTTTATGATTTGTATTGCTTGGACAAACGTGACAATTGATGTAGGCTCATGTGATGGATGTGTGTCCATGAGGTGAATCAGCTGGCTTGTTCCTGTATGTGCTTTTTGCATGCTCTGAGAGTGGCACAAGGAATACGTCTGGTAGTAAAGCTGTGTTAGTACAAAGCAGAGGGCTGGTCTTGGCAACGGTTCCTCGTTGAAAGGCTTCTCCAACCGTAAGGCATCTCAGACAGCCCAGAGAGAAGTAAAAGCCACAGCTCCACACTCCAAAAATGTGAGGTCCTGGCACCTCCATGGAGCCTGGGGTACAAGCAGATGGGAACTCTACTTGAAAGATTCCATGGGTAAGGAGAGCAGGGACTGTGATGTCAAAACTCGGAAGAGAAGATATGCTAGCTATTTCTAGGCTCAGAGCATAAACCTTTCCATAGCATGTATTGTTTTCACTCCTACACTAGATGTGTCTGGTAGATATTGCACCAACCCCCAGAGGGTGTATAACTTAAGGGGCTCCAATGCATATTCTGTGTGTAGGATGCTATTTTATAGAGACTACAGCCAGGGAAATAGCTTTCAATATAAAAGTATTTTGCTAGAATCTTAGGCATTTGTAGTTAGCTTTCAGTTCACAGATTTTTTCTTTTTGAGGGCAGGAGGGTTTGCTTTAGAGTAATAAATAGCTTAGGCCAGAAGGAACTAGTCTGTTCTTGCACATAACACAGACTAAAGAATGTGCTTCTCTTAATTCCTGTGCAAAATTCATTAGTACTGTTTGGTGCTAGAAAAACAACCAATTAAAATGTTAAGCTTTCCAATTGTGGAAAATCCACTACAGCCCTCGTTAATGTTTACTTACCTTCACTGATAAAGAAAAATGCCTCAGCTAATTCATAGTCTGAACTCATCTGGTTTCAACCTGCTTCCACAGAGTCGTCTTACACCTTTTTGTTCCAGGAGTGCCCTTATATGTGAAACTGCAAATTTAACTAGAGAGAAAAAAGCACAGGGGTGATATTCCATGGGAAATTAAGGTTCAGGCAGATAATGATGATGCTCCTTCAGTGAATACCTGTAGCAATGCATGTCACCTTGCAGAACATAGCCTGGAGCTGTATTTTTGGGGTAATGTATGTCAGTCTCCTGGGACAAGAATTACATTCTCTACCCACTGTCTAACGTCAATTACAGTCACTGTCTTTTAAGATGTTGAAACTACAAAAAGGGTCAATACATGAAATATTCATGCTGACATTTCCTTACAGCACATCCTTTCCTGGCTCAGACATTTCCTTAGCAATAGCTCTGTATCATACTGTGCTCCTCTGCTGCCACTTTTCCCCTTAGCCCTGTCAATTCACTCACCCTTGAGACTCCTTTGGTCCCTTTCCAGGAGAAAATCTGTGACGTTTCTTATGCTACTGGATTGCTCTCAGCCCATGTGGTCTGTAACCTACCTACGTTTTAAACCCACGTGGTTCTCTCAGTCAGTCTCTGCCGCCCAGCACTGTCCTGACCCTCATTCTTGATACAGTTCCATACTGCATTGCATCATGTGAGCAAAGAAATTCTAGCAATAACTAGTTTATAGAATACATTGTGCACTGAAGCGGAGTGAAAAACAAAGATCCTTACAGTTCACAGTAAGAGAAATTGCCACAAAACTTGGGTTAATTTTACATGCAAATGTTTTAATTTTAATATCTCTAAAGCATTTCCCTATATGAACATTTTATTTCAACAAAGATGCATAGGAAATTCATTTATGTAAACATTTCTCTGCAAATCTTTCCCTTTTTATAAATTGGTCTTTTCCAAAAAATATACCACAGCACAACAAAAATCATTGACAAAGTATTTTACAATCTGATTATGCCTAATTATGATTAGAAAACCCATGCTGCAGGGTTTTTATTTTTTCCTTTGTCTGCTAACCATCATGTGTGCTTCTGGTGATAGATAAATAACATCATGCTGATTGAGATGTGATTGCTAGTTCACGTGGTGATTCCTCATTTTAATGTACTTCATTTCCTAATGTAACCTTGGGTATCTTATAATGCTGTACGTCACTCTAGTATTTTGAGCTCTTCCTTTAAAAATCACAATGTAAAGTGTATTTTCTGAACGTCTGTCACTTCTCCATTTTGAGGTTGAAACTTTGCAGAAGAGGGTGACAGTGATAGTTGTTGTCTGCACCACATATTTCTTTTCTCCCACTGGTTTTGTTGTAGAAGGAAAATTTCACTGCATAGTCATCCCAAATTCTTCTGCACATATAGCAGTCATTTTTTTTAGTTTTATTCACTCCAGTTTGGGATTTGTAGGGCTTGTTTACCTGGGGAGGGTTATGGAGTCAGACCTGGCTTAAAGTAGCTCCATCTCTTTGACAGCTGTTCTGAACCAGCTCTTACATGAATGTTTGTGAGGTGATATCCTGACAGCAAGAAAGGCTGATGTGATGTTTAAAAAAGCCGTACTCAGGCAGCCTGCCCAAACACACAGGTTTGCTGTGGGCAAGGGGACAAATTCCACATTAATCCAAAGGTGCGGATGTGATGATTGGGGTGACTGGAAAAGTGGGTGCATGCCACAGTGCCAAGAAATCCAGTCTCCAGTCTCCACTTGGCCATTAAACTGATGGATGCCTGTGAGCCAGAGCCTTGCTGCATCACACCTTTGCTCCATTGCATCCTCCCTTTAGCCTCCAAGACATACTGAGATCACCACCTGTTTGGGAAAGGCACTGTTTTACATTCTGTATTGCTGGGAAGATTGTGCCCTGCTTGTGGAAAGGTCTTTGAGGTTCTGCTGAAATAAGAATAATTAAAAACAAAACAACAGCCTCAAGCATACTGAAGTGATAAAGCAAGTTTGTTCAGAACAAGTTGTCTCACAGAGGGATACAGATAGTGTTTGAATTTCCCCCAGGTAAAGCACTGAGCACTTGCATCCGCTGTACAGAAAAACAAACTGACCCAAATTCTTTAACATTCCTTTCATTCACGCATCCCTGGTTGACAGCAGAGCATGTGCCAGCACTGAAAGCAGCATCAGCAGTCCATTCTCCAGTTTGAGGAGCAGTCCCAGACCTGTAGCTTGCTCCTTTCCCAGCACTGTGGAGCTGTTGACAGGGAAGCTAACATGCATCAGGGGAGCAGAGAGGGCTGGCCAGGCTCTCTGGCCGGCAGGCACTGCTGCTCTGCCCTCTGCTTGGAGCTCTGCTACAGCTCAGTCACTCACCAGTGCTCTGATCGAGGTTCTGTGAGTGTCGAGTTCCAGTTTTCCTCCTGAACTGCTATACCTCAGTCAAGCTTAGACATGAACTTAAGGCCTGAACACATCCTTGTCCAGCTTACTTCTTTTAGTTAGCTCTAGCAACACCCAAATGTGTCACCTGAGCCTGCTGTGTTTGCCCTTACACACATCTGTGCAGGAGCAAAGCCACATCACATATGTATATCAGGTGTTTTGTACACAAAAGGTACACTGCGAGACACAGCTAAATGCCCTATCACCAACATAGTAAGGGAGAGCTAAGTAGCCTGCATGAGTCATTCTCTGTCAGGAAACAGATTTGCTTTCCCCTCCTAGGTAGTCACTGGAGTCAAAAGGGAAAGCTGCAGCCTGTGCTGCTAGGTAGCCTTCTGGTAAAACCTGGGAGCTAGTGGCACTTGGGTGGCTTTAGAAACAGCGTGGGGTTCTTTCCATCCATGAGGAGGCTCCCTCCTCCCCAGAGGAAGAAATGTGTTAATTAAGCTGGCAAAGCTGTGCAGGCTGGGCTGTCAGGCTCTTACAAACTGTGTCTTCTGATCCTCCCAACAAAGGGATTGTCTCAGCTCTCTCAGGCCTCAGTCAGTTAAGGATGAACAAAGTGCTCCTTTGCACTCAAGGTGGGCTAAACTCCACAGTTTGGCTTGTTCAGCAAACAGGTTTCTAATATTCCTGCCTGAATTTGTCTCAGGAATATAAACAAGTGAGGAGCTGTTGCAAAGTCTGCAAATTCCCCTGTAATTTCTGGGTTTATTTCTGTATCAGCTCAGGATTTTTACTATCAGCAACTCTCAAAAATTTTCAGATCTCAAGATTAGAAAACAAAAACTGAAAACCAGAGAAACTGCTTCTAGTGAATGAACCTGAATAACCTTCCAGCTTACAATAACCAAAAATTAACAGGTGTTTCTTTTAAAATCTTTAGTCCCTTCTCTCTTGTCGCCATTGAGGTGTAATCAACAGCTCTGCAGTACAAGCTTTTAACTTAGAGACACCTTTGAAATTTCATCTTTGCTTTCTCAGCACATACAAGAACTTCCTGGAAGTATTTAACGCTTGTAAATACAGCCTTATAACATAGAAAATTAAAATACCATAAGGTGATCAGGCAAAGATCCAGCTGGCTCAGTGTCTTGTTGACTGTTGGCAGTAATTCAAATCACACAGCAATGCTCTCCTGAAATACTTGCATAGGCACCAGCAATGTGCTGTGCAGGGATTTCTTGACCAACAATGCCTTTGCAAAGACTAGCTCTTCATGGCTATTTCCTACATTTATTCAATTCCTTGTGTATTAAGTGAACAAATGTTAGTGTCCTATTGTCATGGACAGAGCATTTAGTCTTTTTGGTGGCACACATCTGTGAAAGCAATTTTTTATTCAGTTATAACTTTGAAGAAGACTCTTCCTTTACTGGTTTATTAACACTGGCAGCAGGACCAGAAAGGACTGCCTTACAGACCTGAATCTTTGAAAGGTAGCCATCTGACTCTGATGCCACCTCCAAGTAGCATGTGACCAGGAGCTGAATAAAAGTTAAAAGTATATGAGTATGGGACTTTAGGTTCAGAAGGGCACTAGTGTATAAACATCTGCCAGCAACCAGATGTCAAAAGTTGTAAAGCAATAGCTGAAAGCCAGTCAAGAAGGAGAACTTGGGAGACTTCTGGTTTGATTTGTAATGAAGATTGGGCACAGATAGAAACAAGATGAGGTGTCAGGACTCATTAGCCTAACAGGGTGAGAAATTTGTCAACCTGCAGAAAAGGGTTCCAGCATAAAATAAACTCATGATGGTGGAACTGAATTTGCATTCTTGAAACTGTTGAACCATTGATTTAGTGAAACATTGAACTATTAGAGGCCACTATACTGCTGCTTGCAAGGTAGAGCTCCAGCCAATGGTATTGCAGTTGGCCTTGCCAAAGAAAAATGCATGGAGACATAAGTGGCGTTACAGAAATGGCAAGAAGAAATACAGCAGAGAAGCTTTAGTGGTAAGTGTGTTTCTAGCCTGCAGATGGAGTAACAGAGGTCATGGTAGGGATTTCTGGGGGGTGGAGAAACCAAGGAATAAAATGGCAGCAAAGTAAAGTGGCCTGGAAGCATTCACTGATGTGTTTGAAAGGAAAGCCTTGCATCAAGGACAAGAAAGGTTTTGGTTATAGTGACACAGGCAACACCCAGGATCCAGTTTATCTGTATGTGTTTGGACTACTCTGGTTGGAGGAGACAATCCCCAGTATATTTGGAGGTGGCAGAAATACAGGCTGGATGGAAAACTAATAGCACTGGCTGAAAAGTTGTGAAACTGAGAAACAGCTGATGTTAGATAAACCTGTGAGATGAGAAGGTACTTGAACACCATGGATCAGGAGTGACTGAGAAAGAACAAAGGGGGTAAGGAAACCAAATCCTCAACCTCTGTGATAGGAGAGTGTTTGTACTTGAGAATCAGAGACACAATATCAAAATAACGGGTAGCAACTCTGGGAAAGAGGTTTAGTCTTAGAATACTCAAATTTGTTACAAGGTGCTTCCTTGGAGATTCCGCTGAAGATCCTCAAATGATGATAAAAGCAGAAGAAAAGAGGCAGGTGTGAAGGGTCAGACACTGTTGGAGTTGCTATCATCCACCTCCCTCCACAAGAGCAAAGAACTACCCTTGAAGTATATGCATTTCCCTTTTCTCTTAGTTATTAGGAATTAGAGAATGGAGAAATGGGAAGAACCATGGTCCAGGTGGGAAAAGTATGGGGCTGCCAGGTGCAGGGAAAGCTGTGGGAGAGTGCCAACCACAACCCAAGCAGGAGGTAGGTTCCTGCTTCTGGAAACTGCCCTGTATAGATGAATCAAAGACAAACATTAGCTAAGATCAGAGGTTGGCAAGGGAGCACCTACTTGTTGTAAATAGTCATATGGTCAAGCACATCTGAGTCTAGCAAATTCCTGATAGGAAAACTTGCTATGTATATCTTACAGAGATCTGTTTAGACAGGGGACAAAATAATCAGGCTGAAACTGGCCTCCTTTAAGATACAGATAAAATCAAGACTTCTTGTTTCTTTGAGAAGCAGTTTTGGCTCTCCCTAAATGAGTTATCTCACACCTTCATTGCTGTCATAATCAGGCTCTGAAGCTCCACCTCCGTTTCAGTTTCTCAGAGTTAGTCTTTCAAACAGTTTATGTACAAGTTCAAAGATTTGACAATGCCACCAGCACACAGTTTACACAAAGTATAGTCTTGCTTGTTTTTATTGCAACTGATAATAATCTCATTTCAAAGACTGGAAACACTATTTCTGACTAACCAGGTCACATGAGATAACTTGCATGCTTCATTCAATATACGACAATTACTGTTAAGCATTACTCCATATGGAGAATATATTCAGCAAGCTCATTCAATCCTTTTAATAGTGCCTATAAAAGTGTGTAATGTCCTCATATAGTTGATGCAATGTCATGACCATGGTGGTCTGAAGGAGAAAGATTCTATTCTTGCACACTACCAATTGCCACAATATACTATGAACGTTGCCGTAAGTAATAAATCCCTGAACCTACCTTAGTGTGGCTTCATCTTCCGTATGTTGCACTGTAAAAAATCAACTGAATGGCACCATATATATGTCTTTGGGGAAAGAGTCACACTAAATGTATCACGTTTTACTTCTCTTATACAAAAAAGATTTGCAGAAAATACTGCATGGCACTGCAATACTGTCTTGATACTGTCACCAGCACTTGCATAACGTATTTTTGCAGATAAACAGGACTCTGCTTAGCAGGGTTTCAACATCTCTGGACATGCACTGCAAGAATAAATCAAAAGGGATGAGTCTTTCCAAAGTACCTTGGTCACTTCCACTATGTTCTGATTCTGTGATTGCTTTGCTTCTTTGATGCCAAAAAAGGACACAATTCTTTTCAAACTTTCTGCCATTTATGTTGTTCATTCTTGTAACTCCAAATTGATATAATAAATGTTTTTCATCATTTCTACATAGAAAGAAAAAAATTGTTTAATACCTTTATACTCAGAAAGGCAATTAGTTGCTCTCTGGCAGACATGCACCCGATTGGGTGAAAGGAGAAAAGTAGATTTAGAAATAACTGACATAAAAAGTAACAGCTTTATCTTTGTGGAGGTGCATACAATAACCCCTCACGGTTTTAAAACTCAGCTCTGCATATGAGACTCTTCAAAGCAACTTGCACTGAATATCTTGGTTTGGCTTGTTCACTGAGTATTGTGATTCTGCCATGTTGAAAACTCTTTATTGATCCACTGGGAATGCAATTTATTCCTGATCAGACACCATGAAGCTGGACATATAAAAGAGTTTAGTGACCTGGGAGGGGTCTTGTAATGCTTGTAACCTGGCTGTGGTAGATATATAAGCTGTATATCAACATTAAATTCTCTCTCTCTTTTTTTTAAGGGAAATTTTGTTAGAGGACATACAGTCTGTTTTGATATATAATTTTTTTTATATGCTCCCTTTTCCTCACCTGATTTTCTGGCAGGTAGACACTCATAAAACCAAAGCAGGAAAACACATGAGAAATTGATTGCATGATGACAGATCTCTCTCTCGTTGGTTGCTTATAATGATGTGGAAGTCATCTTAATGAGAAAGCACGTACAACAAGCCACACCTTGCATTTTGCATAATCACATGTTGAAGTTTTCATAAATTTGTGTGCTGATGCTTTTTTCCACTCTTCATGTTGATTTCCTCTGCATTTGCACACTGGTGAGGACATACATGGCACTGGCTGCAGGATCCTTTCAGACTCCAGAGGCCCTTTCAGTCAGGGGGTCCAAGGCCACCTGCGTCACCCCCATGCACTGGAGCACTGCCCCCAGCCTGCCTTGGAGCTGTTACCTCCATAGCACCTGCCCACCCTATACAGATGTTTGTATCTTTGCTGCTGAAATCCTTCTAAGTATGGATCACTTCCATTCTTTAATCATGGTTATGGTTTGCTGATCAGGAGTTATTAATGGGCTGTGTGTTAGCCCTGAAGACTGCTGAATACACACCCAGGGTGAAACCCCTCTAGGTTGCCAGGCAGTAAACTGCACTCAGAGGAGGATATTGTGAGGATACTGTAAGAGGACAATTGTCCCTCTAGTTCTCTTATATTGCAGGGAAGCGAGATAAAATAGAACAGATGGGCTTGATAAAAAGCCTGAGACAATGCTTAAAAATGCCGGTGGAGATGCAGAACAAAGCTGTGCCTGTCATTGTTTTCAGGGATTTCTATGCAACAGATTTGTTGAGGAAAAAGTAGAGATACCTTCTCCAAGCAGGGACTGCTTGCAAGCTTTCTGTGACCATTCCCATTCAAGAAGACAGGAGAGATGCAAACTTTACAGGAATATCTGACTGTGCATCCCTGTTGCTGAATTTTATTGCTTCTGCTGTGCTAAGCATCCAATTCTCCACCAAGAAGGGGCATTTATTTTCATGAAGGTTATAAACCTTCAACTACACTTGAGCATGGAAAAAAACCCCAGTAGATAGTAAAATGCAGCCCCCTGAAAATTTTTCCCAATGCCTGAAAATAAGGACCTAATAAAGCAAAACTGGGATTAGAATATAAGTGCTTTTTCTGTAGAATATCCTGAAGTCCTACAGTGCTGGTTCTGGTTAGTTTCACTCTGCATCAGTGTTAAGCATTTAACAAGTTATTCCAGTGCTGGCCAAGAACCAAGTATGAATGAGGCATCTTTGTGCAAACAAAAAGTCGTAGGCAGTATCTGTACTACACAGCTTGAAATAGAGGGAAATAGACATCAAGTAGCATGTCTGGTAGGGAAAGAGGTATAATGCATAAGCAATGAAATTCACTGGAATGATGGCAAAAAATTAGTATGTTTGCTTCATGTTTTCTTCCCTTCTTTTGTGATGTGTTGAAGTAGAAGGAAGTTAGACAGTGAGAAAGAAAATTATGAAACAAGGATGACTGAATAGAAAAGGTGAAAGAAGGGAAAAGTACAGATCTATGAATAAGTGACACAGAGGTAAATCTATCACAACAGTGGCAGCACATGGAAGAGAAAAAGTGCTACAACAGTAAAATGTTTTCCAAGAATCCATGAAGCCTTGCATTGGCTATTTTCAGCAGCTGAAGTCTCAGGATGGCTTCTCCTGGAAGTTTTCCTCAAGACTCAATGGTGAAGGGAGAAGAGGCACAACCCAGGCCTTTCTGCCCTAAAAATTGTGTCTGTTTAAGGTTGAGGTGCCTCAGTTTTGAGTGAAAGGATATAGAGCTATAAGGCATATAAAAGTTTGAATCAGTTTGTGCTCTACGAAGTTGTGCATAAAAGACAGCAAAGTTAAAGATAAATAAAACCCTACTTTGTACTGGACAAAGGATGGTGGTAACATTATGGCATTAAATAAAAAAGAGCATTAGATATTCATCAATTGACTAAAAACTCTGTGTTGGAAAGTCGGTAATAGACCTTTGGGGAGGTCAATAGCCTGACACAGTCTGGGAGAACAGGCAGCCTAGAAAACTTTCAAGCTTTATTAGCTCCTCAGCCTCAGGATATCCATGACTTTGAGCCCAGGGTATCCAGTTAAACCAAAGAAACAACTTGACCAGTTACTAGAGAAGGGAACCAAGAAGGAACCCAGCTGGCAAAATCACATTTCTGCCTCTTCATGAATTTCGATTTTTGCTTCCTGCTCCTTTTCTGTTCTCCTTGTTTTGCATGTACCTCTTAACAGAAGTGTTTAGCCTTGCTGTCCAAGATTAAATCTTTTCCCATAAGAAGAAATGATCTAAAACCCCCAATAGTCTTTGCTTCAGCTGGATTAGTATATTACACAACGTCTGATCTGACTGTGCTATGATCTGACTGCATTTCTTCAGCCTTTCACGGCAGGTAAAAGCTAAATCTTTGAAAATCTGAAATATTGTCTTTGGAAATATTTGAAATCTCTGGTAACAGACCAGTAAGGCTGTACACTCATGGTGCCTTCCAAAGCTACTTAGACAGGTTCTACTGTGCAACATCACAGAATCGTGGAATGGATCATGTTGGAAGGGACCACAGTGGGTCATTGATGTGGTTCAGAAGTCATCAGCTCAAAGAAAAGATCTTTTTGCTACTTGCACTTTCCTTTTCTTTGCCTCTCTTCCAAGTGCTTTGTCTCTTCTCATTGTCAAAACCAAACACCAAAACCCTGAGTATTAAGAGCCACTCGCCACTCCCAAACCAAATCTTTTACCATCTCTATCATTATCTAAAAACTATTGTACATCTGTTACTAAACAGAAAAAAATCCCTTAAGGTGGTGACAGCTCATCTCATCATGGTTCTTCCTTCAATGACTGACACCCGTATCTCTGTTAAAAGATTCAGGGAATCTGTAGTGGTTGTTGCTGATGATATGACCAAGCAGCTCCCTCCAGCCTGACTGGAGAGCATCGTGCCCAACGCACACACAAGTCATGCTGTCAGCCCATCTGGACTGCACTACCACACTGACACCTGAGAAACACCCCAAAATCCAGACTCTGTGCATTGTATCTCAATGTCTGGCATGCCTGCCTACAAGAGAGGAGAGTCTGCAATGTTTCAGGCATTCACAATCATCCTTTTGTTGGACTGGGGCCCAGTGCCAGGATTTGTGCTATCTTCTGCTGGCATGGACCAACGTTTGAATCCAACCCTTGACATTTAATTAAGAACTGTATTTGGAGCATCTGTTTGCAAAAGCAGTTAGAGTATATTCAGATACCAAATAATAAGCACTTTGTAGCATGTTGTGAGGCCATGCATTTTATTATTTAGAGTTTTCTTGGAACTTAATTCCTTGCAAATACAATGTGGAGGAATTAGAGTCTAAATGTTCTTTCTTCTTCTGACCCCCAGCATAGCAATGACTGTATGGAGATTGACATTACAGAATCACACAAAGAAAATGTCTTGTAGGCCATATGATAAACCTAAAATTAGAGCACCAGTTTATCTAAAGAATTGGCTTAGGAAGTCAAATCACTTACACTGAACAGAAAAGAGCAGAAGGGGGGATGCCAGTGTAGTAAGAAACAAAAAGCATAGCTTGAATTATCCTTTTCTATTCATTATCATAGCTTTGTCTTGTTTTTTGGATTTTTTTCTGAGAAGTGGATGATTCTTCTTTAAGCTATAAGAACATAATTACTAATCTATCAACTGAATATGATGTTTTACACAATAAAAGTCCTAGAGAAATGAAATTAGAGTTATTTCAAAGCACAGGGCATTAAACTCACACACTATAGAATAATAGAAATGTCTTCATCTGGATTTTGTTTCTGATTATATCTTTGCTGAATGATAGGACCCAATGGACTTACCATTAACTCAATAATCAGAAAATGCTGGTTAGTAGCTGAATAAACCCTGGTTACTCCCCTAAATAGCTATTAGTAAATGCACTTTGACATCTAACTTTGATTCTTACTATCATTCTTTGGGAAATCGTGGTGGGGACCTTTTTCTTGTGCTGCAATGCATAACAGAATAGCTGCTGAATGAGGTAAAATAAAAAAACAACCTCACAGATGAGCTGTAAAAACATTAAATGCTTTCAGACAGGTCTTTCAAGAGGAAGGTGTGATGATAAACAACAGATGCAGTAACATTTCTATTAATGATAGAGGACAACTCATGATGGGAGTTTAATGGACTTCATAATGCATTTTATCAGATGTTCTTATGTTCCAAGCTGGTCTCTTCCACCAGACTATCAGCTCTTTCAACATGCCGAGGGAAAACCAACCTGCAAACACCAGCCATTCACAGAAAAGAGTGTTGATAAGACACAGAATCAAAAAAAAGCAGAAAGACAGCATGTAATTACTCCAGCTTCCCTAGTAGGTAGGAGGAGGGAGGGGCAGCCAGTATCCAATTACACTTCCTGCCAAGAGACAGAATGGAATCAGAGGGCCAGACCTCTTGGGAAGGTCAAGCCAGCAAGGTATCTGCAGACATGCGAGTATGGGGCTGGGAAGTTTTTGGGAATATTGAGAAGGGCTTTTTGTGCATTGATATCTGAGCACTGGCAGTGCCTGTTCTCTGCTAGGATTGCATGCAGTAACAGCAAGGGACTGCTCAGGTGGCTGTATTGCATCCTCAGCCTTTCCCAGGAGCAGCAGGGAGGCCGATACACTGTGTTAGTGGCCTTTCTTTCTGTCAATAAGTTACAGGCTGGGATGTGGCATTTAAAGTGCTCTGTAGGAAGGAAGATGAGAGATATTTATTTTCAATTACATGGAAATGCACACAGCAGTTTTCTTATTTAAACTGGCATATATTCATGGAGGTGAGGCAGAGGAAACTGAACTCCCATTAGAGTGGCAGAGTATGTTTCTTCACGGAAAATACACAAAGATGAGAATTCAAGTACAGTGAATTATTCTTGTAATTACAAGATTATTCTTGCAGTTCAGGGGAATATCAGCAACATGGACAGCAGCTCTTCCTAGAACTAAGTTTTGCCTCAGGTTCTTGTCTTCCTGTAGATGTGAGGCCAAAGTAAGCCCCAGATCAATACGTGCACATATAGGCATCCCCTTTTGGATGCCACTGGTTTATATTAGTACTTTGATGCTGGGGAACCATTCCTTTGCACAGAAGGCACTATTTTGCATAGATAGGCACCATTATCCATAGATATATGGAAATAAAACTTCATGCTCCTATCTCCTCTGGATGGCATGAAAGCTATATTCCCTGTCAAGGTTAAACTGCTTTTCTTTAAGCAAATCATCATTTGTGCTTCTAAAAGTTAGCTTTATTACAATGCAATGTCAATATTAGATCTGTTTATTACTATTACAAGTTATATTGTTACCATTTGTATTTTACTTCCATGTGCAATTAAACTATATCAGATACTTTATTTCTTTCTAATTGGTTTAACTTTATGATGTGACTACCATAATGGCATGTTAAGGGTACACACTGTGAAATAATGGAGGAAAGTTCATACATTATTTAAAGATTTATAACAAATAGCTCTCACTGTAATAAACTCTATTTTTTTTTTTTGTGTAAGCAAACCCCTCAGTGACCCTGCAGGTTACAGAAATGAAGCTACTGATGAGTATTTAACCTCTAAACTTTGAAACATTGAAATAAAACAGATGCTTCCTTCTAACAGGGCTTTTGATAATTCCCAAATTTCTTCTTAAACCACAGCACTGTGTTATAACTCAGAAAGAAATGGTAATAAAATGATAGATTCAGTATTCCACTCCTCAGAAAACTTCCATCCCCATGTGCTCATGTGTCCCATGAATAAAATGGTTTTGATAGGGGAACTCATGTTGCTGGACAAAATAATTAGAGAAAGGCTTTCCAGCATGATGTATCTCAGAATCACAGCAATGAGGGCTGGACGGGAATCTAAGAGCTCATCTAGTTCATCCTTTTGCCTTGTGGCAGAGCCAGCCAGACCTTTCCCACATCTGGCAGATGTCATTAAGGCCACTCTCTGATGATAAGTGTAGAGCTCCTCCAGGCCTCCTAGTCCTGTCTCCAACTAGACTTCACAGTTAAACACTTCAGCTCCTAATATATAACCTAAGTCTTTATTGCTGAATTTGAAACCCTTTAGGTATCATCCTCCTTATATGGGATATTCCAATAAATAGTATTTCATTTCACTTCTCTAACCACTTACATATTTCAGGAAGTATCACATTCCCCCTCTAGTTCTTCCCCTTGCTTGACAAGATAATTATATTTCTTTTAACATGTGCATATCAAACACAGTGCCTGATAATGCAGCATCACACATTGCTCTCACACTGGCTTTCCCCACCAGATCCACACTCTCCTTGACCTCTGCTTGCACCACTCAGAACTAAGTTTGACTTTCCACAGCTTTACGACATTGCTGATTTTTATTTAATGGATGAAATATTTAAATTAGAAATAGTTCATGTTAATTATTTGATTGCAATTCTTAGAATGAAATTGTTATATGTAAGCAGTGGGATATGATTGTATACAATAGACTTCTATTTTGGGTTGAATTTCTAGTAGGATCTACCTCTTGCTATCCAGCTTTTATTACTTAAACAATAGGGATTTGTTGTTACTTCAATACTTGAATTCCAGGACTTCTAATGCCTGTAAGCTTCTGTTTTCTGTCCTCTTACGAGGGTAGATAGTGCCATCATCTTCTAAGTGTAATATCACAGTGAAGGTCTGCCATAAAAGATCTGAAGATTCAAAACCTGTTCAAATTTATAATTCTTCTAATGTCAAAAAATATTCTCTCTCATTCATAAAAGCTGAGATGAGAAAAAATACTCAGAGTAGACTAGCCTGCAATATAGTTGCTTCCAAGTTGTTCCACCTGTGTATTTCCATAGAATCAATCATTTAGGTTGGTTTTGCTCCATTGTATCTTATTGCAAGCATTTAGGGTAAGAGAAAAGCAGGCAATTTTTTCAGTAGATGACTAAAAATAAAATGTGTTTGGGCTCTCATATTAAAAGAAACTGAATCTTCATACGACTACTTAGATATGTTAAAGAATCTGGACCCCAGTGGGATTTTTCCAAGTGCTGAGCTGCCTAATTTCATGAGAATCAAGAGAAGTCTGGTAGCTAAATACTTAGGCATTTTGGAAAGCCTTTTTAGCACCTGTTAGTGGTCAGGGCAGATGTCCAATGCCATTCCTTGAGCAATTAAACTGTTTTGGTTCTGCTCAGTGAGATGAAAGGACAAATTGCTAAAAGACTTTCCTTATTCATCTCTTACGCCTTGAAGGAGCACTTGGCCCAGTACTGCCTTTTTTTACAGAACTCAGCAAAACACTGTACCTTACTTGGCAGATTCCAGAGAATCACTAAAAAATTTATAACCCAGAAACATAAAAATATGAACAGCAATGCTGGATGATGTACTATGCATGAAAATAATTAATGCCAATTCTAAATGTATAATGCTAATTAACATAGCTAGATTTGTAGACACTAAAATGACATCTGTGTCTTTCTTTCAACGTGGGAAAATGAAACAATGAGAAGCAAAACCATCTCACAGCAGAAAACAAATTCAGTGTTGAAATTGGTCAGTAGTGCTTTCAACAGTCGCTTGCTTAATTATTTCTTGCTTTCCTTGTGCTGCTGCCAAGAACAAAGGTCATATTTAATGACTGCCTAAATCATTTGCAATATTTTTTAGACTTGCCCTAGAAATGCCTGATGCAGATCCTTTTGTACTTGGTAGGAAAGTCTCATATGGATTACCCTATTAAAGAAACATTATCCTTCTAAACTGATTGGAATCCCTTCACATCCTGCAAAATACACACTTTTCTTTTTTTTTCTGTTTTATGTCAAATGCTGTAGTGACAGCTCCAACAAGGCGACACTGTTTGTTTCAAGATTATAGAGCACTCAGGGCAGCCACGTCATCTTTGAAGTAAATTAGTGGAGCCACAATGCTCTGCCAAACCCAAAAGAATATATATCATTATAGCATCATTGTAATGACATGACCTTAACCAGGAGTCAGGGACAATAGCAAAAACTGATGACTTAAGTCTTCTCTGCCTTGTCCCTCAAGTAGGAAATGTCATGGCTCCATTAGCTGGAAGTAGTGGTTTACTGTTCTCAAAAGTGAAGTCAGATACAATCCCATTTTTTAATGATGGACACTCCTGCTGTTTGCATTCACTTCTCTTCTTGGTTCACTAAGTCCAGTAAACAGTAGGAAAGTATGTTGTAACAAAGTACTTCATGATGAGGTGGAAACAGAAGAAAGAATAGAAGAAAACTGAATATTAATTTCAGAATATCAGGGACAGCTTGAAACAGACTGTTAGGAGTCTGCCATCAGGCACTTGTGCCACATCAAGGAGGGCTGGCAGTGCAAAGCATTGGGGCTCAAAATAATGAGTTTCATTCCATATGAAGGATCTAGGTTCCAGAAGTGACCCTGTACTTTCTGTATTTTTGAAAACATCTCAGTAGGACACAGGGTCATCATAGAGATGATGCCTACACCAGCATTACACATTATGCCAAATCAGTTCAGTTTCCTTCTTTTCTCTCCTCCCATCAATAAAGGGAGAGAATCAATAGGAGTCCCTAATTTTTTAATGTTTCTTTGAAACACAGATTTAACTACTTCAATCTGTCTTGTTTGTTAAAATACAGGATTTAATGTTTAGTGCATGGTGGTTACTTTTTTTTCAACACTGTTGAAATCTGCTCTCGCTGTCACGCGAGTCCATAGCATCACAGTGCCATCAGGTAACCCGACCGAAAAGGGACCTCTGGAGGGCTCCTGTCCAATCTCCTCACAAGGCAGGGTCAGCTATGAGCAAAGATCAGAGTCCTCAGAACTTTAAACAATCAGGTCTTGAAAAAATCCAAGGACAGACTCTACAACCTCTGGGCAACACCTTCCCTTGCTCAGTTTTCCCCATGATGTTTCCTTACATCCAGTCAGAGCATCTCCTCTTTCAAGCTGCATCTGTTTTCTCATGTGCCCTTGCCTTGCATCGCTGTGAAAACCCTGGTGCTGTTTCCTCAAAAACCTCCTTACAGGCACAGTAAATAAATGATGTGCAAAAGCAAAATTCCTAACTTGGCTACTATTTATCCAAAGCAAGATCAGACCTTCTTTTCTATTTCCTCTCCTTCTCATCAAGTCCTGAGGGAGCATTAGCTTCCCATCCTTCCCCAACATGTCGATCCAGCAAGGTATATAAACACAGGTTCAGCTGCCAGGACATTTGTGTAGAGAACCACTGATGTAAGACAAACTTCCTGCAATGTCATACGCATAAGCAGTCTCTCAGAAACATGAGTGGCTACAACATCACATGATTTCATACACATCTTTAGCACAATTCTTGGTTTGGAACTAGGATTATCCATCCATTATCTCTCAGTCACAAAAGCTGGAAACTAAACTTGAATTTATGTTTTAAATGCAAACTGATACTCTGAAATCATTCCTTGGCCCGCGGGTGTGTGCTGGTAACACATTAACCAAAGTGAGAACTGGTAACACTGCATCTATACCAAGGCATGTGCTCTCAGACCTTGCCAGACAGAGGGAAGAGAGAACAGCTAAGCCGTGCATATGCTCCCTGTTTTTCTCAACAAGACCATAAACCAGAGAATTGTTACAGCAACCTTAACTTGCGTATCAAGACAGTCCTTTGAAATGATATGTTGCAAGCTTGCGATTAGCTATCAACAGATTGTCACTTAAATGTCATCCCTAACGAGTTATTTAAGATGAAATAAATTTAGCAGAGAACCAAGCCACACTGGGGGAACTTCAGTTGTAGGAATTGCTGTCCTACTAGGTCTGAGCCACTCTAGTCTTTAACACAGTGTGTAATGACATGGATAAAACTTAGCTACATTTTTTGTTATGGAGACACAGCAAATGTTAATAATGGTTTAATTAGTCATTTGTACTGACAGTTAAAATATCCACATTTACTCTTATTAAGCCCAAACTGTAAGACTGCCTTTCATTCCTGAGGGAACAGGCACTCTACCAGGTCATGGGAATTAGGAAGAAACTGCTTTCCTGAGTGCATTCTGCTTTGTTCATTATTAATGTGTTTGTCATCCCTGAAAAGCATGACAAAAGATCCAAGTGCAAGAGGAAGGCATGGGAGAGAAAAAGATTGTCACTCTATGTACTTGCACTTACTTGCACTAGCCTGGCACTTCCTAACACACATCAATAAATTCTACTGGTAATAAATAGCAAGAATCTCAATTCAAAATGTGAAGCTTTTGCTTAGAAGAGGCTCTTCTGAAATTTATTAATCTGTTTCCAGCCTAGTCTTCCAAGGAAGGGCTTGCCCATTTTACATCTTTTCTCTTGGGTATTGCCTTACCAAATTCCGAGTCCTTCTTGCCCACAGCAGTACACAGGTTTCTATTTCAAGGGACATTATTTCAGGAAAAAACCCAAAATTGTGGTAACACGTGGTGGCAGCAGTGAGTAGCAAGGAAAGAATGGTGAAATCGATACTCAAGCTTCAAATAGCGTGAGGTACGGGCAAATTCCGTAGAACTGTTGAGTTTTTCATGTGCCTATCTGTATATTTCTGCATTCTTTATACATGTCTTTTCAAGTCCAGGTATGACTATGAGGATTTTCTGATGGAATGACATCCAGTGTGTGTATCTCAGTGTTTCTAATGAGCAGTTCAGGCCATAGGTCAGAACAAAACGAACCTCAGAAGCACAGGAAAACGTAACACTTCTTAGCTGCTTGCTGCTTAGCATACTCCCCAAGTCTGGGCTGCAACAACCTCTTACATAATATCTAATGCCAGTTCTGGGCTGCGGGTGAGATGCTGAAGCCAACAGTGAAATGGAGAGGGAAGTATCTGCCTTGCTATGCTGGGATGTCATGTCTTTGCTCCTGTTCTTCAAAAGGAGACATTTCCTTCTGAGCACTCCCTTGGGTACTCACAGCTCTTTGTCTCCTTGCTCCGGAGACAAAGGTAATGCTACCTGTGTTACAGAAGGGAGCACTTTTTGTTAAGCAAATCCTTTTTAGAGCACTGAGAAGGCAGCAAAAATAATTAAGTTAAAATAGGACTGTATGTAAGAAATAAACAATAATATAGAACCAGTAAAGAAAATAAGTATGTTTAATATTTTCATGAAAGATTTTTGAGAAAAATAAATATTAGTTTTCTGAGCATTGTCAGCACTTCGTGACAATGTCAGTTACAGGAAACTTAATGTTGGAAATTACTTTGTGTTTGGGATATCTGAGGAGCCTCAGATGTCAATGATCTGGGCTATGACTCAAGAAAAGGCCTGGTAAAAGTCAGAAACATGGCAAGATGAGCATTCCTACTTCATTTCAGAACTTGTGAAGATACATTTTCAAATGACAGGCTGTAAATGGCAAGGGCTTAGGAACTGTTTCATGAACTGCTCTGCATTTTGTGGAAAGGGGGCAGGACAGGTGACCTGAGGACTCTCAAACGTAGGCTGCCTTTGCTCTTCAACCAGTGCCTGGTGAAGTAAGGGAGGATCATTAGCAGGGATTTGCAGGCATGACAAAGAATGAAGTCAATCCCCAGAAAAGCTGCCAGCCATGAACTATATTCCAAGCATCCATTAACCATATTCCAAGCATCCATTGTCACCTATCACGGAATTAGTGTCATTAGTGAGATGTCCCTTCAAAGGCAGCTGAGAGGATGGGAAAACATGACAGCACAGTATTGTTGTATAAACTAAGAAAAAGGTTAACATTTGCGGGTATTCTCTGATTTTACGAACATATTATGGACTGCAGTTGTCATGGTCTACAAAATGATGACAATTCAAGGCAGAGGCATTTGTTGCAACAGTGATTTCAAAGATGTTTCCCTGAGACTGTAGTATTTGTAATATGTGTGCATGAAGAAGGGATGAAGCACTGTTGAAACACTGTAGTCCTGGAACAGTAGGAGTACTGATAGGACTTAATGTGGAAAAAAAATTAGTAAGGCAGGACTTGCCACTGATCCTGGAAGTAATAGCCCAGTAATGCAGACTGGTCAAAATTGCACTGCCATTTTCTTTTTTCCTGACTAATCATGTGTGAAAGCCATTATTCCTAGCAAATCCATATTCCTGTCTGTGTCTCCTCATGATCTATAATGACTACTCCTACCACACCCTAAAAGTGTCCTCAGTGGAATTTTGTAGTAGTCTTATTGCTGTTGCTACACAAGCTGATTGGTACCTTAGCCTGTGCTTTATTGCCAAGGTAATTACAACATTGCCAGGCTGTAAAGACTTTTCTATAGGGTTGACAGAGACACTGTAAACGCTGAGCATGCGCAGGTGTGCACACTGCTTATGCAAAAACATATACTGTCCATTTAATGAGCAAATCTGTACTGAAATTACAGCCTGAGGTGATGCACTGAGCCCCCATGATACTACCCTCAGTTAAAATTTAAGTTTTTAGTTTAAGTTTCTTGGCCTCCTTATTGTGGCATTTACTTTGAAGCTATGAGTACAGAAAGTATGTGCAACTTTTAGTCAAAGGCCATTTTATGGGCAGGGAAGGGGATATAGACATTTTAACATAGAGACTTTGAAACTCCTACTTTTTGCCTGAGAAGTTATCCTTGCTGCAGTAGGGCTGTGTGAGAGAAGGTAACAGAGGAAAAGAGAAACAACATGTGACTCGTCTAAAGAAATGTCTAGCCAAGACATGAAGGAGTATTTCTGTATGAGATCTTATCAGCTAGAAAGAAGAAAGGGAGGCAAGATGTTAAGGATATGTCTCGGTTTTTCTCAGGGGCATCCTAAACTTTTGCTAGGCTGCTATGGTTTCCCAGTGCCTTCTCCTCAGGATGGAGCATTGCCTTAAAGGAAACAAGGAGCAAGAAAGGACGACAATATAAATATTGTTTGCATTAGACTTACAGCTTCTGGAATTGTGAATGGGACAAGTAGAAAAGTGAACATAATAAAAAAAAAATCACAGATTTGCTACAGTTACTTGTTGCTTGCTTCACGTTTTTAGCAGAATTAGGTTAGGGGAACAATGTGGCACTTCCACCATGCAGCAAATCTCAGTACTCTGTGTGGTCGCATGCCACAAAAATCTAGTTGCTGAGTGGGATAATAGTTGTACAGCACTGTTAGAGGATGGCAAGAACCACGGGCCCATTGCAGTTTCATTAGCATAATTGGCATCCACACTTATATGGATTCAGCATTACTGAAGTGGTTTCAAAGGGCCTGATTATGTGCTGTATTCCTTGGAGCACTATTTCAGGCAGAGATCCCACTGGGATGGAGCAGACATTAAAAAGAGCCCTAAATTTTATAGTGCTGTGTCAGTATTGCTACAGGAAAAGTGTAGTAACTAAAGTAAGTTTATCACACATAGACAATTACCAGCTTAATGGATTTACACTGTTCTTTTAGATTTATCTTGATCAGTTCTCTGTTATAGCTTCCCTTGATCATCTAATTGGTTCGTTCTTTCCCTAGACACTGAATTTCAGTGTTTTCTGTTACTTGCATGCAAAATGCACTCACTCACTTTGTGATCTTGGAAATAAGGCATAGCAGCACTCAGACTGCATTGAACTACATGGTTCTGCTAGCAGCAGATTTCTTGGAATTTTTTTCTTTTCCTTTTTGAAGGAAATGTCCAAATGCAACTGTACAGCCAGCAGGGCAAAGCCACCAAGCAGGCTACAAAGTCATGGACTTGTTTGCCCCTGAGTCCAAGGATATAGCCTAGCACAACCTAATAGATTCTGAAAATGGCAACAGCTGCTGAGAGCTCCAACCTGCACTCAGATATTGATGAAGTTTCAAAGCTGTCACAACTTTCTTACATCTTTTATTCCAACCAGCCTTGCACTGCAACATAAAGCCATCAGGACTCCACATTTGCTTTTTCTTTCCCCTGTATTCCCCAAAAAGTGGGTGTACTCCTTCAGGATAATTTTGCACTGGAAGGCTAGTGCAAGGATGCTGAAGAGGGTTGCAAAATGGGCTTGCACTTTCTTTTTGTTCGTAACCAATTGCAGTTGTTAGATAAATATAACTGTTTAATCTATATATAATTATCTATATGCATTATATGTATTTATGTATCTGCTGTGCAGATTTAACATCAGATAAATGTTTGTGTATTATGCAATAAGAAATAGAGAAATCATGAAAAATTATGGGTTTTGCTGGCATTATGGTACGTGTACATGCAGCTGTGCACAACCTGTGACACCTGATGGCTTCCCAGTTCCCCTGCCCGTGTGGGAACACCGATGACCTACTGACATTTTACAAGGATCAAAGCTAATCCAGTGTTGGCTTTTGCCTCCACAGACAGAAACCCAAGTGTACATTCTAGAGGGCAGCCATGACTTTCTTATGGAGAAAGGTCTCAAAACCAGCAGGTCCCTGCCATTTACTTATCCAAGAATTGTAGGGATCTATCCTCAAGTCACAGGGCTTAGTGGCTACGGTATCCCATCCAGATTTGTCACGTTCTACAAATTAAGAGAGATACAGTAACAGAGAGCTGGTAGTTTTTAGCTAGTCCTTTGTCCCTTGCCATACCAGCTAAATTTTCCCCTTCCCATACCTTGACAGTACAATTAAATGATTTGAATAGAATCCATGTTTTCAATTTAAGGGGTTCGTGTTTTTTTCTTAATGCAAAGGGGACTAGAACGCTGAGTGTATTAAATATAATCGCAGAAAAGACTACAGGGTCCCTTAAACTGTCTTTGGGACACATATCAGAGGAAAAAATTAGTTTCTCCATTTTCTTTATTAGACCACTGTGGGAGACAGCAAAGAAAGCATCACATATTTCTTTTGATGTATCATACAGAGTAAGCTGTGGGGTGCTGTAAAACACTGTTAAATGCAAATATATTTTGGGGAGGATGATTAGACTTAATAAGGGTATTTAAAGACAGCACTAAATATGTCAGTGTGAATACAAATAGAATAGTTCTGCTATTTTTAAATTAAACTGGTATAAGAAAAAGTATTTACTTTTTTTTTCCTGGAAGAAAGGAAAGAAAATCTAAGTTTACATAACAAAAGAGATAGTGAGGATTTCCTTGTTTGTTGTCCATAGTTTTCCTAAGCCTGATGTTTTGAGTCAGTGAATCAAACAGAAGCAGGATAGCTGTGGATCACAAAAGAGGAACCAGATACATATGAAATGAAGAGGTAATGAATATAACTTTCCTGTACATTTCAAAGGAATGTGTGGTGTCCTGCACAAAAGTGTCTGTTTTGATGCAAACAGAGGCCAGCTATCTCACAGGTTCTTTAAAGAGTTTCAGTAGGAAAAAAAAATTGCAGTTTCTGTCTACAATAGTCATTAAAAAGCACATTTAACAAGGAATGAAGGGCTCTAAGTCAAGCTATGAGTGCCCAGAGATATCCCAGCCTCCCTAACAGGATGTGCTTTCACACGTGGATTTGGCAGCAGCCAGTGGAAGCAGTTCCCATGACTCCCAACCCTCTCTCCCAGCCCCAGCTGTCCTTGATCATGCTTGGTAGGATTATTTCTGTGGCTGTGCAATGAGCTGGCTCAGTAGATAGGTCTTAGTTAAAGATAGAAAAACCAAAACAAAAACCAAAACATAACAAATGCAAAAACAAAAACAACATGAAAAAAACAAACAAAAAAACCCCCAACCCCTCAAAACAGAAAACAAAACAAAACAAAAAACCCAAGAAAGGAAAAAGGTATTTTTTCAGCCTGGCTGCCCAGGTAGCAGAAGCAGGTGCTTGGTGGTGCACCTGGGGATGCTCGCATCCCCAGCAGAGAGGGGTGGCAGCAGTGGAGGAGCTGCTTGCACCAGCTCCTGTGAAACTACAGCCTCGCTGCAAGACTCCTCTGTTGAGGAATAGGAAAGAGTGTGAGAAGAGTTGGTAGCTCACTTTATCCACTCCGGCATTTCTCAACATGGAAGCACACCATGCTGGCTCAAGGGAGCTGGCAAAATGGAACTGAGGGTAGGGCCAGCCCCAAGCATTCAGTAATCCTGAGCTGGGCTGGCAGAAGTCATGAGGTCTTGAAAAATAAGAAAGATGGTATTCTTTTTAATTCTTGCTGCAGTCTTAAACTTTTGGATACATAAGATACTGAATGTGCACCTTCTTAGACTTTTCAAGCACAACAACTAGATTCTTTCTTTGATACAACCATACACTGAAATTTTCATACTGTTTAGAAAATACACCCAGTCTTATCTTGGTGTCTATCTGTCTACCCAGCACATCTGACACTTGTGTATCAGAAAACTGAATGTGGCCATCGTAACTTGATGGGAACTGTACAGGCCGCAGTTGTGACCCCTGCTGCCTGGGGCTGGCCAGGATTCCCTGCTGCCACTCCTGGGCAAGCAGTGGGGTCCCTGAGCTGCAGGCACCTGGAGGCACCCAGCTCCAGAGGGTTTGCTCCCAGGCTGCTGATCTGCTGGTGTGCTCCAAACACTGTTTGAATCATGTCCTGCTCTGGAGCCTGCAAAGTCAGTCGTCCTCAGGAAATACTTCTCCCCCTCACTCTGGCAAATCCAAAAGAGGATTGGCAAATCCTCTGAAGGTCAAAACCTTCTGTAAAGGTTTCACATTATGTATATCCCCTCTTGGGCTTATGGTTCATCACAGAATGCCCATATGCATTATTTATTAGGCAGTTGAAGTATTTTGACAGAGCTGGAAAATTGGCTATCAGGAGTCAGTTCTAGCTCAGCATAGCTGAGGGTCCAAGAGAAATCACAAGAATTATTGCATTGGGTGAAAATCTGTAGGTCAGCACATGCAGACCTGTCAATATATACACACAGATCTATATCCTGCATTGAGATACGCATTTTTTTACTACCATAATTTAAGTGCCAACTTTCTTTTTCCATCCCCTCCTCTCCAGTGTATCCTCACATTCAGATCTGCCCAAAAGCCTGCTAAAAGAAAACAAACACTGATTTCAGGTGGATGAATATGTGATTCTCAACCAAAATCACTGTGCCTTGCACAGTACTTCTCTTTTGCTTTGCGAGTAATTAGATGTACCTGTGAGCAATGGGCTAAGCAACCACAGTCCCTTTTGTACAGGATCTGGACATGTCAGTGCATGGGGCACTACTGGGTTTCCATACTGAGGGGGCAGTGGTACAGTGTCCTCAGCCCCGAAGATGTAAATATCTGTACTGGATGTAAGGTGAAGGGATTTGTGTTGGATTTTTCCATAAGAGAGAAGCAAAGGTATCAGCCACTAAAAGGACTTTTGAGCTACATTTTATTTTGATTTGTTTGGCAGAAGGAGAAGCACAATTCTAGCTGGTCTTCAGAAGTGAAACTGTTAATAATTTCTAACAGCAGTATTGCTGATCCATTGCTCTGACCTGATGAAGTGCAAGACTGGTGCTCACTGTTCTGGGTGTCCAGGGAGCACGCCTCGCAGGCTGAGGCACCGTGCAGCAAACCACCTTCCTCTCCTCACCAAAAAACTGCCATGGAACTGCCATGGATTTGGAGCTATTTTTGTCCAGTGATGTTCTGATTTACATACTCATTTTCTGGAAGTGTTAAAAGTATGGCCAGATTAATTCACCTCGACCTCACTGGGATGTCCCCAACACAAATGTCTCAGACCCCTGAAATCAAGCAGGGTGGTCAGCAGCTCTGACCTTCAGCTGGGTGGTGCCATAGCCACAACCTCCTCCAAAAAACCCCCAGCAGGAGGGAGGCTCAGGAGCCTCCTCTGCCCCCACTGGGGCACTGCTGCCCTTTGCCATGGGTGTTGGCAGTGGTGCAGCCCTGCCCATGGCACAAGTCCACCGAAAGCTTATCTGGCACCGATCCTGCCTGCCACTGTTGGGCCCCGATCAGGTTACCTGTTAGCTGACACCAGCCACTGCTGCTGCCTTGTCTCTGCATCCTGCACTGCTGCTGCTGCCTTGGGCCTGCAGGGCATCATCTCTGGGAGAAAAAGTGCCCTTTGGTTCTGTGCTTGTACGGTGGCTTCTGCTGAAACCGACTCTTTGCAGCTGAAAGGGTGTTTCTTTGATGCTTATAGGAAGTTGGAAAAGAAACAAATGGCAGGAAATCCTAGCTGGAACACTGATGCAAATAATAACACCACCAATAAAATGAAAACTTCCACATACAGCCAAATGCCTACTCCAAATGACAGCAGTAAAGAAAAACATATATTGTATAATATATAGTTATGTGTGGGTGGTGTATCTGAGCCATATTTCAAATTCAAGAAGAGTGCAACTTAGCACTGGATCCAAGGGAGGTCTAAAGGTGATTCTCTTCCAAGATTCGTATTTTGGAGGGCGTTCAACTTAAAACTGACTGTGATAACACAAGTATTTTAAATCCCACCATATGACTGCAGGGCATAACTCCTGGAAACATAATAAATAAATTTTAGATTATTTTATGTAATTGAAAAACCTGCAGCTTAGAAACAAAAATCTACGGTGTGGGTAGCATTTCAATACATGTTCACATTGTGGTTTACAAATGGGCATGTGTGCAAACTCGAAGTCTTTCCCTAAATCAACACTATGGTGCACAGACCAGTCGCCTGTACAGAACCATTGCCAAATATGTTACATGGAACTTTTCCAGCATTTCTGTTAAATTATGCTATTTCAGTGTATGTAGATTTAAAATTAGCAAATTCACCTCATGGCAATGTAGAACTCTACAGTCAGTACTTTAGGGAATATCTGGTGTTAATGTCTTCAGTAAAAGAGCTTTAATTACCTTCATCCCGGTGCTAGCTGATCTGAAGGTTATTCTCTCCACTTTTCCAAGGAAAGTATAATACTTTGCTATGTAGAAAATGAAAATACAGATTATGCAGCATGTCATACAAGTTAAGAAACTCAGGCTGTGACAGATGAGAAGGGAGAGCATGTCCACCAGTACAGATGCTGTGCAGAAAACACACTGTCCTGCAGCTTGCAGGGGCTCGGGGCTCAATTGTGCACCTGCTAAAGGAAAACAAACACTGATTCCAGTGCTGTTGTGGCAGATCCAGGTATTTAAAAAGTGAAACACCTTTCTGATTTTATTTGCCATGGTGTATGTTCTAGGGGAGGGCAGGGGGAGTAAGTTATCAAACACTAATTAGTGGTAAAGTTGTAGGTATTTTAATGCATTTTCTCTGTGCATGTCAAGTGTCAGGTCCAAAGCAGCTCTAGAATCAGTACCAATGAAAAACCTCAGACTAAAATATCCATATATTAGGTTCTCTAACCTCTGTGACTGACAATACTAACCCGTACCTGTATGACTCCATTTCTTTTAAATATTTCATACAAATGGAAATCCTTTAGCATGAGAATGAAGACAACATCATGAAAACAGGAATAAAGTTGTCTATTAAGATGCAAAGATAAATGCAAACTGTTTGCTTCATTTTCTCTTCTTTGAGTTACAAATTTCTTGCTGTCATGAAAAACCTTTTCATCTTCCTTGAAATTCATCACTGTGGCACTGAGTTGACAAATGTATTCATCACAGTAGTGTTTTTCCCAGAGATTCCTGTCTTCTGCCTCAAGCACTTTATTCCTTTAGATGATAAAAGTATTTATCTGAGAAGAGTTTATATACATATCTGTGTGGCTGTAGGCTCACGTACACCATCAAAGTATTAAAAAAATCATGTTTCCAAGAAAAAAAACACATTTAAAGATGAATATTCTTTATGGCAAAATCTTTATTCCACAATGGCTGGTGCAGTGATCATCCTTTCACTGTGTTTGCAGAGTGAAATGCCTCTTTGCTGTATCAATTAAGGAGCCTCCAAGTGTATTTTACAGACTTAAAGGTTTAAGCGGAGGTTCTCAGTGTGTGGCAGTGCAGCTGCATTCCTACATTTGGATGTGTAACAGCCACTTACATAAAATGGCATCAGGTAACCCATTATTACTAGGT
The DNA here is from genome assembly GCA_013396695.1 of Sakesphorus luctuosus. Classification (NCBI taxonomy): domain Eukaryota; kingdom Metazoa; phylum Chordata; class Aves; order Passeriformes; family Thamnophilidae; genus Sakesphorus; species Sakesphorus luctuosus. The sequence continues at coordinate 701,857 of VWZD01009955.1, forward strand.
GAGAGTACATGTGTGTAGCTACTGCATTTTGGTTTATATTGCATCTTGAGGGAAATGAGAACTGAGAAAGTTGGTCATAACTGCAGCAACTGTGGTATTGGTAAAATAAGCTTTTCTTCATATTTACTTTTCTTTATAGAACACACTGTCCCCATTTTAATGGCACCTACTCCTGCAGTATTGGGTGTGAAAAGAGAACTTGTGAAAGCAGAATCCCAATTTGTCCTGCTTTCTGAGCTTACACTGTGTCACACATAGCTCATTTTCAGAGGTCTCATTTCAACTGAAATTTGGCTAGTTGATAAAATCTCTTTTCCCTCATTTCCCCACCCCCTGCTTGGTGACCATTTCAGTGCTTTATAACCAAATATGTAAAATACACAGTGGAATCACCATTCCACAATTGAAACCAAGCTATTGTGAAAGAGAAAACCAGAGCAAAAAACAATCCATAAGGGATCACTAGCTCACCTGGAAATTTATGTATGCAGAAATCCTCTAAACAAGCACCTGGCTGAGATATTAAAATTATATCATACATCACTGGAAAGTAAGGGGTTTTGATGCTCAGAAACTTCTCATTCAGAAGTCAGAACCTCTATTTTGTTTCTTGCATGAAAATCAGCATTTCCGCTTTAATACTTTCACTACTTCCACTTAATACTTTGCCAGAGCATTGATGAAATGCATTTTAACAAAATATCCCTGTGTAGCAGGTCACATAAAACCTCCCAACAAAACTTTTACAGTGCATTAAGCTTTCAGCTCGACAAGGTGACTGACCAAAACTCATTCCCTGTTGTGCATCGCTTTGGGTGTTACTCTTTGAAGAACTGGTGAAGCCTGAAAAAATAATTTGCAAGATCACATCCCACTGGAGTTTCCAGTTAGTCAATACGCTCCATTCTGAGGTACAATGAGCTTGGAAAAAAAAGACATTTTGAGGCATTTGGTTATTTATATAAACAAAACAGAGTATTTTGTTAAATAAATAAAAGTAAGACACTCTGGTTTGTGTATATAAAGAAATATGTAACAAAATATTCTGATCTTTAAACACTAATTCAAGGTAAGTTCATGTGAGAATGTATAAGGGTGCTGATATTCACAGTGTTTTAAGAATGAGTCATGTTGGGATGTGCTAATACCAAGAAAAATGTTAATTATATATTTTCTTTCTTTTTCCTCGACTCAACTAAGTTTAAAGATACAATTTATTTCTTTAATTTTTATTAGATTAATTTTGGATTTACAGCTACTCAGAATTAATAGACTTTTATGATCACATTCCCAAAGGCATACAACTTCTTTTCACCAACTCTTGGACAGTTTGGAGACATTAAAAAAGAAATTATAAAAAGATTTTGGATAAAATTCTCTTCTATGTCAGCCCAGACCCCAGTGTCCTTTACAGCTTTCTTAGGCCTCTTTGAGACTCCATCCTGCTGAAGATAGATGTAATTCAGAGGGAAAAAGGTTGCATGTTATTCAAACTAGAAGAAATGTGAACAAGATTTCTAATATGCAATTCAAGACAAAATTGCTACCTTTGTAAAAGCCCCTTGTTTAATACATTTTCCACCAGAAATACTGGCAAATAGGCAGCATAAGGACACACCAAAACTCCTCACATTTTTCCCATCAAAATGTAAGTGATGTAATTTCTTACCATTGTTGCCTCACTCCATACATTTTTAATTTTGTTTTCTCTCACTTCTACTTGAATTTTCCCTGGAGTACACAACTGATAGGAACTTAGAGCTGTTTGGCTGGACCCTAAACTTGCTGATTGTACAAAGGACATTTGTATTCGTCCTACCCTCCTCCAGATGTTAAATTCATTCCACGAATATGAAGGGCTCATGAGTTCTCTCTCCTGCTGTCTGCACCAGACAGGGACAAAACCGGCCAAATGAGCATCCATAAGCATAATGGTGCTTTAGAAATGCTAATCGATGATATTTGATTGATGATGCCATTATGATACTTAATATGTTTCCACTACAATCAGTAACTATGAACAGCCAACAATTCAAAATGTAATCTCTGTCACAGAATTACAAAACCTTGACTGTTTTAGATTTTGATGGATAAAATGTGTCACAGCATGGGTAAAAATCTTTATGATGATGCTCCCAGCATACCCTTATGAGTGTGGTTTCCATCGGAAAACCAACTCCTCAGTAATGCTGATTCAGGGTCATAAAGAGAAATGCATCCCTCTGTAGGAAACTGTAACATTATATTGATTTCAGTCACCCTGTATTCTGTGCAAAAATAAAATTAGCTCTGCTTAAATTTAGGAGTACAGGGCAGCATTTGGAGGAGGGCAGTGGCAATGAGGACTCCTGGATTCTATTCCTAGCCACAGCAGTGACTCATGCCATGACCTTGTGTAAGTCTGTTGACCTCTGTGCCTGTTTGCCCATGCTGGAGAATGAAAAGAGAATAAGTACCTACTTTGCCAGGGTTGAAATCCTTGGTTAGAAAGAGCTAAGTATACAGGCATTCTTGGCAAAGTAAATAAATCATGAGGACATTTCAGATGAGTTCAAAAAACATCTCCAGTATGAGGTTTCTACAGTTCCCTCAATTTGATCCCATTACGTATTTCAGTGCAGCACATATGGTCCTATCTTTAAAACACTGGGTAGTGTTACACACTGGGGGATAAGTTACAGAGTGAAGATTTTAAGTTAACATTAATGGGAGACGTGCATTTCAACCTTATGGCTCTCTGCTCAAAGTGTGCCCTCAGGAGAGTTGTGCAGCTAATAATTTACCAACTGTCCAATTAAAAAATGCTGTGGAAATTTCTGACTTCTGCAGATGTATATTCTGAACATTATCAGAAATGCTGTGGTTTGTATGTCAATACTCTGTGAAACATTCTGTGAATATTGCTAAAGGAGGCTTGGGCAGTTACTTACCCTTTAACACAACACTTAAAATTAACATACGTGAAGTTACCCTGAAATAAATGGTAATAAATGAACAAGAAGTACTGGTTTCTTTGCAGCACTGTTACATTTAACTTTTGATGTTTCATTTCTGTTCTATCACTCTGCAGTCAAAGACTGTATTTTGTGGAACACTTGCAGATCAGACAACATTGTTGACAATATTTTCATATTTTTGTTCCAGCTGTAATAATCATTTGGACTGTTTGCTGCAGAATAAGAATAGCACAGTAATTTATATTGTGACTTGAGAAAAAATATCCACATGGAACTGATTGGTATCAGGGAAACAATGCTCAGAAAATTCCCCATTTCCGTGATCTCCTCCTTCATATATAGTAGCCACTTATGTCTAAATTGAAACGGACAGGTATCTCCAGGACCCGTATTGTTATTTCCACACTTTACCTCCTAAACTTTTTCACATTATATTGTCTTATAACCCACAATAAAAAAAAAAGATCCATGGTCAGATTCAGTTGGTCGATGTCACATTTAAGCACGTACAGCAAAGCCAACGGCCTGTCCCCACCTATAGCCTGAGTATTGGAGCAAGGTAAAATGGAATAAAGATGCACCTTCCCCCACTGAATCAGTACCTGGCCCCAAGCTGCTAGAGACGCTAATGATGCCAGATGCAACATTTTTATGTGGGATGACTTGTCTACATACAGAAATTACTCTAAGTAGCGGGTGAACTGAAAGCAGATATTTTCCCGAGTAACTCCATAAACTGATAAACTTCACAGGAGGAAGCAGAAGTTTATCAGCTCCCAGACATTCTTTTCACTTTGAAAAGGAGCAGTCTAATTTGGGGACAGACAAAGGCAATGTTTCCTGATGTAATTTTCTCCTTCACTGACTGCATTGATAAAATTATCGCTAATTTCCACAACCATTGGGCTCTTCACCACATTGTTATCACAGTCCTCAACCATTTTACACAGGGTCAAAATCTACCTGTTTTGTATTTTCAAATAATACAGTTCTATTCACAAACAAACAAGAAAAAAGAACCACAGATACAATAAACAAATAATAAATTCGGGGGCTATTTGAAATTAATTAAAAATTTATTTATCACAATCAGCATTTCTGGACGTATCTCAATGTCAACAAAATGGATTTAGAAAGTGTGACAATGTTGAGGTTTTTTCCTTTGCCTAGTAAAACAGGACTGCAATCTTAACTGGTTAAAATAAAGTTACACAAACAAGAACACCCCATTGGACCACTGGCATTCAAAGCTAATGAAAGATCTGCCTCAGCCAGCACCTATAGAAAATCCTTCTGTTCTCATGTTACCAGACACCAAATGAACACGTTCACATGCCAGGCTCCTGCTGGAATCAACGACACACACAAGCAAGGGCCAAACCACACAAATGAGTGTTCACACAAAATACACTTGGTTGCTTTGTCAGACTTACGTTTTTTTAAGTTAATATTAAAGCCTAAGTAGATTTAACTGTATGTGGAGTGTTAAGAAGTCACAGTCTATTCTGAAGCTAGAAGAAAATCCAGAAACTTGTAACCTTCAGATCAGTATCATCTGTAGCACTATGCAATTCCAAAAAGCCTCACTTCTCTTCAGCCTGTTATTTTTTTGAAGGGACATCAAAAATCAGGAGAAAATAACCCTTCCAGATCACAGTTACCATGCTGGGCTGGCTGCAGCGTTACTCAGTGGCAGAGCAACACGTTTTGATTTCAGTGTTAAGTATACCACTTGTCATTCCTTTCACAAGAGGTTCTTAAAATCCTACCTATGAAGATCTTTTTCGTGCTTGAGGCACAACATCCTACCAATAAGCCTGTAAATTATGTGTCAAAATACAGCATGAGAATTATGCAGGTGAAATCTCCACTGATCCTCTGCCAAAAAACCTGAACATTTAATACATAGCAAACCACTTTCAAATTAACTCTCTTCTTTATTGTATCTGTACATGTCTGCTCCATCTGGTAATTGGTCAGGGTGTCTCTTCAGGCCTTTATTTGGCCTACTGACACTATTCAGTGATTCCATTCCAGCTGCTGTTCCTCCTTCCTGCCACAGCCATGTGCTCCTGTGGGACTGAGATGGGCACTTGATGTCCCAACCAGGGAGGTTCAGTGCAGCCCCACACCTGCACCAGCACCCAGTGGGGGCCTGGGCAGCCCTGGCAGTGGAGCTGCAGAGACCACAATCCAACACGCTGCAGACCCCCAGCGTCCTGCTGGTATAACACGCGGTGGCAAAGGACAAAGTGTGGCTGGAAATGGGAGCCATGTGGACACCGGGCAGCACTTCGGCTGGACCAGTGCTGGAACCAGCACTTGCCCTTACTCCCTATCCCTTTCTCCAAACCCTACTGCCATGTGCTTATATGGCAGGTTGGGGACTAACATAGCAATTTCGATGCCAAGTCTGTAATGTACTAATAAAACTTGTGATTTTTTTAGGACCCTCTAGCTTCCGTCTTTCCCTTCGACCTCGGGCATTCACGACTCTGGTGCTCCCTTCCCCGTAAGGCTGGGACGCTGCGCACATTCCCAACAGAAGCGGGTGGGAGAGCGGCCACGCTCTCCCCCTTGGACAGCACAGGAGCTCGCCGGGTGATCCCGGGGCACCGCGGGCTGAGAGCTGGTGCGATCCCGCCTCGGACCGAGCCGACTATGCCGCTAACCCCACCGCGGGGCTTATCACGCCAGGTCGCAGAACCCACGCGTGGGCAAACCGCGGCGATCCCTAAGGGAACCGCTGCCGGCCCCGTACCCGAGCGCCGCCACCTCCCGCCACCTCCCGCCACCTCCGCCCCACGTGCCCGTCCCGCGCGCTCTGCCCGCGCCGTGC